>CM059998.1:12924680-13023224 GCA_030463065.1 Aphidoletes aphidimyza | reverse complement strand
TGGAAGGCACATTCGCTGATGCTGAACATCATTTCAAAGCCGTACATTCACTTCAACGTGTTGATTTAGCAGTGCTGATGATAGAAACAAGAAGCAAAATTTTGAAACGGCAAAAAAATATTTTTCAATCGTGTGGTCATGATGATGTGAGGCCAACACCAACACAACCAAAACAAAACATGGCTCGTGATGTGTTTACATTTGATTATATGCTGTGTGTAGGTTTCGGGACAATATACAGTGACTTGATGTGTCAAATCAACTATGAATTCTCGTGAAGATGAAAGAGATAGTATGATCGAGCTTCATCATATCAACATAACTGTCATCTGATGATACATTTGGGTGCATCAACCGATTGCTTGAGCATGAGATATCATTTCGATCGCAGCATTCAACTGTTTAAGACTGAATTTTTCGCCAGCTTTAGCATAGAAACAATCAAGTGTTCATAAAAGTGAATTTTGAGGATAATTTGGATTTAAATCAGTGTGCTATTTTGTGAAGCAGTGAGTTCATATTAATAAATTTATCTTTAAATCAACAATAGATTTCAACTGATTTTATGCAAATTAATAACTCAGAAAGAATAATCCATTAAAAATGAGATTTAATGTTAAATACATTCATTTTGTTTTGTTTTTGTTTGTATTACAGCCATGAAGTATACAGGTGAAGGTAAACCGCGTAGGTCCACCCAGAAATCGGGAATCGATGAGCTACTTCGAGAGGATTTCAAAGAACAGTTCAAGAATTCAATCGAACGGTCATCGAAGCCACCCGCATTACAGTGTTAGCATCATTGCTTTTTTTGTTTCATGTCAACAAAGCAGTTGATAGTGCGGATAAAATTGCGGATGCATTTTTTGCTGCAGATGGCAAACAATTCATAATAAGCTGCTTCTATGGCATTCTCCATCAAAATGCCGCCAATCTGCCATCGGAGTTCTTGGATATTGTACGCCTGGCAAGGCCGCATATGATATGGCCAGTTCATCTTGGACACATAAATGTATTCAATACTTTGCATCAAATGTATACGACCAACACACAAACAAATATAAAAACGCACGCAAAAACACATTTAAAAAAGTTTTTTAGAATAAAGCAATACGAGCTGAATCAACGACTATCGCTTACCGGTGAAAATGTGATAAGCGCGTCTGATGTGGAGGGAGCAGTCAAAGCGGTCTATTATCAACATCGTTTTGATCAACCGAATACAACCAAAGAACGCAACATCAACATGTTGATCGAAGAAGCGGCGGAAATTGGCGTGCCAGTTACGAAGTTACTGTGTCGCGAAGTGAAAGACAAGTGGTTTCCATCAATCCGTTGGTTGATTGCAATTCAACGCGAAATCGACGATTCCCACACAAAATACGATTACCTGTTCAGTTTATGGGCAAAACACGAAAAAGATCGAGTGAGAAATTCAAAGCCGACGCTACCAAAGCCACCGATAATCAAGAATTTCAATGCCATCCCGATAAATAGCAATCATCGCAAGCACATCACGATTGATCTATGGGTGTTTCAGAACTTGGCATCATCAATTGGAGCATTGAAAGATGGAAAAGGAAAAAGAGGTCGTCCAGTGAACGTCGATAATTATACATACAAAAAATTCCGGGAAAAATGGTGGAATAAGATTTTCGACATGGACAAAGTGAACAAACTGGCTCGAGATGGACAGAAGTTTGACTTCCACGTGATGACCGATGGTGTTTTCGATCCACGAACAAAAGCCAACCGATACAAAGTGTGCCGAAACTGTGTGCCAGTGGCCCAAGGGAATGTGAGTTTGCCGCCGGTGATCATAAGCAAAATGGGCAAACGGAAAATGCAACTCAATCGAGAGCAGAAGAGAATTGAAGCACGTCAAGCTGCAGGTGAAAACCATGTCAATCAGCAAGCCGCAGGTGAAAACCATGTCAATCAGCTAGTTCGTCGTACAACAGGAAAATGGGCACCAAAACCACGTTTGGTATCAAAAGTGCAAGCATTCTTTAAAATGATGCCAAATGAAAACGGTGAACTCGTATATGATGTACTACCAACAACGACTATTTGGCATCGGGACATAGTAGCGGCGAGATGTATCTTATATAAAGGTGGGTACAAATAACAATGGTATGAATTGAAAAGGTATTTTTTTTGACGAAATTGTGATTTTTCATTTCAGGCATGTGTAAATTGTTTGGAATACAGATACATCCGTCACTGATGAGACCAATTCGGTTACCTCAAGTCCAAGCAATCGCACCGGATTTGTACTCCGAAATATCCGATGAAGAGGATGTGGAGTGGATGCTCGACCAAATCGAAGAATTTCTTCAAGAACATCCAGATTTCCAGGGCGATTTACGATTCCAAGTGGTTCAGCCACCCGACGTGGTTCAGCCACCCGACGATGATTAGTCATTTGCAGTACATCAGCGTCGAAACTTCAACAAAAAAAAAATATTGTAACCATTGTTACTTAGCTGGGCTTGATTAATTTGTGGCCCTGAGATAACAACCTTCTGTTGTTGTCGGAAGTACGTGTGCTGATTTACGCAAACTTGAGCTTCTACACCATATGGGCCGAAAGAAGTATACCAGTGATTACGTTTATTGATTATTGTTTGACGTTTATTGACTGTCATTCGCCCCCAGGGTAAATTTTTTTGGAAACTTCCATATTTTTAGAAGAAATTTTAGGAAAAACTTTAAGCTCCTGTCAGAATGGGCCCCAGAAAAGGCTATCAACCTCAAATCCCACTTGCTACACCACTGTCGCAGATTGAAAGTCATTACAGTCGAATTCCAAACATCTTAGCGATTTCTTATCCTGTATTTCCTCTAGATTTCTGGAGGCTTAAGAGCTTTTGCTGCACATTGAAGGAATAATTCACACATTCTTAGCAAAATTGCCAAACATCTTGAATTTCTTACCTCACCCAAAAACATGAGTTGCAATTGTGGCAACAATGGCAACCGCCGTCGTTACACCAACTGTCCATCGATTCAATTTGAAAGCTTTACTTGAGGATGCTGAAGAACTGACTGCGGTGTCTCCTGTAAATGAAATTTATCAAATATGCTTGATTTAGATTATTGACCCAATTCATTGTATAAAATGCACTTAAGCAAACAAAAAAAGTTTAAAATGAAATTAAAATAAAAAAACGAAAACAAATGAATCAATCATGAAATCCATTCACATGTATTGAGTTTGTTGCTTCAAATAATGCCTTTGGAACCAACATTTTAACATTTGTCATACAGAAATTATATAAGAAACTTGTGACCGTACAAAATACAATAGAACCGATCGGTTGATTAAAAACAACATTTATTCGAATCGATATCAAAATGAATCACATTCCGATGCAAAATGCGGCTCAACACGGAAATGCTGTGATTTTTCTCACTACTATGCAATAATTGTTATTTATCACAATTTATCAAACCGTTTGATTTGATCGCAAAAAGGAAAAAAAACACAACACAATAGGTTGTTTGACGCACTATGAAATGTTCATAGCAATCAATCATGTGTGACATGGTGTATTGTGTTTATCCAAACAGTTGTATTGTTCACAGGCAACAATCGATTGTGAATTACAAAATAAAGAAACCGCTAGTAGCACCACAATAAAAGCCACGTTCAATCGCTGATATCCATCAGTGTCAACGGTTTGCATGAATAATTGATGCGAAATTCGATTGTAAATGCAATTTGTATGCTAACATAGAACCCCTGATAGGGCCTATAGAACCCTGATCTTGACTTTCGATTTTGACGATCAAAGGCCGGAAAACACGATCATAATCTCGAATGATGGATGTTACACAAATTAATATATTGAGGTGTCCAATGAGACCACTTTTTTGTTCGTTGATTGTTTGTTTCATGAGATTATTGAGGAAAGATTTAGTTATCCTCAATCACATTCATTGATTGTGGCCGCCTATTCACTTTTTCAACAATTGCTTGCATCCGAAAATAATTTGTGTTGCATAATACATCATTTCGTTTGCAAAATTGCAGTTAGAATGTAAGGCCCGCAATTTGGAATCGAAATGTTCCAGAGGAACTGGCACCACTGGACGTTGAATCGATACCTTAAAATTGAAAACATTGGGAATCGAACGAAAAAGGGTCACCGTGACATAAATTAACATGATTATCAAGCGGATTAATATTGAAGTGATCTGAAGAACGTCCCATCAACTCATCCGTTTCATTGCAATTTAAGTAAAAAAAGATGCCACTTAAAAGTAAAATTAAAAATTAACACCCATCCATATAACTTAACATTGCTGTCAATGTCGTGTTTTATGCTCTTCTTCTTCTCTGTATATAAACACAGATATGTCAAACGAGAAGTTTGATCAAAGTGTGCGTTTTCCTATTGAGCTGCGTATGGCACTTGCGTTTGTATGCGTGTGTAATTTTTTTGAAGAAGAAGCACATAAATGCTTACATAGCGCTATCGCCCCTTGAAAATAAACATATAGGAATCAGACAGAGAGACACAAATTACAAATTTGCATTACATATGATTCGATACGATCGATTTTGTTAAGCAATTAAAATTTGAGAAATAAACAAAAATTGAAACAATTTGATTCAATACATATAAATGTTGCTATCCGAAAATGGGGACCAGGCAGGGCAAATACAACGGGCATTTTTTTCCAGGAAGTGCGTTTCAATTGCAACTGAACTGCTACTCCTGTTGATCATTCCCGAATTAAATTATCCGCGGCACATTTTCGAATGTCCAACCCAATGTAATCGAGTAATTTTTGCTAACATTCATTGTACAATTTTGAAATGAACTTATAAATCAAACTAATCAAACTGTAATATAATATTTTTGCAACGAAAAAAAATGAGAGCATTTTCTTGAATAAGCAATTATTCTCGTGAAATTTATAGTGAAAACAAATAATGTAACGTAACAAAATAACAACTCAAAACACTAAAAGCTACAAATAAATATACAAAATGCATTTTTACCCATGGCCACGAAATCACTTTTTTTTTTTGCTAGATCGAGCACGTACACATTTTTTTTGATGAAGGGGACATAACAATTGTTTGGTTGATGGTTTTTGATGTTAACTTGTCAAATGATTTAGGTTTTTTTTTTCAACATTTATTCTACAATTTTGTGACAGTAATTTGATCGATGCGTTTGTTTTTTGAGAGCTTTTTTGTTCGAAAGATTTGAGATGGTTTGAAGAATGAAATTTTCACAATAACAAGAATATAGCATTTGTTTAGATGTTTGTTTCACGGAATGGCGTTTTCAGAATCGCATGTTAAATGTGTTTCAGAACCTGTTGATTTTAGATCGCGACCATATTCGGAGAGGAACTGTAGGATGACACCATTTGACCATCCGAAACCCAATTGAATTTCATACTCGCCGCCACCACCGTAACCGCCGAGCTCTTCAGCCGAATACTATGAGGAAAGAATCAGATTTTTAAATAATTTTAGAATTTCAACTAATGTAAATTTGTATTTTCAGAACACTTTCTTTTAATATTTGTTTTTTAAGGTCCTATTTCCTAGACCGCCGATTACAATCGTTGACAATCTTTTCAATACATTTGTAATCGTTGACGATTGCAATCGGCGGTCCAGGGAATAACACTTTCAATAGGTTTTACATACCTTTTCAAACATTGCGCGTGTTTGTTTGTAAGCAATGAAGTTGGATCGAACCCATCGTGATGCCCATTCAAAGGACATTTTGCATGCTTCTGGTGTTCCGAGTGCTCGCAAACCTTCGACCAACATGTATTGCATTGGTGGCCATACATTTGGATAGTCCCATTGCTCACCCGATTGTGTTAATGTGTTTGGCACTCCACCTGGGAACTGATCAATTCCAGTTTGATTAATATATTTGAGCACTTTAAGCGATATTCTCTCCTTTTCAGCCTCATTGAATGCGCCCGTCCAGAGTGGTGCTAAGTTTGTTGGTACAAAATATGGACGCGGTTTTTGATTAATTAGATCATAATCGAACCATGAGCCAGCCTCTTCGTTCCATAGAACGGCTTGAATTGCCTGTGAATACAAATTTTGATTCATGGTATAATCTCAACGTTAAAAGGTTTTCAAACAAGTTTTCGCGTGAAAAACATAAATTATACTTACATCAAACATTTCTGTGGCGAGTTGTTCAAATTCAGCGGCCTTTTTGGCATTGCCGGACATCAAATGAAAATCAGAAATGATTCGAGCATTCCAGAAGAGAAATGCATTCAATTCAACCGGAACAATTGAACGGCACTTGATATCTTTTAAATCACCTTCATTTGTGCCATTTTTAATGAACCAACGACTAGAAAAGTCCATTCCACTTTCAGCGCCAGCTTTTAATTCGGACCACATTGCTTCTTTTTCTTTCTCGGTTTCGAGATATTGGGCCGTTAATATATCTTCGAGGTATGATTCTGGTCGTGGACCAGTTGATTTATCACCATAAACAGCTAGAGCGTAGCCTTTCACTTCAACCATGTGATTATTGTAGAAGAAATAAAATTCACGCTCCAAAATTGGCGTTGCCATTTTCATCAATTCAATATCTTTTGTTTTTTCTACATAGGCTTTGATCATAGCAGACAACAGCGGTGGTTGTGATCGTTCCGAATAATAGATGCGGCCACCATTAGGAATGAATCCAAACCGATTAATGATCGATAGGAAATTCTCTAGCATGCCTTTGGCTGTATCGTACATTTCAGACTGAAGCAAACCCATAATGATCCAGTATGAATCCCAGTAGTAAAATTCACGGAAACGACCACCTGGCACAATAACCGGATTTTTCACGTGAATAATCGAATAGAGATCAGGATTTTTCTGTACATATTTCAATGAAGTGAATAAAAGATTGCATTTTGATGAAAACTGATTTATTTTTGATTATTTATTCCTGTGGAATAAGTCAATTAGTGGTTTATTATTTGTATACTTACAGCAACATCTTCGGTCATTTGACGGCCCAATTGTTTCCAGAATGCATTCAAATCAGATGCCCATTGCCGGTAGTCAGGATCTTTGATATTTTCAAGAAATGCTGGTGATTCGTTCCAGTCGTCCGGAACCCAGTCCACGAACTCTGCACCTGGTTGCTCGAAGTAGTCCTATTTTCAAATCAGAACAATCAAATTGTTTAATATCACGGTCATTTTCGAATCGGACAGATCGTTTGCTAACTTACATTAACAAATTGACGAATTTGCTCTTTTGATGGTTGATTGTCATATTTGGCCATAAATTCACGGAATGAGTCAATTGTCACTTGTGGTGATTCTTTCATTTTCATGTCAACAAAAGTCTTCGAATCATTGTACAATTTGGCCATCTGCACGGTGTGCAGTAGATCGCCACGACAGTAAACTTCACTAAAAAATGAATAAACAAACAAATAGGAAATTAATGCACAATTTCTTTAACATTAAACATTCAATGGAGTTGGAGTAAATTGTGTTGTGTATTTGTAAAATCGGAGAAGTGACGTTTATTCGATAATCTCTATTTTTGTGCTAAAATTCAGTGATTTATTTTGTGTCTCAAAGTAATGAAAACAGTTATTTGTGCGAAACTGAACGACAAAATCGATGAAATATGAATGGAAATGGATTCATGAACGTCGCTGAGTGTAAGAAATGAGCAAAATTACAAGAAATAGACATCACCATCACAATCTTACCTGGTGCAATGAGCTGGCTCAAATGTTGAATATTCATTATTCCTAACGCGTGAATTGATTGCAAAACTATGTACTAAACTATTCGAATCTAAGCAGCTGATTAATGCAATGGCCAGTGCAACACTAAACGCACTTAACGAGCTTAACATCTTATAGTTTGGTGTTTGTGTCTTCAAACGGAATCAGATTTATGATCAGTATACGGAATGATTTTATCACTGTTTATTGTCAATATTTGGATTATCTTGAAGCATTGAAGTCGATTATGAATATGATGTTGATGAACAAAATGTTCTGTAAAAATTTCGGATAATGTTTAAAAAACTGAAAGTGGTTCGATTCCGATTCCATGGATTTTTTTTGGTCCGTTTACTAGTCAGTCAATTTAGGAATAACAAAGTATAGCAAATGCGGCAATTCCCTAACAAAATGGCTAAGTATTCAAAATATTAATCCCTCTCTCAACCTGATTCAAACTTGGAAATACTCTTAAACCTCCATAAGCCTTGTCAACCAATTTTTTTTTCACATATTGCAACCTCGACCAGACACACAAAAAAATCAAATGTTTTCGAAAACGAAACTCAAAATTATGGGAAAAATGTTAGATGAGTTTGGTCTATTTGATAGCCTGAGAAATTGAAAAATGAAGCAGCAACACATTTCAGTATCACTAAATGCTTAGCACAGAGAAAAGACATTCAAATGAACTTCCATTCGATTTATCATTTTGAATAAAATGTTTCAAAAGAAAAATCAGAAACACATTTTTTTGCACGCTTTAGATTCGAAACATGAACTACGAACCGCGATGCCCGTTGTATTTGTGTTCCGATTTTCTTTGAAATGTCAATTGTTTTGTGTTGATGTGTAGTGTGATTTGTGTCACATCTGATTTCCTTTACTTACAAATTAGTTGCATCAATCTTAAGATCACTTAATGGTAGTGTTGTTTCATCGGCACTAATACGGGAACACAAACGAATGCAAAAGAAAAATGGTTCGATTAAAATTAACCGAATTTTAAAGGTCGATTGGGAGAAGAAAGTAAAGGGGAAGATAGAAATGTTTCGGTTAAAAGTTAAAAGATTTCCTACATTCAGCGGTAAAACTAAACCACTTGTAATGCGATAGACGGACGACTTAATCCTAAACATAAAAATACGACAATTTGAAATGGCAAAACAAATATATATATAAAGTCAACAATCAAACAAAATTGTCTTAAATCACAATAATATTGCACAAAGCACTAACAGATTCGGTATTCTTCAACGAATGGGAACAAAAAAACACACAAAAGTCTTTCGCGCAGCGATTCGAATTGATGAGCGTATCCCAAAAGTTTACAAATGTAACGGCTTTCGCTTCCTTCGACCGATCTTTTGCGAAAACTGAATACGGTAGCTCGATCGCACCCTGCTTTTATATGAGGTTTGATTTGTGAAACAACAATTCAATGTACAAATGAATAACAATGAATAACAATAGCGCGATGATTTTCACTGCCATTGCACACATATCGTAGTGTAACGTGGTGACGTTTGAAAAACGGAATTGAATGTAAAGAGTCGTCATCACTTGTAAGTGTGTATGAATTTTGAGCTTTCGATGCTAATGGGAACGTTGAATATCGAACATAACATAATCAATGTGATTGTTGACGAACGGCCAATTGTCGTATTGGTAGCACACTATAAAACCGTATGGCTGATAAATTGTGAGATTGAAGGTACTTGCACCCGTTAGCATTGATCTGATTTTTAGACATCGCCGGCTGATAAACGCATTCAAAGGCATTCAGCTGGATGTTATCGATCCGCATACAATTTCAACAGTTAAAGATCATTCGATATCGGGGTTTTTTAAAAGCCTTTTTCAAAAAATGAACTCGATAAATCAGTTTTATTCTAACAAATTCAAGTTCAAGTTAACAAAGTGTAATTCACTCGAAACTAAAACGCTTTGTTAAGGAGGTTGCGTAAAAGTTTGTATATCATAAAAAATTTCGAGACAGAGATATCGAGAGGTGAAATTTAAATGGAGCATTCAGTTGCTGTAACCAGGGCATACTATCCAATAAATTTATCAGCTTGAATATTTTTATTGAATAAATTTATTAGATAAATTTGATGCGTCCACCGTATCGATGCGACGCTCCAAAAGAAAAACAATGGATTCCATTGATAGTCACACTGAATGTTTTGGTCGAAGTAGAAATTTGGCCCGAAGTAGAATTTTGGATGTTAACTTTAGTTTTAACTTGAGTTTTGTTGAATGTCTCGTGTAACTCAATCAATGGAATCCATTGTTTGTCTTTTGGAGCGTCGCATCGATACGGTGGACGCATCAAATTTATCTAATAAATTTATTTAATAAAAATATTCAAGCTGATAAATTTGTTGGATAGTATGCCCTGGCTGTAACATTTTTTTTTTTTCAATTTTTGAGGTCATCGGAATTTTTTTTAATGGAAAATCTTTTACGGTAGATCTGCGAGGATGTAATCATTGTCGTGGATTTCGATATCAAACACTTTACTCACAAAATACAACCCGAAAAAGTAAATAATTCAAAACAAAGCGCAATTTTCATTATCTAATGCCTACAGGGCAAACGTGCGAACGCGCTAACGATATTTATTTGTTGCAATTGCATAATACCAGTTACCGATTTAAATGTTTGTGCGCGTGTGCGTTTTGACGCGCGTTTTTCTCACAATTCAATCGAAAACCGTTTTTAGTTTAATACTTTTATCTATGCGTGTTACGCACACCGGAATTTACTTTCGCACAAAACAAATTTGGGTTAAAAGTAATTCGAGTGCATGCACAGGAATGCAAACGTGTATTAGCAATTTTATGGTTTTGGACTCAATTCAAACCACACCAAACTGTCAATAAATCACCTAAGTCACCACGTTCCATCTCATTAAAAATGCACCCGATTTACCGGAACCTTATCAATGGGGTTGGCGAGCAAGTACTCTGAAGAATGTATAATTTGTGTGTGCTCGACCAAACCAAAAAAAAAAAAAACAATTTTCGTGCGCAAAAATCACAGGCAGATAAGGAATTAGAATTGGATCAATTAAGTAAATAAAAATGCGATAATATTTTAATTTAAAAAAAATACATGTACAACCTGCGGCATAAGCAAGTAAATCGCTCGAGAGTTGTATAAACTGGAAACAAATTGACTAAATGCTCCCTTTCAAAGCAATGAAGTGGAAGTGGAAACGAAATCAAGGTTAATTCAATTAAAATAGAAAAATCAACGATGCCTGATATGTACAGGTGTGGCCCGCTCATTTCCAACTCGATAGTGTAAACGTTCGTGAAGCTTTCAAAGGAAATAATGTTTTTTTACATCTTTTTTCTATTGGTCTTTACATTCCTTTTTTTTATCATTATTGCCAGAGATTTGCATAAAATCGATGCATTTTTACGGTAAAAACCGAAATTACTTCATCGTCGATTCAATACAAAATCAAAAATCAATATTATACAAATATAATGAAAAAATACTGTGCTTCTATTGAAAAAACTAAACAGATGAAAGTATCGAGTACCAACTGTATTTGCAATGCACCGAACAATTCATGATAAATTGTATTCACGCACATTGATTTAGGTGCGCTTCAGAAACTGTGTGAGAGTGAAAAGCACCTCGCGGATCGCATGTCAAAACAATTTCTGACATTGGCCGTCGGAATCGCAAACAATGTTTTGCAAACTTTGCACCTCACACTGTTGACGATAGAGATTGGGTGTTTTATTTGTTTGAGGCAAGTGTGCAGTCGGTGACGATGAAAGAGATAGCAATAATCTCGGTTCTTTGGTCAATTTTCATTGAATGGAATTTTGTTCGGAGCAAATGTTCAAAATTTGGCTCATAATTTTGAGATCAAGCACCCTTTTTGCAATGTTTATAAATTTAATCTCTTAACTGGCATTGTCAGTCTATGTCATGACGTCAACTCCAAATGTTTAGATGCCAAACGTTGTTGTTTTTTTTAATGTGTGCCAATTTCTGAGAATCACTTGAAAATTGGCACAAATGATATTGATTTTTTCGTTTTAAATGGCCTAGAATAACCGATTACACAATCGAAATGCGTCTACAATAAGATTACTGTGTGGTCCCACTTGAGGTGATGGCACAAGGTCGCAAAAAACACAACGATTTCATAACTTCTTTTGAAGTGACGACAACAATAAACGAAAAGCCCACTTAAGATGCTCGCATCAAAGAGCTTGAGTCGGCTTAATTTAGAGCAGATTTTTTGAACTCGTATTTTTAACGATAACAAAAAAAATGAACTCCCACACAATTGCACCTCTAATGAATACTTTCCTCTGATGATATTGATTTGACATGAATGCGCCCAACCAATTCAAATAACGGTTGATATTACCGTCATAAATTCTTCTTTTGTTCGCATTATTATCATATCATTAATTATTTGTTGCAGACTCAACGTATTTTTTTCTTTTTTGCGCCACTCAATACGACAAATTGTTCAATAAAAAGACACACATAGACAGCAACAGCAACAAAAACCGCACACAAAATACTATGCGCGAACAATTATAGCGTTGGAAAACATCGTAAAACCCCAAATAAAAAACAATGAAATGTTGATTTTCTTCGTCGTTACGCCAGCAAATGGGTACTTTGCATGCAACAAACAACCAATTTTGGATTGTCATGAATGCAATAGATAAATGCCAGCTCATAAAGTGATAAAATATGGATGGTTGTTTTAAAAGGTAAATTACCTCAGAGCCAAAGTAACCGAGGAGATAATTCACTACCTAATTGCAAATTGAAGTTTTTCTCTGATTAGTTGCATTTCAAATCTATTGTTTTCACTATAAATGGTCGAGGAGATCCATTGAAGATATCGCGCATCACAGAAGCTCTTTAAAAGATTTTTTAAGCATCTAGAATTGCAATAAATCCAGTTAACATCATCCAGCGATCTCGAATTGATCTCTCGAGAAAAATAAAGAGCATGTCATCGGACAGCACGTGCATACTTGTTACCGTTGAAAAATCATGTTTTACACATGACTTGTGATTTATAATTAGGGAATGGATCTAAATCGCAACGAAACAAAACCAAAGTTCATTTGCGGAATCAAATCTGTGCAAATGTTTAGCAATTGAATACGATAGATAATGTGCCCCGGAAATACATTTCACTGCGCTGTGATCAATCAATCATTCTTTTCGCTGTCGACAAATTTAATGTGACTATTTTTTGTGTATTGCTAATTAAAAATTATTATTTAATTGGAAATTATGAAAAAAATCATGTACATGTATGCGGAGTACAAAGGACGCAAACTTGAAAATGAAGCTGTACCGGTATGTTTAGATCGAACGGTTGTTTCATGAAGAGTTTCAATAAACATTCTCTTTAGTTGATACTTACTCTAAATACACAGTTATGCAATGGATAGGCGCGCAGAGTTCGTAGAAGTTCTTGAAACGCCCATAAATTGAGAGTTGGCTTTTTTTACTCTCTCTATCTTTCAGAAGGCACTGCTTTAAAATCGAGCCCATTGAATGTCGCGGCCTTAATATCGGTATTTGTGTTTGTTGACCGCTTTGAATTTCGATATTTTGAATATCATCAACGTCTGGTTCATTGAAATTAAATCACCATTTTCCTGTTATACCTGGTGAATTCGATCATGACCGTAATCATGACGATTTGCGAGTCATCATTTCAATTCAATAGACAACTTAAAATTCAAATGCAAGATTCATGGAAATTCACAAGTGATTTCCATACAGAAACGATTTTCATGGTATTTTAAATAGATCATGGATATGGAACTTATTCCGAATTTCATCGCATGACATAAAAATGTTGTAAAACGAATAGAAAAACTGAGTTGATTACAATATATCAATCGTTTATCACGTTTTTGACAGAAATAACACTCTTTCGATAAGACATTTTTCACTTTTATCAAAAGTTGAGCGCAACAATTAATGTCGAAATCGTGTAATGTAACAAGTGTATATTTCCATCGCATATGGAATTTTTTTTCATTGTTGGTTATGAATTTTAATATATCATTTGAAATCCGTTAAAATAAATTGGCCCAAACACATGCAAACAGATGAAATTGCACGTTGTCTACGGAACAGTTTTATTTATGTTGGAAAACAATAAAATAGCAAAGATAAACACCGAATATAGGTAAAATGAAAACAGATACGATAAACAAGTGTGATTATTTGCTTTATTGGACGAGAGAGTTTTGTTCGTGCGTAATACAAAAAAAAATTTCTCCATCGTACACTCACCCTGACATCCAATTGTGTGCAAATAAACCAAATCATAAAAGCATCGAGCTAAAACAAGCAATTTTTTTTGTTCTGCTCACACATTCCCAATTATAAACAAATCATTTGTTGGAACCATTTAGTAATTTTTCAATCAAAGCGAATCCAGATCACCAAGTTTATCGGTGCACATTTTTAAACATTCTAAAAAAAAATTCGACTGATTATTACGGAGAAAAATGAAAATAATTGCCATGAAGCGCACGTTTCTGTCCGGACACGTAATTTACTCAGTGATTTATCAGCTATTGTAATTAAAAATGTTGTCAACAAAAATTAGATTTATTATCGTGTAATTTTGAAGATTTTTGACCAACATTGTTTACTTCACGCTATGAAGGGATTTGCTGAATGAAGTTAAAAAAGGCAAATTAATCAGAATTTAAGTAGCTATTTGTAGTATTTGTTGGCCACAAACTTCAATTAAAATGCCCCACGAATTACAAATTGATGAGCCTCAAACCCAAAAATTAAAAACATTCGTAAAATTCATTTGAACTGAACCAGTACAATGTTGCACGTACAAAATAGAGATTCTTTGTTTCAATATTTAATTGTACAGTTTCCACCGATGACATCGTTTAATTTGATTTTTAATTGTAAGACGGATTTGTAAGACGATTTTCTAAAAGAAATATGCGTGACTGGACAGAAAAATTGATTTTAAAATAAAAAATTTGGATACAGACAAAAAACCAACAACAGATCAACATCGAGAAGTGTGTGTAATTTTGGCGTCAATTGATATTAATGCTCGTTGATTGCGATGCAGCCACAATATGAGATTAAGCTATTTATAGGCATTGAGACAGCGATTTTATTGATTTAAACTTGAAAACGTGAAAATCTAACACATTCCATGTAAATTGCAATGCATTGTCCATTGAAATGGGCAGTTTTTTTATGTCGTTCTATTGGCATTTTATTTCTATTTTCGATTAAAGCAACTCTTAACGGCATTTTTCGGTGAAAAGTCTCATCTTTCCGGCTATCGGTATATCGGACAAAAAACGGAAAATGAATTGATAAATAATCAACAATTGTGTGCTAATTTTTGGGTGTTTCACTCTCGTCGGAGCTGAGTGTGTACATCAGTAGTAGCAAGCAGCATTGGTTTGATGCTGCTCACTTGTTTCTCATCTCGTTGCTTTCATATGGACAAAATCGCATGCCATAAACTAATGAAATGGAAATTCATTTTGTGTAATTTACTGATTATCGAATCCAATCGATCTAACGCGATATACGTAATAGCACACGCACACACACACATTTTTAGTTCTTTTTTATTGTGCGAGAGTGTGATTCTGTAAATATTGAATAAAACAAGAAGAACACAAAAAATACAATTTAGTTATATTCCCAGTAGCCGAGCTGAATTTAATGAATGAATGGCGTGGATAACATGACAATTTATCGGATGAGTGAGTAGATTATTTCACTTTGATATGGATCGTTGATCGTGTTTATTTGTTTTCGTTTGCCACGATCATTTTTTTCTGTTTTCATTTGAATACGATCGATCGATCAGTTGACTGATTATTATTATAATTCAATTGTTTCAGCTTTTCTATTCAACTATGTGCTGTATGTGAAGCATTTTCACAGGTGCAATTTCCACTTTTTGCATATACTTATTTGCACGATTTCGTTTTTGTGCGAACGAATATTTACAAAAAAAACACATCGGAATTCGCAATACAAATACTGAACTCAGTGGTTTTAACGATAAGACGATGCGATTAAAATAAGAAACAGCTCCTCTTCCTAGATAGTCTGAGCTAAACTAAATGTTACGGATGTAAAACATTCCCTTTTTGAATTCAATCTGATTTGGATGGTTGGAGTATTGTATTTCTGGTATATCGAATGCTCTCGAAATCGAAACACAATTAGATTCTTGCTTCATATAATCGAAACCCAAATCAAGTTGATCACAGAAAGACACCCCTTAAGTTAAGGGCCTTAACTAAAATTTCCTATAGATTGGTCACTGAAACAAAAAAAGACGAATACTTGTGACTAGTCGCTCAAAAAATGTCATCAAAAAGGCAAAGTCATCAAAAAGACTGGCTCTCTATCAATTCTCATTTGTCATTTTGGTTGAGATAAACACCAAATCCGAAATTGTGTATCATAGAACAACATACTATATGGAAAAATTCAAAACGAAAAATGTTTAATCCATGGAATTCGAAAACGCCTAAACAAAATGAAACATATAGATAAACACACATGCATAGTTTGATATCATGCCGGAACTGTTTGCTCGGGAAAAAAAACAAACACACACACACACACACATCAAACGTTTGCATACGTGCGACGCCAATTTCTTCTTCTTCTTAATTGCTGTTTCAAAATCAAATTGTAATTTAAATAATACGGAATAATATTTTATGGTTACTTGCTTTGTGTTCAAGTCGAATTGAATTAAAATAATTATTGCTCTTGTTATATTTTGGTACATAAAAATTGCGAACACAAAGCAGCCAAATTGCGACACTTTTTTATGAGTGCGCACATGCGATAAATGATGGAATTTGCTTGGTTTTTGGCGCTGAGTTGGCTCGGGTTGTCTTTTTCGTTGTTGAGTCTCTCGTTTCGTGTTTATACCATTGTTGTGATGGTTTGATATGTTCAGCGCAACCGTCGATTTCGATTTGCGAAAAAGAGTTTTTGACTTCCGGTTGCGTTTTTTTTCGTGGTTCGCGGTGCGTCTCTCTTATTTCTGGTTGTAGGTTGTGGGCTTTGGTGTTTTAATATTGTCTGACTGTTTTTTGGCTTTGCTGCTATGAGTCAACCCGAACGATGCGTTACCGTAACGTAGTCGCGTGTATCGATGCTGAACATCGACTATTTTCTAATTAAATTCGCGAACAAAAACACCAAACACCAAACACACACACACACAAAACACTTCTTTCTTTGTTCGATAAATTTACTCACGAACTTTTTTAAAACATGGAACAATGATAAAATTGTCAACGAGACATTTAGAAACAACGAAAAAAAAATTAATAAATTGATCACATTCGAGACTTTGACTAATAAATACTTAAAATTTACTATCACAATATTGTCTATACGAACAATTTAAAACAAAAAAAGGAACTAGTCCAGAGTCGTCATTGAATGTGGTCGATTCTTTTTCTATGACGACGGTTTTATTTTGGTTTGCATCTTTTTTGCTGTGTGCTCTTTGTTATTGCGCGGTGTTGTCAATTTTGCTTCAATGTCACATTTAAAATTTGACTTGCGATTTTTTATGACCCCTTCGATTTTTGCAAGCTCGATGATTTTGAGTTTTATAATTGTCTCTTTTTTTTAAAGTTTGGTGAATGAAAATTCAAGTTTTAAACTATGACCATATCAAATAAAATAAACACATCGAGCACACAAATACAACTAAATCAGTTTTGTTTGTGGATCACCACAAGAAACCCGTGTTATATCGCTCGTTACATAAATTCCCATTGAAATGAACAAATTTTTCATTAAAAAAAAAAAATTGAAAAGAAAACCGAATGACCGAGAAAGGGCAACAACAACAAATTGTATTGATATAGTGCAATTTGCTTTGGTCCGAATTTTATTCCATAAAGCACAATATTTCCAAATTTATTTAACACAACACACACAACAAACCAATTACACTGAATTCATTGTGATTGACTTTAGTTTTTATTTTTGCGCTACTTATGAACAAATTTCTACGAGGTAGACACTGGAAAGAGATCGGTTTTCACCGTGCTGGTTATGTTTTGTTTTAGTTTTAGTTGTTGTTTTTTGAATTTTGAGTTTGCTGCTTCCAATAAAAGCAAGCACAGAATCGTCGGATGTTGGTTCCTGCACCGAAATAAACAGACAACTGAAATGATTGAGTGAGTGAAAGATTTTTTTAAATACGGTTTGTAAGTCTCGCGGCATGAGCCCCAGCCATAAGCTCGATACTCATACACTCATACCATCACAACCCCACAACCACAAGCACCAACAACAAACAACAACACCAAGAGCATACGATCGTGGAAACGAGAAAGCAACAGACGTGCTCGCACACCATACTTTATGCATACACAGAGAGTAAATGATCAGTTAACTCACACAGCTCTCCCACTCTGTACAAATATCAATTGTATTTCAGAAACTGCGATGCTTCATCACAACAGCTGAGCAGAGTACTGGCTTTTGATGATTGTACACTACTTGCAGAACAAAAAACAATAATAGAAAATCGGTTGATCGCGAGAGGAGATGCCAAATAAAAATTTTTAATCGGCATCCACCTCATCAACCGACCAAATCTTTTCAAATTACGACAACCATAAAAAACACACACACACATTCCATTGCCGCGAATCTGATTAATGCGCAATTGCTGTGGCTAAACTTCTTGCGCAAAAATTATAACGTCGTTCAAATCGCACGCGCGATTTAAATCTAAACGCCATTGTTTCATGCTTTTTTTTAAATGTAAGAATTTTTTTTAAACTGAAGATTTGATCGTCAGCGAATTTCTATTGAATTCACTAATTGAATTACAATTTCGCTCTGGTTGAATTTTTATGAAGGCAAATGTCACGACCACAAAATTGTGTACAGTGGTAACACCGCATTTGGTGAATTAAACAAAAAGGCAACAATGCTGTGTGATTATTAGATAAAGAATTTTTGAGAGAAAAAAAAAATTGCAATTGTTTAATGCATTCGAAAATTGGTACGCACAAAACGTTTTGTGACAAAAGCAAATCGGTTTTTGCTCGCGTGCATTAGAGTGGTTCGTTTTCCAAATATTTTTGAATTACACGAGTAGAACGCGATACATGCATAAACAATGGTTTGAGTTCAATTTGTGGAATTTTTGCCTAAATGCACTCTTTGGTCGGATGATACTGCCAATGTACCGCGTTCTACTCGTACCTCTACATGGGTTAGTGTTTGCGACAATATTAAATTCGAAAACATGTTCAGAAAACGAACCACTCTACTGTGCATCACTTTAAATGATTATATGGAATAAATTCTGAAAATTGTTAGGAAACAGATTATGGTTATAAATTCAATTTTACTGTTTATTCATGTTTTGTGTTTAGAAAATTGTCGTCATGGGTCGGCGTTTGAGTGACAACATCTATTGTTGGTTGTGTACCATCAATCGAAACTATTCTCACACGATTTGAACAGTGAATCTATTGATAATAATTCACATACCACAGAGAATAATAGGTTATTTCGTACCAATTTTCTTTTGTTATTTTAAATTGTATCAATTTTATCTGTCACTCATTGATATAATCTTAATCAAACACCTTGATTTTCTTCACGATTTACAATAAGCAATAGATTGTTGACGTTTTAAATTCACCAATTTTGTTCTATTTTATTCGGATTACACTAATAGCAAATTGTTATCTAAATTGAAGTATTTAACACTTGGTTTGTGTTCATGATTACATTAGCCACATGTAATAGCGTGCGTTTTTTGTTCGCTCTTCATGTGCAGAACACTTCATTACAACGCAAATTGATTAATCATCACTATTAGTCATAGCGGACGTTTAGAATTGTTATTTAAAAATTCGTCGAATTTTCGATTGCCCAAAAGTGCATTCTGTCAAGGTTGACATTGTGCATTCAATAGATCAAAAGATTGCGTCGATTTGTCGCACATTGAATTTTGATGAAGTGTGAAAAAAATATGAATCGTCAACAAACTCAACACAATTGAAGGAACTACAAAACAACGGAAGCGATAACATACAAGAGGTTAAAACTCTTCTTTTTAAGATAATAGTTCCGCAGTGAGTTCCGACGAAACATTAAATGTTGCATGAAATTCGAAATCAAGTGATTTATGAGCAATAATAGCAAAGATGAAGTGAATGTGATCTAAAAAGCTCTAAATATTGGAAGTCAAAAATGACGTTAACAGCTGTTTCTTATGTCACAATTTTAAAATTTTCCATCACCATGCTCCCCTATTCTTACCCAAGACGTCTGTTTTATCAGATTCTTATCGGGTTGGAAAATAATATTTGCACAATTTACTAAAATTGCATCCAAAATAGTCGTCGATATGCGTGTTTTTTATGTGTTTTCTGTGAAGTGTACACCGTACGTTGAACAAAATGTAAACAAAACGTGCCTGCCTATGGTGTAACCTTAAAATCGGAACTGTACCATTGTTGTTCTCAAATTCATATTCAAGTGGATGTGCTACCCCATCAATTCAGCCAATGAATAATTGTCCTGTTCTTATGTTCGTCGCAAGATCTCTCACACTCCATATTGTTTTGCCCATGGCAAATATTTACCTATGAAAGTAGCTGAGTTAGCTTGGCGTCATTATTTTTCAAGGCGTCCCCACTCGCATTAAGTTTCCATTACAGTGGCGACGATAAAACACGAACGCCCACTAATGCAATTCCAATGCTAAGTGGAGGATGACTCCAAAAATGTGGGAAAATAACTCAGCTACTTTATAATACTATTTTGCTTTGGAGCCTGCTTCAAAAATGTGACAATCTGTTATTTACCCGAAAAATACTGACAACTCAATCAACTCAGTCAATTTGCTTTCATCTTTTTCGAATTTCACACGCAATGCTAATTAGTCATAATTGTTTTGGAATTTTAAGTTTTTGAATGAAGAGAATCGTTCGCTACGTTGCGAATAAAATAAATGCCTAGAAAAGAACACATTGTGTTAAACCATTTTCTGAATCCAATGATGATAGCAATCGACTGGAATGCCAATATCCATTTGCCCAATTTACATGCGATATGTTCTGAAGCGAACCATTAACTTGTCATCAGTGTGACAGTGCACTGTAATTCGGAACCCTCAACCAGTGCAAAGTAGATCCAATCTTCATCAAATATTTGACACCTGTCGCTTGATGCCTTTGATTTGCAATCAACAACCATTATAAATAGCAAAGATGCCAATTTCAATGTTCGAACAGATAAGCTTTCGCTAATTTAAAATATATTGTTACAATTTGTTTTGTTTTCAATTTATATGATTGCGTTATATAATGAAAGAATAAAAATGTTCAATCTGGGATAAATATTTAAGAGATGAATTTACTAATTACAATGTCAAACAGTTCTGAGAACGCTTACGCTTTTGACGAGCATGAGTGCCGTTGTCTAATCAATCTTGAAATCAACCATCAATCAAGAGTCAAAGAACAATCACCAAACAAATGTGTACAACAATGTGCAACCAATTCACCATAAATAAATGACTAGCAACTCAAGATAGCGGTATAAGTGTTCGTATCATGAATTCTAAAGTTACATCATCCCATTGCACATATGTATGAGTGGCATGGCATGGCACTGCAAGGCATTGCATTATCATCATGCGTTCCAAGAAACGTGTTTACAGCATTGATAGTTTCATCCAAGCGTTATGATTTTGCAGCTTTCGTTTCGCATTGCTGCGATTAGACAACATTCAGGCGTTTTTCTCAGTGATGGCACCTACCAAGGGCGAAGTGCGGGAATTTGTTTAGGTGAAGAAAAAAAAATTGTCCACAGGCCATCAAGCTGATTCGAACTCTATGTGATACTGCTTTTACTTGCTTAATTTGAACAGGAATGTTTATTGTCATGAATGGCAATGTTTTGAGTGAATCCCCTGATTGAATCCAAAAAAAAACATCAGCATAAAAATTTGGTCATTGTAGGTGATCTGTTTGTATGGAGAATTTGGTTTTTAGTGAACTGTAAACTAGGCTTTATATAATATTATTCATCCAACGAAAATCAACATTTTGACCTCTTACAAAGTTATCGCCGGACGAATCTTTCATTATATAGACGGATGTAAGAAAATTATTTGAAATTATAATAAATTTGCTTTACCAAATTTCCTCCAGTTTTGGCGTCATTCATCGTTGTGGCAGAATGAAATATCAATGGAAATGGCTTTTCTTTCGCCGCAAAACAAATCTGTTTTTTCAACGCTATACATGAATATAGCGTGTACTATTTTTGTTGGCAAGCATTCAGCAAGTCTATGGTTCACATTTTAAGATAAATCGAGGCCAAGAACACGAGATTTTTGTGTGGTTTTCTCTCTCACACACACACACACACACACAAATTTCTATGAGTCAATATTCTAACGACAGCTTTTGGCATTTTTCTCAACGACGTGAAAAAATGAAGGACAACCAAACTTCCAATTTCACATTTATATACACCATAAACAAATGTTTACGCGTGCATACATATACAATTTTAGCATCGTTGACCTTCGTTTTGGATTTACGTTTTGCGTTTTTTTTTTCATACGTTTTCATTTTGGTGAAATGTGTTGGTATTATTTGGCTGCTGTGGTGACTTGTGTCTCTATCTGTCATTCGAAAAAATGGGGTAAATTAGGCAAAGCTCAAAAGTAATGCGTCGTGAAAACATCTTCCGTATTCTTAACTGACATTTTGGTGTTAACAATGGCATTTTATTGAAACAATCAATAAAGCAAAAAAAAGAACATTCATAACATCGTTCAATAATTGAATTTCTTTCGTGCGAAATTCTCCCAATAGCATTCCAACATAATTTGAATTTCAAATGAATTGCGATGTGCTGACAAACCAATCGGAAATCGTACGATTCAATTTTATCCATAAATAAAATGTTTCACGTGCCTGTAACAAAGTAATTAATTGTTGAGCATTTCGATGATCGTTTATTCATATATTTTTAGTGTTTTTCATTTTGATCGCCACACATCGCCCGTTAAACAATGTTATCTCTTAATATTCAATATGACTTTATTTTATGCACGGAAAAGTACAGACACATTCTTGAGATGAGGCGAGGAACTGTGATTGATGTATGTAAAAAAAACACCTGACAATTCAGTCATTTGCTGGAAGGCATTTCCCAGTATCGAATGTGGTTATGTGGTCGTATTTTTCTTGATCAAATGGCTTTCGCATGAAAACCGGCTGAACAAGCTATCGTTATTTTATGACCCTGAAATAAATAAATAAATTCATTCGATTTGTATTCTTGCCACTTTTTTATACGCATCGAACGCACACGCGAAATCGAGAATTGGCGTTGTAAATTGATGCAATTTGGAATCCTTTCAAAAGAATAAAACTTTCCATTCCATACGATACGCAAAAGCGTCAGTTTATTATTATTTCATCAATGCACATTATTGAACGCAAGTAATATGGCCGAACAGCAAGGGGCGAAACACTACCGAAAGACCGAATTCACCAAAAATAAATGTGCAAATACCGAAAAGAACCAAGAAAGACCGAAAAGACCGAAGATAGACTGAAAAGAACAATAGTGAAATATATACATAGAATACCGTTGCTTTAGCTGTGTGAGACACAGTGTGTGTTGTTTTTTATTTTTGTTCTTTTCGGTCCACCTTCGGTCTTTTCGGTCTTTCTTGGGTCTTTTCGGTATTTGTACACTTATTCTTGGTGAATTTGGTCTTTCGGTAGTGTTTTGCCCCTAGCCGAACAGCCTTACTGGCTTGAATGTCTTTGATGGATATTTCCCTTATAAAAGCTCTCGTACGTAACTCCCAAATAAAAATAGAGGTGTCAAAGGCGTCAGAGCAGTTTAATGGCTCGCTAAACAAAGGTCATCAAAGGACCCGTTCCAGTTTTAACTCATCGAATAAGCCTTTTCAGCTGAGCATATTATATTTTGATATATTTTGTATGCAAAATCTGTCTTTAATTAAAATTGTGTTAGCTTACAAATTGTCAATTTTTTCGAAGAGTTTACAAATGATCCATTCAATATTATTTGCAAATCGCTTCAATAAAAAAGGGAATACAAAAATAAATCGAAGACGTTATTTCACCTTTAGGGGCATCTGAGTTACGCGATTCCCAAAATACTCGCAACAAATATAAGAGATATGTATGATTCAACCACAATTCTGGGATTCGTGTGAATTCGAAAATTGATCGAAGGATTCACAAAATTCAGTACAATTTGTATGGTAAACCCACGCGAGGCCCTGTATTCAAATTCAATGTGAAGAAACGTAAATATTACGTGTCCATACAAGTCGCACGGCAGACAAATTCTGCATGTAAATAGCGCAGTCGGATGCAAACACTTGTGCATATTACATTTAAATATTTGTATGGTATGCGTCACAAAACAGAACCATCAAGGGGCAGATCACTCAACAGTAATTTCTAATTTCAACATAATTGCCATGTAATTTCTAGGTAATTTCCACCTTGAAAGTAATTTCTATGCAAAAAAAAGTAATTTCCATGTAACAAAAGTAATTTCTACAGAAAAAAAAGTAATTGCAACACCGGAACTGTCAAATATTGTCATTTGTATACGGCACATGTTTATTTTGTACTCAATTGGTCAACCGGAGTCTATTGGATTTTACTGTTCATGAAAATTCTGTGATCTACCAAATTTATTCAAGTTATTTTAATGTATTGGAAAATTTTGTAAATAGTGCTATTTTATAATTTGCGAGCGAAAATTATCCAAACGATGCCTTTTGACATTATTGTGAAAATAACTTGAATAAATTTGGTATATCACAGAATCTTCATGAACAGTAAAATCCAATAGACTTCGGTTGACCAATTAAGTACAAAATAAACATGTGCCGTATACAAATGACAATATTTGACAGTTCCGGTGTTGCAATTACTTCTATATGGAAATTACTTTTTTTTGCATAGAAATTACTTTCTATGTTTAACTTATAATGTTTAACATACATCACTTTCGATTACTTCCCAAAAGCCATTTTATGTAAAATATTTATTATTTTAAAATTTAAATGTTGATATTAACGTGAGAAATTGAAATGAACAAAGTGAATTACATCATGAATGCACCAAATGTGTTGATGATTTGATCGTTTTGACATATAAACGTCATTATATTTTGAAATGTAATTTCTCAATTTATAAAAGTAATTTCCAAGTAATTTCTTAGAGTGATCTGCCCCTTGAGAACCATACTGTGAGTAGTACTCACTGAGTACTGACCCTACACAGACCTTCAAACGCCATCTAACTGGATTAGTGTCAACCAAGTAAAGGAATATATAAGCAACATTGAGTAAGTCCGATATTGTACTGATCCGTCAGACTCTAAAGATAAGGCCAACAGATGATACTAACAGCGATAGTATGGCGATTACCAGTGTAAAACAAAGATACCTGAAAAGTATCTAGATAAGATTTAGATACTCGCCCAATTTTTCGAAATTTATCTCAATGAGACAAACTATCTGTATATGTTATACGTAAAGCATTGACGTCGTATCTAACAGAGCCGCCTGGAGACGCACACATCAAACTGTTCAACAATACTACATTTCGATTGAAATATTTCCTGTCCATTGTTAATAATAATAAAATATTGAGTTTAAAAATTTTCAGAAAGATATGATAAAAATATGATGAAACGATATGAAAAAATTATTCAATATGCATAATTTTTTTTTTTTTTTTTTTTGATAATGTTTATGTTGAATTGCTTCACGCGGTTTTCACAGTTTCATGTTTTAGTGACTCAATAAACCTGGCTCAATAAACCTGACTCAATAAATTGTCAAGCAAGAAGCACGAAATCACGAAAGTACTTCAAGCGATTGTAGATGGCGTTATATTTGGCCGTATTTGTCAATTTGTCTCATTGTTTATCTAGATATTTTCGAGATAAGTATCTTATCTTTATCATATCTTAAGATACATTTTTCAAGATACATGTCGAAAAATTGAGCAATTTCAACACAAAGAAACAACAACAAAATTTTTAAAAAATAGTAAAAAATAAATATCTCCGTAAATTCGGAGATCAATTTAATTTCAATAATTTTGGGAATTATTTTATACTAAATTCAGATATGATTTCACTAAATTCGGAGATCACTTTACTAATTTTGGAGACTGTTTATTTGAAAAAAACACCAAAACAATTGTACTTAACATTTTTATGGTATCTTGCATGTATCTTAAGATCAAATGAAAAACCTCTGAACGAGGTAAAAATCGAGTGACAAAAGCAAAATGCAAAATACAAAATTTGTGATATGAAATTTGTGCCGAAAAAAAGTTATTTGAATTTTGTAAACAATTTTTCAGTGCATTAGTGCGTTCACATGTGTCATTTGGAAGCTTATCTCAATACCTTTCCAACGATATGCGTATGTCTGAGAAATATCAAGTGGTTCGGCCACAGTGGCTGTGGCCGTGGTGGTCACTTTTTGGCCTCTAGAGGCCGGCCACGGCCAAGATGGCGGCCAAATCAAAAACTTCCAGAACAAAAGTTGCTTAGTTTTTCATGTACTACAATCCCTGAAAGTTTGAAAAAAATCGGGAGATGGTACGAACATACCCAAAAAATATTATAAATTGATAGATGGAGGCGCCACGAATAAAACTCAAATGGCCATAACTTTTCAACGTATGGTCCGATTTTAATGGTTGGGATGTTGTTGGATTCGTATTCACGCGTAGAATCATAGAATATCAGGTTCAAAAATATTTAATCTATTTTTACCCGGGTTATGGCCGAAAAACTGAAAATTAGCCGAAATTTTTCCACCGCGATATCTCCACTTGTGGTTGATAAAATTTCGAGTGTGTATACTTTTTTTGCGCTAATTTTCAAAGACCTTTCAGATGGTATATGACACAAATCGCTCGGACTCATAGATACAAAGTTCGAAACTTGCTGTATATATACTGACTGAGTAGACTTTTCGCACTAGAGGTGCTTTCGTCACTCATGTGGACTGCCGTCCACTGTGATAAGATAATGAAAAATTTGAAAGATAAGATAAAAGATAAGATATTTTCGTTTTTCGAGAAATGTATCTAGATAAGATAAAAGATAGTATCTTATCTTCTCTTATCTTATCTGGTATCTCATTCGAGATAAGATAAAATGAACACACACTGGCGATTACATCCTTCATTTAAATATGCATTAACAAAAATTAGTATTTCATTTCATTTTATTCCAACCGATTGGCCATTGGACTCTCACAGAATCACAGAACTCGAACTAAATTTGAAGGATTTAAAATTGATTCGTGGAATTTGTTTTGGCACATGGGCCCCTAGATATTACAACACCGTATTGTATCGACACCCAAATAAATGTAAACCACGATGCATTCGCATACACAAAATCGACTTGGACTGAGAATGTTGTTCGATTGGCGAGTTGTTTCATAAGAAAGCGCTTTGCGAACAAAAATAAAGTAAACTTTTGCTTTATGAATCTGAATGCATAGTCTCATGTCACGTGGTGCAATAAAAAACTGTTGAGACGGGCAAATTATGGCAAAAATAAATGCGAAGCAATTGAACGAGTTTTGTGCTCAAGCACAACAGCGAATTCAGGAACAACAGTGTAAAGCAAAAGCAATTAATTGTGATTGATCATAGAAAAAAAACAAGCGTAATGGTATGGATATTATATGACACGTTAAAAGTAGCTCGATGAAGCGTTCGCTACACTCAAAACCACCAATGAAATATGGCTATAAAGTGGGTGTGTGCCTAACCGCAAATAAGCCATGTGCAAATGTGTATGTGTGTGTGTGTATGTGTGTGTGTGTGTGTGTGTGTGTGTGTGTGTGTGTGTGTGATTATTCTGAGTGTTTCATTTATTGTTGTTGCTTGCATTAAAACACTGAATTCAGATTCAATTGACAGTTCGATGGTGAACCAACACAAATAAAGGCGCAATGCCTCAAAACACTCGAAACAAGTTCAACAAGTGTATAATTTTGTTGTTCAAATGGAATTGTTTCAGGTGATAATATTTGCTTACATTCGATCGAGGTAGCGTTCGATTTTTTTTAATCTGGTTTGGTCTTTTTTTGAATAAAATGATCAGACGACACGCTTGCAATTGACAAAAAAAAATTATACTGTTTAAGCATACGGTTTCGTGTTATTGCTTCTCTAGTTAGTCGATGCTTCATTATTCAGCTGTTTAAACATACTGCGCTTGATTCGCTTCATTTTATGGGCTTTTACCGAGCCAGCCATAAATTCATATGTCTTCTCCGTTGATCTACGTATTTCGCTAAATAAACAAACAACCAATTTGGTGTTTTTTTGTCATTTAGCGCACTCACAATTAAGCTTAAACCGACCTGATAAAACTCATCTAATGCTGTAAAACAGAAAGAAAAATTCTCATCCATGCATCACAATTTATCGGGCAAATTTAAATCTAATTTTTATTTTTCTCCGAGACAAAAACCAAAAACAACAATCTTTGCTGTCGATTTGGCAAGCTGGAATTTCAAATTGGACAATGAAATGGATCTCGTGTTTGCGAATGATTTCCTCTTCACCATATGAAGACAGAATAGATGATCATATTCATAACCATTCCATTAAATCGAATCAATTTGGATAAATATGTTATGTTGTTTTTTGTGTGTGTTTTGCACACGCAAAATGCTGTCAATTGAATTTCCTGTGTAAATACTTGCGCATTCGTTGTTGTTTTTTTTCACCACTTGAACCTAATGGAATGGTGAATTTTGCTACATTATCATTCGACCGACTGTTTTCAGATCAGATTCATTATCTACTCAACGCTCATTTAGATTTAACTAATTCGACTTTGATTTTGTTTTTATTTTTCTTCTCTTTTGCCAAAGTGTCGCCATCAACACAGCAAAGCAAAGCAAAAAAAATATGTCGTTGTTGGAGCATATACATTCTCATGTGGAGTAAATGAGTGCACATAATTCAAGTGTAATAAACAATGTCTCAATTGAAATCAATGCGAATACTGAACGCGATTGATGTGAATTGACACATACACACGCGCACGCACCAAACGTGAATCAATTTATTTCGCGTGGATTTATCAATTGAACGACGCAATTCATTGACTTTTAATGGCGATTTTTTTTACGGAAGGAAGAAATATGTTCGATAGAGTTTGATTGATGGAAGATTATCAAGAGAGAATGGCCAACAAATACGCAAATTGATGACGAAATTGACGAGTAAATAAAGCAAGAGAAAAAGAGACAGAAAAAAACATCAACAATTAGATAAACAACCCAAAAATTGCCACGCGCATCATTTTTATACCTGAACTTTGGATGCTGTGGCATTTGTTTTTGCTTTTGTTGCTCTCGATGAGATTACTATATACTATCTTGATTGGTATTGAGCGTGAATATTTGGCATCGCCTCTCCCACCAGCACACGAATCGAAGCATCAAGTACGTGACGAATGGAATGTAAATAATTGTTGTATATATTGCATTGATGAGTGCGTGCGATGAGCTCAAGGAAAGTGGGACATGTTGATGCGTTCACTTGATTCCAAATGAATGGTATCTCAACATGTTTATTATTTTCACGCATAGTTTGATTTCGAGTGAAAAAGAAAACGTAACGAAATCAGCTGGTTTTGAAAAGACAGACAACAAATCCGCAACTCTTGATGCGTAGATGACGCTGATTATTTGTGTCTTGGTTTGGGTGCATCTCATGTATTTTTGGATTGAGTCCTCAGAAAAAAACTGAAGTTGACTCATTTGAGATGAAACAGCGGTCACTTTAATTGCAATAGTGATACGCAATGTCGCCACCAGAACCGATAACGGTCTCCATCAAAAAAACATATAAAATTGGCTGTAAAATTCAACAGTTTTCGGTATAATTTGTTGTTGCATCGGCTGTTTGACCTGCATTACGAAAATGTAGGCACATGTTGTCAATTAAAATGCTTGTTGAAATTCCATCACCTCGTCGCCGAGCTGAGTCTAGCTTATTGAACATCGCGCGCGCATTTTTTTTATTTTATTGGAAAATAAATGATCTGGAATTAATACGCCGCACAAACTCAATGCAAAATAAATACGCTTAAATAAATTGCAAGACCTCTGACATAAAATTAAACCGAAGACCTCCGCCCCCCTCCCCCCCCCCCCCCCCCCCCCCCCCCCCCCCCCCCCCTAATTAACGAATCAATAATAGACATCTTCCAGTGTCAGGGGATATTATAAAAAATTAAATATGTGGCGATAGAGCGTGGTGGGGGGGGGTGGGCCGGATAGAAAGGGATTAATGCAAGAGCAACGGTATTTTTTTAATTTATGTTGTGAAATTTTTTATGTGGGGTGGGGATGGTGTAGTTATTAGAAAAGTTTGATAGAAGTGATATTTTATTGACATTGGTGCATTTTTAACGCAAATCCGGGGTATTTTACAGATTTATTAGCCGCAGGCGGCGTCTGCAGTTTTGATAATTGCTTTTTATCATGTGTAATGGGTCTCCGCTTTCAGGTTTTCTTTGAGGCTTCTACCGTGTGTAATCGTATGCATGTTCATCCGTATCTAGTCTAGGGTACATGATTTATGATTTGGGTTGTATATTTACTCTTTGATTAGCAAGTGCGTTATTTGTGACAATATTATATTTGGACCAGAGGTAGATTTGAATGATATTCAGTGGAGGTTTATGTCCTTTGTTCAAGATAGTCTTATGAGCAGTTATTGTGTGGTCATAGTATTATTGTCAACGAAGTGTTTTGATTGTCTCTCCACATTGCGTATATGCAGTTTGTAGATAATGGTTCCTGTGCGTATTTTTCCTATTAGGGCGACGCGGGAAGGCGTAGGGTAATGTGGATGGCATGTGGTTGGGGGGATGATGGGGGGTGAGCGGGATGATTCTGTTGACTGAAATAGGGGTTATGTATGGGCACCACATATATTTCGTATTGTGGTACTTTCACTGGAAGGTGTTTGGGTAGGGCACTTATGTGGGTATTCGAGAGCCGTTTATTAGTAGCGCGATCACGGAGGTTCAGGAGGAGCAGTGGGGGCGGGGTGGTGACTATTTTGTGCATGGGGGTTTTGTTCGTGGCATTTCGGTATAGCGATTGGTGTGGGTTTACACACATTGTGGTCATATAGAAGATGAGGTATTGGCAGGAGGTGAGCAGTTTTGACCGGACATTGGGTCATGGTGTTGTTATGTGCTTTAAAAATGTGCAGGACAGTTGGGTCAATCAGGACGTTTGGGGTGGCGTGACGGGTTGATGATTTAATTTTTGGAGAGTGCGGCTTGTGGTCATTTTCACTTGGGATATTTTTTAGAGGGGGTGAATAAGTTTTTCTCCACACGTCTGTTGGTCGACTAGGAATGATTGGGTATTGTGTACTGATGTGTTAACAGGTTGGGGGATGGTTTGTATGGGATGTGTTGATTTTGGATTAGGGTAGAGGTGGGTCGGGGGTGATAGAGTGGGGGGGTCTGGGGAGATGTGAGTTTCGGGTGTTTTTAGTCAAAGTATTAGATCTTCTTGTCACTTTGGTGGAGTGATTTGGGGAGTAGGTAGTCTACTTTGGTTCAGTTATTGTGTCATTGTACCGGAATTTTTGGTGTGATGTGTGGTGGTTGGGGGGAGGGTGGTTTGTGTATGGGGATTTGGGGCAGATGGGTGTTTGTTGTGCACGGTGGTGTGGGTGCAAGAGGAAAGGTAGTTGGAGAGACTTGGGAACTGTTGTCGAGTATTCACTTTTTCACCGTGTGGTAATTTAAAGTGGATGGGACACGTTTTGTGTTGGGATTATGTACACGAGTTGATGATTTGGGAAAGGTGTCTGGTACTTCTTTATTGTGAATTTTTATGCCTGTGTGCTTTTTATCTATAACCGTTTACTTCTATGATTACTTCTTATGTGAGTATGATGCTGTTTAGGTATAATATGTATATTGCAGATTATTGAATTTTTCAATGTTTACCTGAATTAAAAAATAGTCAAAATTCTATATCCAGAGAAATTTCAGCAGATGTTATGTTGTAGAAACATCTTCTAACGCTAGGAAACTCTTTTGTTTTATATACGTCGCTTTGTCTTTCGCATTTCAGAAATAAAAGCTGTTACGTCAACTATATACAGGCTGGACAGTAGTATCTACGCGAGTATTGTTAGTTATAGGAACATAATGTCATCGTTGGACATGGTATCTGTGGCCGAAGTGGTAATTGGGAGTAGTACTTAGTTCTGAGGTATAAGGTGGGGAATGGGACATTGATTTGATGTGTTCAGGTTGTGATTTCATAGGGTCGTGGGTTGCTGATCTGATGTGGTTAGTGGTGGTTTTTATTTGGGTGGTACGTTTGTTGGGAAGGGTTATGAGTAGTGAGGAGATAGCGGAGTAAATCAAGTTTGTGGTTTTGTGTCCACTCCTCAATGCTGGTTCTTTTGTTTGGCTGGTGGCTTAGTGATACTATGTGGCAGGGTGTACTGGTGTTGGGGCGTTTCGGATGAGATGTTGTACGGGCACGATTTTCTCCCTGATTAGTGCGGCGTGTTGTAGTTCTGATATAGGTGTGTATTTTGGCTGGTACGGGTGGGGCGCATATTTTTTTTGTTAAGGTGTGTTGTGGTAGAGTAAAAGTTTTTTAATGGGGGATCGATGGTTATGTGTGAAGCTTTTTGTTTGTATTGAACGATGCATATTAGATGTACTAATATTTCAGGATATGATATCCAGGAGTATTCTCCACATAAATAAACAAAAACCTGACCTTTTTTTCGGAGATGATACAACTCGCCTTGAATCTTCCATTCCACCGCCTGCGGTGGTGTTTGTATTTGGTTTGATTTTGTTTGTTCGTCGATTACAAAACAAGATTTTTTTAACAAATTGATGAAAACTCACGAATCGAACACGAATTTATTTATTTAACTAGTTAAAACAATTTCTCAGAGCTGCAGGTACTTGATGATGCAACACACTTCAATTTATTAGTGATTGCTAGTCCTTTTTGTTTTTTTTTCTTTTAAAACAACAACAAAAAATTATGATTCATAATTTTAGTAATTTTTACTTTTATTCGTTGATTTTTTATATTATTGAGTGTGTATCGAACGGCGAAACGAAATTGAAACGCCGACGAACCCACGGAAGCCCAGATGTGCGATGAAATTTTCAATGAAGCGGTTGACAACAACAAAAACGAACGTTATTTGCTTTTAAACTGAATTAACGAGCTTTGTTAAAATAATTTAAAAATTTCGCTATTATTTAAACACCACTTATTTTATTTTTTGTTGAACACCAAAATGAACGACCGAACTTTTATAAGTTTAAAAATTGAACACGATAAAAAAAAGTTGTATTGAAAAACAACAAAATTTGATCGGAGCCGAATGCAAGCAGCGATAACGATGGTCTGGTCACCAAAATTTCTAAGCACAGAATAAATTTAACGGCAACGTGTTCCAGCGATTTTATATGCACTCTCTCATCGGTTGGATTGAAGTCGAATCAAGTTTGCTGCTGCTGTTGTTGTTGAATATTTTTTTGTATTTCGTCTTTCTACTTATTTTTCTGTTAGTTTGTGTGTTCGGGGTCTCCACGCTTGTGATATATATACAGAAGAAAAAAAAGGCTAGCCAGCGTCACGTCACGTTTGTCTTTGCTATATCCAAACTGATGGAATCAGTTCGCATATGCGTTGGGTGTAGTTGTTTTATTTCTTATTGTATATATTGGAATACGGTAACTGCGGATTGACACCGTGACGTTATGAAGTCGTCTTTCGTACTCTCTCGTAGCGTATCGTAGAGAAAATTCATATATGTAGAACACACGGGCGTGCTTCACACAGCAACAAGGCAATGAAATAAATAAAATGATGAAGCGAAACCAGCGCTAACTTACAACGATCGCACTATTGAACCTACAAAAACATAAAAAAATTGACCGTAAATAAAATTAAAACGGGAGGGATAAAAAGAAATACCATTGAACAAAATCAATCTTAATTACTGTTTCGATCAGATCGTCACAACGTCAATTGAACACTTGTTACAAATTCAATAACATTTATTGGCCCAATCAAAAAAAGTCTAATCGCAACCCTGTCGATAAACAATGAAATGGTTGGTAGAATGAAACTATTGAAGATAAATTGCAAGATATAATGGTCTGGGAATGATCGTCGATGAAGTGCTTATGCTCGCTCGTGTCAAGACTATTTGTTTGTCCTTTCTCTTGTTGACAAAACAATATATAATATTCCATTATTTTGTCAAATAGCAAACAACTCAAAATCATTTGTGAATGAAATGACGGAAAAATCCTAAAACTGTTACTAAAACGAACAAACGGCTATCGACTGTGTTCAACCGCAGCAATAAAAAAAACCAATCCAACTTATAAAATGGTTATATTTTCAGACGAATAAAAATGCGAAATAAATGATTACTATGGTGTCGAATGCATACATTTGTGTTGAACGTAAATCGCATTCAACATGGAATCAGTTACGTTGTACGTTTCATATGGTTTAACGTCACTGAACCCAACGAGAAATCAACGGAATCATATCGCGACGTACGTTTCATCAATCGATTCATGCAATGAAAAACCCACAAACGCGAATCATTCCTCGATGATGAATCTTAATGAATTTTAGCGATATGTTAAGCCTTTTTAACGATGGTTGTTCAAGCCTTGCGTCCAGATGTCCAGGTGTGATTTTTATCGGTAAATCAAAGCACACAAATTGAACTAAAATACAAAAATAATATAAATGGACTTGAAATGAGACTGGCTATGCTAATTGGGCGACATTTTCAGATGTTTTTCGAAGTATTTGACAGAACCATTTGTCAGTTGCATAAGTCCTTAAAAAAACAACAAACAAACAAACACAACGATTGAAAGAGTGCACGATAATCATTTTGGTTTGGTTTTGTAAAATTCTTTGATTATCATGATTTCAATGCAACGAATAATCAAACAATCATTCTCTGATGCATTTTCCAGTGAAATCCACTTTCATTTCACAACAACGTGTCTGTTTTCATCATCTGAATAAGAAATATTTAAAGTTTAAGAGTGAATGTTGGAACTCGTGATCCTTTGGGCTTAGGTGCGTCAAAGTTTCAATACGTCTTCTGCTTTGGCTTTAATACAAGTAAATTGATTGAAATCAGAACGCGCATTTCAATGCGATGATTTCGGTAAGCGAAAACGTGGTTTTTATGTAATTACTTGCAAAAACGGTGCCTATTCAATGTGAACAGAGAAAAATGGGTCGTTTTTTTTTTTTTTTTTTTTAAACCAAATAAATCCCAGTCATACAAACGTCGCGTTATCATGCGACAAAATGCTTTTATCATTGGTCAAACAAATGAGTTTGATTTAGTCATCATTCTTTGTGCTATGATATCAACCGAACGTTTAAATGCATTTTTCAACAATACGGAACCGCCTGGAATTTATCAAATCACTTGAATTTGCTGTAGATAAAAAAAATACCTTTACCTATGCGCGACGTTTAGTTTGGTTTTGGTTTTATTTTCAATTTCCATTGCAAGTGAAATATTGAGGTATTATTGAGCTAAAGTCAGCATAATACGTATGTCGTGTTTCTACACATATGCCTGTGTAATTAAACTTTTAAGCAAGAAAAAATGTGTGTGTAGCACCCAATTGTGCGGCGCTACAGCATACATTGAATTTATTCATTGAATGAAGCAACCGAGTACGAAGTCGAATTAAGCGAAATAAAAGAAGAAGAAGAAGAAAAAAAAATAAAAGGAACAACAAAACCTTGAATGTTGTTTTGCTGCTACTGCTGCAGTGTTGTTGTCGTCCAACCAAATGAAGTTATCGTTGGGATTTTCTGGGGGCTCGTCTAAATGACGTCATTGATTGGTCGACTGGTGAGCACAGCAACTCTCTCACAATATAATAAATTTGTCGTAGACGCATACACGGTGTGTGATTGTATATTTGTGTGTACCGCGTACACGCATCATTCAAACCTAGTATTCCCTTATTTTGATATATTTAAGCGCTAACATCATCTTAATAAGAATGTGCGCCGCGTTACATGCCGTTTAAACAAAAAATGCATTACGGATTCACTTACATATTAAATTTTTTTATGTGTTTGCGACATTTAATTTTGAGCTGTGTCGCTATGGCACGACGAGCCGGTTCTTAATGAGCCAGAACATTGTTCAAAGGTCGTACAGAACTAGAACACTTGCAGTGTTGCAATGCAAAAAATTCCGAATAACTACCACCATAATCGATTGAATAAACGCATTTTTTTTCTCGCTTTTATTAAATGCATGATGAAATAAGCCATATTACTTATATTCCAAAGGTCAATCGCATTTTTGCCGTTAGAAACATCTTCATGAATGATGCAACTTCTCTTAAACTTTGAATCGATTTCACTTCATACAACAGCGGATGATGTTTCGGTGAAAATTGTAAAAAACAAAACACACGCCATAAAATTGATTTGAACCGCAAAGCAAAGTCAAGCAAGTTAAACAACAACGAGAAATACAAAATATATATGTACATTACATATATGCATATGCGCGCAATGGAATCTATAGTACGGACGTGACACAGCAAACGAATACACGTGTAGAAGACCGTCCGATTGTGTTTACATAGCCTCGTATTCGATATACGATCCTCTTTCGTTGTGGAGAAGACAACAACAATAAAATGTGTTATCCGAAAGCATGTATCACGAGTATATCAAGACTGTGCGAGACTGTACTATGCTAGGTACTACGCTTGTGCCTCTGTCACAACAACAACAATAACAACATCGAAAAAATAAGATCATCTCGTATTCTATGGTCGGCATTTGCTGTTGTTTGTTTCGTCTTTGTTCATTTTTCTCTTTCTCTTGCGCATTTTCTCTGTCTGCCTTTATTTGGCCACAGTAAATCATGCTTGAAGCAATGACGTCACTGGCTTTTTTTTATATATGTGAGTGTCAAACTGATTCATTGGAATGCATTCGAGAATTATTCTTAAACTGAAGAGAATACGAAATTCGTTTGCATTATAAAATATATATATATTTCATATTTAAAACAAAACAAAGCAAAAAATTCACCACAATTTTCATAGCATGACAATTTTGTGCACTTAGATCGATTAATACACATTCATGTCACAATGAAATATAATTACTGTATGCTTCTATGCATAATTGAAAACAATTCTCCATTTGAAATACAAAACCCGGTGCAAGTGGAATAAATGAAATCTGAGGTTAAAATTATTATTCTAATGCACGTTATAGAAATTCAATGGGGCTTGCAATTTGAGATCATTTTTATGAAATAGCTAAAAGAGCACGCTTCTCTCCATATATTTTGGAATATTTTTCAGTTTTATTGCAAATTTCATTAACATTTCTGTGTGAATGAATTTCTCTCGATATAATGAAAATGTAAATGGTGCAGTGGAATCTAGGCATGAGACATTTTCACAAATGTATGGTATCGATTCTTCAAAACGGCACATATTTGTGTAATTATGGGCCAACTTTGAATACGAGAACGTGCCATTTATATAATGCTACTATTCTTTATGCGTTCATTTGACATTGACGAATAGAATGCTTTCAAAGGCAGGTTGAGTATTGTTTTTTTGTTTTATTTTCTGCTATTCAATTGTGAAATTCGTTAAAATAATGCTTGGCTTGGTAATTTGGATTGAAAAGTTCGAATAAAAATGTGTGCTCTTCTACTTCCAAGTTGGCACATGACGTTCGAACGTCATTCAAAAATGAAAAAATGCAGATTAACGGCTTTCTACGCACTATCGTCATATTACATTTCATATTTATCACACAACCTCTTAATTACACTACTTCTGACCAATCATTAATGCGATGACAAATATTCGAGAGTTTATTTTTGGTGCAGCGCAAAATTCTCAGGAAATTCGCGTTCTGGCCAAACAAAGAAAATCGATGAGTTTTTGGCAGAGAGTTTTTCAGTGGACTGCGTTAGACGTAAGACAGTCATGATGGTACTGAACTCGTACACTTCTGAATCATACGCATCAACGAACGCATAAATACGTAATTGACTTTCGTTTAAACCATTCGAAATTTATCCATCCGCAGTTGGTTTGGGTGCCAAATTCGTGCATGCCTTTGCATAGTAACTGTGGGAGTTTGAAATCTATAATACCATTAAATATAGTTCTATAGTATATACCTAATGGTACCTCAATCCCAATACAAAACTCGGTTCCCTTCTAGAGAATACTGCGAATGAAATGCGATATGCACGAAATAAACGTGCACACGATCGACAGACACACAACCGAATAAATCGGGCGGTCCCCCCGATTGTACTCATGTCTCGCCTTCCATACGAGTGTGCAATCGAAGCGGGATTGAATAACACACACTGTGATTGCATTTCGAATGTAGATAGTGACTGTTAATAACATTGCAAAATTTAGAAGGCTAACGCGCGGCAAGCCACGATATTTTAGTTTGCTTTTTTTCGCTTTCGATCATTATTTTTTTATTTGTTCCCTCTTGTTCGTCTTTTTCAAATGAAGCTTCGTGATGCAAATGATTTTAGTGACGATTTCGCTGTAGTTTCATGCTCTTGATCCGTTTCAAATCAATCGAAATTATGTAATTTTCTCATGTCAAATGTAAAAATTGCGAAAAAAAAATTCCATTGAGGTTACGAGAAAAGTCATTTTTCGGCAGATTTCATTTCTATGTATTAAATTATCAATGCTTAACTAATCATTGTTTTACAATAACCAGATGACATTGTAGAATAAATGGGCAATAAAATAAGTAATCATTTTCAACACAACGCAAAAAAATATGAGCAATAATTTTCAACTTACTTTGTTTAATTGGTGATAAGATTGTCGCTGAACTTCCGTATCAACCAGATTTTATTTGTGTGAATAATAATTTGCGTTCCTTTCAAATGTTAATACGTTCACCAAATGCACCTCTATAGCCGCCACTGTCTGTTTTTTTTATCGTTTCAATGAATAAGTCTATTTGTTACGTGAAAGAAACGAATGTGGTGTGTTCTTTTTTATCGTGTGTCGTGTTGCCGTTGAAAATGGTTTTTGAAACCCAAAAAATTGTCATACGATACCACGAATGAACAACGTCCCATGCTCTACGCACGAAAATTCAGATCACGAGCAACGGTATTTAAAAACGACAACAAAAATATTATTCACCAACTACAAATATGTGTGTGGACGTTTTGGTTGTTGTTTATTTGAGTTTATTTTTCGGGGTTTTTCGAGTGTGTGTTTTTTCTTCTCGCTTCTTTGATGAGTTTTCTATGTATGGTGATGACGCGAAAATTGTGCTCTTTATTTCTATTCACATTAGAAATGATTCATTGGGCCGCCATCAAATCACTTTTCAAGTCTCTAGTTAAAAAATTGGCTCATATCATTCGAATTTATTATTCTTATTTTTGTGTGGCTTCACAATGTCAGTGTGTTTCGTTGTGGATTTTTTTTATTGTTGGCAAAAACTATTCGATTCTACATTTACTTTTTCCGCTTTCTTTTTGCGCGATTTAATTTTTTCCCAATTTCGATTTTCTTCAATTGACCCAAAACAAATTCGTGCTCGTTCGCGAATCACTAGGAAATCAAGCGTTTACTTGAACAATTAAATTGTAAATGACTTTTCAATCAATTGCAGCACATTGCATGCATCAAACTGTCACAACACTCACTATTAACACGTTTTAATTCAATGAAACTTCTTATTTTTTCTATTCTGTTGGTCGATTGACGATTTATTTTCTCTCATTCGCTCACCCGTTTTTAGCTGTTGCTTAGAAAAGCGTTTGTTTGATATTGTTGTGGTTGTTATTGTTGTTGTTGTTGTTTTCCTCTCATTTCATATTTCTCATTTTGAGTATGGCTATTGCTTGCTACGGCCACAGTTTCAAGCGGGCGCGTTTGTCGTATGTTTATTCAGTCAACGTGCTCGTCGCTCACTCTCACAATCGCAGATTTTCGTGTTCACAGGCACATGTATGCGTTGTGGTTGCTGATGCCGATGCCGATGCTATATCGAAACTTCATTGATTCACATGCTTTGCGACACACAAACATATGTTTTGACATTGCGGCGCCGTCATCGCCAAACTCTGGCTTATCAGTCGACTGGTGGTGATTGTGTGTGCGTGTGCGATGCGACGCGCACTTGTAACTATGTTAATAGATACGTCTATATCGAGCGGTATCCGTATATCGTTCGGCAATGCTTACGTAAAATAATAAACTCTCGCGAAGGCGAAAGCGAAACAAAAAAACACAGCGTTTTTGACCTTTTTATTCGTTCCTTCATTCGCAATTTTTTTTTTTTGCACCAGCTGTTTGTCTTTTATTGTACCGTATGAGGACTTAACTCGTGCCGATTCGTTGGCGAATGTTTGAATTGTGCTGTTGCGGCTAAAGCTCCATCTTTCGACACATAGACGCCAACCAACATCCAAACATATCGATATCATTTCTTGTGAAATTTTCCACGTGCCAAATGATATTTGCCAAGTTGTTTTCATTGAAATTTTGTGAATTGTCTTTGGCAAACGTGCGTTATGTACTTTTATGAAACGCCCCAATTCATGTTACTTTGTATCAATTTATTTATTGTTTTTGTTTTGTTTTATTTTCCTCCTTTTGATTTATTTGACTTTGATTCGGCCTTAAAGTTTCAAATGTCCCATGGAAAAATTATAGTTAGAATTTGATTTCGACACACCGATCGTTTGATGTTATGTCATGATGATAATTGAATCACAAGCAGATAGAGCTGTCAACGAACAAGAAATTTTGCGAACGTTTGTTTGTAAAAATTCATTAATTTTGTTTGTTCGTTCGTTCGTAGCATTTTTTCTGCGAGCAATGTTCGTTCGTTCGCATGTTCGATCGTTTGTTCGCAAAATAACTAAAAAAATGAAATTATATACATGGGGTGGCTCAAGTCGATTGTTCGATGCAAAATGTTTGGGAACAACCCCCAGTTTTACTTTTTGGGTCAAGCTTTTGTTGTGAAAAATTTCCTAACATTCTGAAAAATCGGTTTAGAGTCCTCGTATCGATCTGAAATTTTGAACATATGTTTGGCTTCGCCCAAAAAATAAAACTGGGGGTTGTTCTCAAACAGTTTGTATGGAACAATTGACGTGAGCCACCTTATGAATATAATTTCATTTTTTAAATTATTTTGCGAACAAACGAACGAACGAACGAACAAAATTGAAATTATTTTTTTTTGCAAACAATGTTCTTTCGTTCGTAAAAATTATTTTGTTCGTTCGTTCACTCAATAACAAAAATGCTACGAACGAACGAACGATGTCCGTTGACAGCTCTACAAGCAGATGTGAACGAAGAAACAACTAATATTCAACGCCACACCACACCATTACCTTTCAATTAAAAATGGTTCAATACCTAGGGGCATTTATCTCTCGCGAATGCGTGCGAATGCCGCGCTAAAGCTGCAAATGCGCGCGAATATCATTTCAAATGGACGAATTATGTGTACACAGCGAATGCCAGATGTTGTTGTGTATGTTGTGATTGAAAAAGTGACATTCCACACAAAAGTGAATATTTGAAGTTTGTTCGGTGAAAAATGTTTAGTTATTGATACACATAATTCCAAATAAAAAGGAAATTGTTCTATTTTCGGGCAATAAATTCAAAATGAAATTGTAATTCCGTTTCGAAGCGCCCAAAACACTTGATAAATTTGTGCTCATATTACAAGGTTTCTATATAGGTTCTTTTATATAATTGTGTATACAAAGCTGACAAGCAAATAGCTCTCGTGTTGACATTCAATTTGTGTTTTTCTAAAATAATGTTCATTTCATTGGTATATGACTCGATTTCCAATATAATTTTTCAATTAATTGATGAAATGGAACTATCTGTATCAAAACCAGATTTAGTGATAATTTTTATTATATGTTTATTTAAACATGATTTTACTGTGGTAGTTTGTTATGACATTTTGAGTCTACACGAACATGAAAGAATGTATTTGTGTGAGTGTATACACCAACATTCGCCGGCATTCGTAAACATTCGCGAATATAAGGCGAGTTTGTGCATTGTTTTTATACGTCGACTGATACGAATTCATGCGAATGCGTACGAATGCCACAAAATTGTGCACAAAAAGTACGCATTCGTGAGAGATAAATGCCCCTAGTTCAATACACAATACATAAATTTATTTTGAACAAAACAAAAAGGAATTTTTGGTGTAAGACGAGCTTGAGATAATGGAAATTTCCTTTGATCGAAACATGTGGTGAAGTGAGAATTAGGTCAAGGAAATATATCATAAGAAAGCTTCCGAATTCCTGGTTGCAACTTTATGGGTGATTCAAGTGTTAACATTTATTGTTTGACAAAATTAAAAGAAAATAACCATCTTTTAAAATATTATTATTGTGTAAGTGATCGCAAGTGACGACGATCAAAGGTTGTCAATTAGTCATCATAGAACATTTATCAACCGAAATATTGGAAGAATACAAACACAATCACATCGATTGCGCTATTGACATCGCCATAAAAAATACATTACAAAATATCTCAAGTGGTGCCAAATCATCGAAAGAAATGTAAAAGGGTGTTAGTTGCCGTCATTTGAAACACACCGATAAAATATATTTGGTATGCGAAACGAGCAGCACCACAGCGTATTTTATATGGTGAATTTGGTTTTGGCTATTTTAACTTGTTCGTAAACAAATCTCGGTATCTTTCCATAAGAACACAGTAATGGAATTGTTTTGGCAGTTTTAAACTTGCATATAACGATTTTTATTGAAATTTGATTGCCTTTTTATTTGTTTAGCCTGTACCTATTCGCATGATTGGGGACAGAACGTCCGGCGGTTCTTGAAGAAGTAATCGTCTTAAAATCAAAGAATTTCGTCTCTTTCAAGTGTGAGAAACTTGAATAACTCTGCTTTTCAATAACATCAAATTCATCAACCTGCTAAAATAGTTTTTTCGACGGAAGGTCATTTAAAATGACTCATTTTAATCATTCAACCGTCCGCGGCAGTTATCCAAAAATATTATTCCAACCCAAATCTTCAGAAACACAGAAACTGCGATTTTAAACCGTATTCATGTTTATTAAATCCTTGTTATTGTTGATTATTTATTGTCATTACTCAGAAATATTACAAAATTAAAACAATCTTTTTCATCCGTTTTTTTTATTATTATTTTCTTGTTTGTACAATCGAACAATTTACATAAGAGTCCCTTCGGAAAAGAACGTATTTACATCGTAAGAATTGGAACATGTTAATTTACCTAAAAACTGTTTTTTTTAAGTTGTTGGTTTTAAATCAATTTATGATCAACGATTATACACTAGGTTTTTTTGGACTCTTTGACGATTTATCGTTTATTTCCAAATCACTTATCTTGTTTTGCAAACTTTCATCAGTCTATAAAATAAAAGGAGAAAATGTTTAAGAAACACACATGTCCAAACGTTCAATGAAGTATGTATATTAGAAATGACTTACTTTTCCCTCAAGAGTAGGTGTTTTTTCAGCATCTAAGATATGCTTTTCATCGTCAACCTTATCCAAGGATTCCTTATCAGCAACTTCAGCTGCTTTGCTTAGAGACTTTTCCTGATCCCGTTGTTCACGCGCCTCCTTACTCTTTTCCAATGCTCTTTGGATTTTCTCCTCATTTTCGAGATATTCCTCCTTTGATATCAGGTCCAACAGTTCATCCACTTGTTTTGGATTTAATTTGATGTCTTCTTTTCCGATCGTTTCAAAGATCTACGTGATAAAAAGCGTTTTGTGTTGAGATTATGTGATACTTAAATTATTGATTCATTGGACGAAAATTACCTTCAAAACATCGTCCAATTTGAGGTGACCATCTTGATCGTCATCAATTCGCTCCAAAAAGCTCGAAATTTGTTCCATCTTTGATTGATCCGTTACTTTTTGCATCTAAGACGAAACGGAAAATTGAAATCAATTAATTTTGTTCGTTTTTTCAAATACCAAAATGAATATAACATTGTAATTTATATGGATTAATGCATGAATTTTTGTTAAAGATGTAATTTTTATGTAAAAGATTCATTATTTTCGTTACCTTTCGCACTGCATTCATAACTTCATCAATTCGAACCCGCTCCTCTTTAGTCTTGTCTTCAGCGCTATCAGCCTGTAATTTCTTTTCCTTCTCCAAACTGTCCATGACTTTGTCCAATTTGCTAATCATCGCATCAACCTTCTTAAGCAGTCTTTTCGCAGCTGGTGATTCACGTACATTGATTTTAACATCTGATTTTAGTGCGATCTCCTTAAGTTGTTCCACATCTTCCTTGTATTCGGCGATCTCTTCTTTGAGCTAATTCATTTATATGACGGCGTGATAAAGAAAACAGATCAATTGAATTATTTCAGAATGTTAGATAAGAAATTCGAATCAATTTTCACCGAATAGTCTAAAAACAGCTTTTTCTATTTAAAACTGGTCAACGATCTCATTTATATTGTTACAAACCTCTTTTATCTCTTCCTTTTCAATGATCATGTTTTTGCTATCGGAAACAGCATCCAGAGCGTCCGACACCAAATCGATGTCTTTGTGTGTGATGTCATCAGTAATAACTTTGGCGGTATCAAGTAAAACATCTTTGTCTTTTTCGCTGGTGGCCACTTCTTTCGCCTCTTCCAATTCTTCTTTGATTTTCCGTTGTTCGTCGCGAATGATTTCGATTTGTGTTTTATTATCGATTTTTCCTTCACGTTCACCAATGGCCGCTCGTGTTTGTATAGCGGCCGCATCAGGCAACGATGAAATTGAAGCCTTGAGTTTTTCGGTGGTTGGAATATCCTCTGGCAACATCATCGCTCTGCTTAGCAGTAACAGTGATGGTGGCACTTTTTCGTTTAAGCTTAAATTAATCCATTCCTCCAATTGTCGTTTTAATTGATCTTCGGAAAGACCGTAGGCGCGCATACCTACGAATCAAAAACAGTCATTAATTAAAATCACATCTAGACAAATTACAATTTTTTATTGTTCGGAAATGTAAAAAGTGTTTTCCCTTCATACCTCTAGCACGGCATGCGGCTTGTAGCTCCTGTGTTGTCAATGAATCGATACCTTCCCGTTGAATCATGCGATCGTCGGCAGCCAGCGACCGTAACTTCATGCGTAATTGAAACCTGAGAAAATTGCTCGTACCGAGTGAACCAACTTCTAATACTTTACAGATGGCGGTCAATTGTTGTCGGGATAGTGAATCAAGGGTAATCTCATCTTCGAATACTTTTGAAAATTTTATAATTTCTTCCGAAGTAGCCTGTTCACCGGATGATCGCAATTTTTTAAAAAATAATGAAAAATCTCTAGCTTCTTCCGATTTGTGATCTTTATTTTGCATGTCCATTTCGTCAAGTGTTTTTTGCAAAAATTTTGCCATCTCAAGTTTAACTTTTAATTGATTGCGTGCTTTTTTCTCACGTTCACTGGCCGTTTCAAATGTTGATGGCAACATGCCCGGAAACAGTTTAATAAAAACGGGTAGTAAAAATTCCATAAATGGAACAATAATGAACACGGAAAATGGGACTAAACGAAACATATCACCAGTGGTACGAATCAACAGTCGATATTCACGGCGTGTCAATGATTCACCATGAAGAAGTTTCCCAACCAATTTACGTGCAACATTCATATCAATAAATAACAGCCGAAATCCATGATAGTAATGTACTAATTCCTCCCGAATACGCAGCATGAGGCTCTTTTTTACTGCTTTTGGTACAACGGCGGTTCCAGCAGCAGCCGTAGCCGTTCCCACCGCACTGAAGACTTCCTTGTTGCGCGGCTTTTCAAGTGTTGTGGCAGTTTCTTTACTTTTTTGCTCTTTTTCTTCGCGTTCTTTTTCCTGCAATTTTCGCACAGTCTCTTCAACCTTCGACGAGGCCTGTTCTCGTAACGATGTACTCAATGAAAAATTCCGTATCGTGTACGATGATTGCCAATCTCTGTTGTCCCATAATTGTTTATTGACTAAACACCCCGAAGACGATAACACTGAATGATTTAACCCATACGATCGAGTTAATGCGCTCGAATACTGACGAATGATGTGCGAATGTTTGTTCGATGCTAAAAACAAAAGAGGACACTTTGATTAATCATGAAGTGTGATATGGCATTTTTTTTTATATATATTTCGAAAAACAACAAAACAAAACAAAATACGGACTAAAAATTGCGCAACCAAAGACTTTTCTAATCGAGTAATTAGTATGGCATGCGTCGACCATATGTTTTATTATACATCGTTATATATGTATCGTGTGGCTCGTGTGAGACACACACACACACACACACACACATACTATCGTGTGCACGCACATCGTACCATCATCGCTAAAAAAATTCCACGCCGTCAAAACGACTAAGGTGCAAACACGAAAGAAAAAAATCATGCAAACATTTTCGTTTAAATCAAACGAAGCAATCGGTTGGCATGGAAAAGCATCCGAATGACCATGAAACTCATAGAAACGCAATGGCATCAATTTTTTCCATCTAATCGAAACCTTGGTATGACTTCTTTTGCACCAAATATAAAAATTTGTGTATGTTGCTTCATCTTTTTTTAGATTCCGATTCTCTTTTTTTTTCATTTGTTTGAGCGTCTCAAAATCGGTTTGGTTACTTACACTGATACATGTGATGAATGCCGTCACTCGATTTGATAGTGTTCAATCGATGGCCGTTTTTTGTTAGAAATTGCCGGCACCATGTTGATATCAACAGTGAATTCATCGTGCTTTGTGGTTAACTAAAGTTTTCAATGAATATGCAGCCAGTTTTATCAGAAATAAAATGTATTTCCTTCACTCGTATCACGTTTGTAAATTTTCCTTAATGAGCTAAACAAATATCTGTTTTGGTTGAGAAAATCAAATAAATAACATTAGAAATGGTAAAACATGAAAAAAGTGTTGATAAAAAAATAGTTCATTTCACTCCAATCATTCTCTCCTTCTCACACAATCACATCGGTGTACCAAAACCAGAAAGTGCGTCTTAAAATTTTGACAAGCATGTATAAACTGAATGAATTAAAATATAACAAAACAAATTGATTGCTTCATATTGATCTCATCACCTGTTTTTCCATTAACTAATCAATCGGAAACACAACCGTAGAAACCAAACAATACTAACTAATTTGTTTTGACGTCTAGCGAATTATATCGAACAAACATAAAAAAAATGTGAATGAAAAAAAAAACCAAGTCGAAATTTTCAGAACAATCACAATAACAACACACTACGAACGACACTAAAATTACAATTTTCTCGAACAAAATGACAATTGGCCGAAGTGCAAAACATCACATTCATTCATATCAAACGCATTTCTCTACATTTCGATTTTTGTATATTTTCTTCGATTACAATTTCACAATTAAAATGACAATGATTTCACTCACTCCGTGCACAATGAAATGCAACCTTGCACACTGTACTTGGTTTTTATTTATAAATGGCATAGAAACCAACCAAAAAACAAATCAATAAATTCACCAAAAATTTATATGAATAGCAGAAAAAAATGTGAAATGTATTCACCTAAGTTACAATTGGAGCTAAATTGTGCCCATGACCAAGTCAATTCTAATGTGTGACACAGAAAATACGCTGTCGTTCTTACTGAATTTTTTTTTGTATTCTGTCTCGTTCGCTCGTTTATGAAATTGCCTTTAGACAGCGTGCTTTTTTGTAGTTTGCTTTTTCTCTTTTTATGGCTGCTACTCGACTACAACGAATACACGGTTTCTTTCATCACCAATCCGCGGATCATGAGCGTGTATTGGTTACGTAAACATTAACTTGATATTCAATGACTTGCTGTCAAACTTTTGTCAAAATCACATTGTCATCCCATTGAATCGATGGAATGGGAATTCCTCTACCATACTTTTTCGTAGAACATTTTTGATGTTAGCTTTCAATGCGTACTTTTCACTTCGTGAAAATTCAAATTGGATTTTCTATTTAGAAAAAATGCATTGAATGCTATGAGTTACCACAATGACGGTTGTGAAGTTAGACTGCATTACCAATTTTTGTATACCAAACACGTTTCGTCGATAAAAAAAATGGTTTAGTTTCCATTATAAATATCACAATGAAATTTCGCGATAAGGAATTTTATTCGTTTGAATAAATCAATGAATCGAATGTTTTATTTTTAATGGTCAATAGGTTTAAAAAATAAATTAGAAAAATTCAACGCTAAAATCGGTTAACAGTTTGACATTTTACATGAATAATGAATGTTCGGCATCCGTCAATGTCAAATCACGGTTCGATAGATGCATTATTTTGTCACACTAACCGCGGTTTCATCAAACAAAAACAGTCGAGCCAATAAATTTATGTTAAGTAAAGTAATAATAAACTGAACAAGTATTGTAGCACCTAACTGAAGGAAAAAGTGGAGCAATTGAGCTGATATTTGGTTGAAATTTTTAAAAGAAGTTCACAATTCACCATTTGATATGATAATGATATGAAGCATCGGATATTCAGGTTTGTTGCACAAATTCAACAAATAAAGTGTCATTGTTCATGTGTTGCTTTCTTCCGTAGAATTTTATAAACAATCAAGTGGTAAATCGAGAAAAACTCAGAGTCAGTTTCCTTACAATCCAGTTGAATCACACTGACTCGCATACAGTACACTTATAAGAAAAAATGGACGATTTGAACCCATTGGCCGGCACAGCCCATTTGCTCGAGGAAGTTGATAGTAAGTAATCATAAATCTTTGTTTGTCCACACTTTCGTCGAATAATTTAAATGTATTTCTCCATTGCAGAAAAATTGATGGTGTTGTTAAGAGATGGGCGAACATTAATTGGTTATTTGCGATCAGTGGATCAATTTGCGAATTTGGTGCTACACAAAACAATCGAACGAATTCATGTTGGCACGGAATACGGTGACATTGAACGTGGCATTTTCATTATTCGAGGTGAAAATGTTGTGCTACTTGGTGAAATTGATCGTGATAAAGAGAAAAATTTACCACTCAAAGAAGTTTCCGTCGAAGATATTTTAGATTCACAGCGACGAGAGCAAGAACAACGCTACGAAAAGCATCGTCTAATTTCAAAGGCTCTGAAGGAACGTGGACTGAATGTCAATACTGAATTAACACACGAAGAATATTGAATAGCTAAATAATTATGTTTATTACTCTGAATTCTTTTTGTGATTTTACAACAAAAAAACCATCATGCATTTTGTCAATTTTCAATTTATTTGCGATGACACTTTGTCAACTTATCTCGTACATTGAACATTCGTGACATTTGTGGAAGCAATCAATTCGGCTTACTTTTACCAAATAACAAATAATGCATTTGTAAGAAACATTTAATGTAAATACGATTCGAAGACCGAATTCTTATCGAAATTGTAATTTGACATTTGTGAAAAATAAACAACACTTTTTGATTTCTATGAATAAAAAACGGTAAATATCAAATGGATTTTTTGTCGTACAATTTTTTTGTCAGTGGAAGGTAGCTTAGGTATACGGGAAGAGTGCGGCATGTCAAATGCATCACATCACTTGCAAACTAAGCGAGATCTATAACACTATACGGGATATGTACGGTAAGGTAATGTCGTGCACACACGGTGTGCGAGCATCAACAGCATTTATGTTGGAAACTTGAGGCTTTGCTTTATTTGATACGGAAAAGTTGGCTATTTGAAACAGAGCAACTGGACATTCAGCGTTTCTCACGACACATTCAATTTTTGCCGGATTTTTGATGATCTTTCAAGTACGCAAGCAGTTAAATATATTTGGTGCTCTTGCGGCTTAATCATCCCATTAAATCTATCAACGTGAATTCATGCCATATTTTTCCCTGCAAACCTTTGTTTATTTAAAAATCTGAACCACTCGATTGAATTCGTTTATTTGTTTGTTTATAATTCGATTTCGATAAGTCAACATACCATTAATCATAATTTATGCAGTTTATGTGCGCATGTTATTCTAAAAAGGAATTTTGATCGTTTTTATTTTGTTTATATCCAATGGTGACGCTTCAAGTTACCATATCACACAAAAATACAATCCGACTTCAACATTGATTGAGTAACACAGTGTTTGGTGCAAACCGTAATGTGATATTTAGAAATCGATGTGCGTTAAAGAGTCTTTGTCAAATTGATAGAAGGAAACACACAAAATGTTTGCGATTTTTATTATCGCTTTATTACTAATTGTTATAAAACTGTCGATAACGACGAAAATTCATTTTTACTTGTTCGCATTTTCAATCGCTTTTCTACTTTTCTTTGTGCATATCGATTGCATCATCAGATTATATTTTTTCGAGAGCATCGAATGATTAAAGCTATAAAGCTAATTTGATGAATTTATTTTGCTTGTTATTTTATCACATGAAATCAAACACCGATCAACAATGAAGAGAGTGTAAAAATTCAGTCACTTAAACGCAGTTTGGCAAATGTGTGCCAACCAAAGTTTCAATTCGAGTCGACACATGTCAATTTGAATGCATTCAGCATATCAAGTCGATGCTACCAATTTGCCCTCGCTTTTGTTTTCATTGAACCTAATTGGCGACGCTGTTCATGATTTTTGCGCACTCAAATCTTATTTATGACGACCAAACACACATTCTCACCAATTCTCTGAGAAATGCATGCCCAATATCCATACGGCCAGTTTCGATTCTACGAATCAATTAAATTGGGCATTAAAGTGCTTTGGAATTCAGTTCACATGAAACAAGCATTGACAGAATATCCCAGTCTCTTATTCTCCATTGAGAATACACTCACTGAAAGTGAAACTAATAAATAAAGCGATAAGGAAGCTAATTGATATTGGGTAAACCAGAATTTCTGTGTTGACATTATTTAATATTCCATGGAATAATGAAAATGAATATTGAATGTGTTTGCACTCCTATGTAAAAATGAACGCAAATAGATTAAGTTTCATCGCTTCAAAAAAAACGTTAGGTTACACTTTATGAATTCAATCCAGACATAACAAAATTGGCACTTGGCCTTGTTTGTTCAATTAATTGTGTGGAATGTTTCATAATATCGGGAAAACCAAAAAAAAAAAAAAATCAGATAGTTTGAGACACAAACTGATAGAACATCCGTGTTCTGTGGGGCAACACGTAATAATATGCGGTAATCGCTGCAACTCACTGGTCATTTGCCGTTATAGAAACATATGCTATTTTTAAATTCAATCTTACATGATTCATTGTTATGAACAAATTCAATTACGATCATCAGGTTCATTGTGCGGCGGTATTACAAACACTTGTACCGATTGATTTCAATACTCTTATATTGAAATCAACATATACTTTGACACATAAATTGACCTTTCGATATTATTCAATGTTCAAAATGAACGAAAAAAAATTGCCTATTTCTCAAATTCTGCAGCTTCCAGCCGTCTCATTCTTTTGTTTGACATGAACACTTAGAAATTAAAAAAAAATGGCTTGTTCACCTTGACTACCAAATTTCAAATTAAAATAGCTCTATGTTGATCCCGTTCAAAATTTTCCAATCAATTGACTTCAACGGCTTTAAAACGCTTGGTTAAAAAAATAGTCGAACAAGCGATATGCACTATGCAGCCCATATATCATACGATGTTTTTTTTGTTGTTCGTCATGTTTTTCATGTTCCGTGAACTTGACTTATTTTGACATTAATCTCGATACCTGATTTATAAACTCTCTATTCCATCGCGAAAATCAATCTTTTCGCCTTCCTCTGTTCTCTTTGAGAGCCAAGCCGCCTTCAGCCGAGAGATTTCGCATCGTGCTAGAGTCCCTTTTCAACATTTTATTTGTAAGAAGACTTTCTTTCACCGTGCATTGATCTTTTTCTGATTAGCTGAATTGATTAACATATATTCAGGTGTCGGAGTAGTTAATTTTTGTTTCATCAATTCATAGTTTCAGGGGGCTTAAAATTGGTGTTTTGAATATGTTTATGCGTTACACGCTTAAGCTATTTGCAGTATCAAAAGAATTGGTAAGAAGGCAAAAACTTGTTCCCATGCGATTGAATACGCATAAATTATAGATCAATTCAACCAAAAAGGGAAATTTTATGATTTAATAAATTCTACCAAAACGCCGAAATTTTTATGCCTTAGAAACGAGCATTTCATTTTGGCTCAAAAAGAAAAAATCGTTTGTTTTTGCTCGATGTTCAGTTGTCCAGTGAATGACGATTAAATGTAAGATGTTGACATTCCAATGGTATCCAAATCATTTTGGATGCAGTAAACAAATCATATGAAAAAAAACCTTCACTTCAATTGTTATAAATATATAAATGCGATGTTTGTTTTGATTCATCTTCACTTCAATCTATTTTTATCATTTGATTGCCATTGCCACTTGCATCAAAGTCATTTGAAGTTTGCAGCTCTTATCATACTTCAATCAAAATCAGTTCAAACCAAAAACCGAATTAAAATAAACGACCAAAAAAATGAGTGCAGAAAAGATGTATTCACAGTCCTCGAAATCATTAGTTAAAATTATGGAATCAACATTAGAAAAAAGAAACTACACAATCTGATTATGCAAATTGTTTTAAATTGATATTTCCTTTCTAGAAAATCGCCGATCGCCTGATGAATGTAAAGAAACGAGAATGTTTTGTTTTTTTTTTCTGTTTGGTTTTCGGTAAAAACAAGTTGTTTTTAACTGACCAGTGATAGTGTTACGACCTCGTGTTCATGTTGCCCGTCGCTTTTCGGTTGAAACACTTCGAGATGTGATGCTAAATCGTGGCTTTTTATTTATCATTCTCTCATTATGTCATGAATGGTATAGAAATAGCATTAACACGCACACACTCACAAATCATCATTTTACTTTCATTTGAACTTGGATCTTTGTTTTTTTTTCTCGGATGAACATGAAATGCAAACTGGCTTGTTCTACTCATAAATATATCGAATAGACATTATGTATGTGGAATACTGGAGTTTGATTACAAATTGATAGGAAATGATCAGCTCGTCTCTCTGTCTGAGACTCGCCACTCATCCCAAATTCGATGAAGATTGCCGCGTCATTGACCATTCACAACAACAAATAACCATGTGAATATTTTGTGATTAATTAAGCAAAAGAATTGTGAGTGAACCGCTAGATGCTACATGTTCATTGTTCATTGTTGATGCCATTGCTGGACAGCATAAATCCACAGATGTAATTGCATTGGATTGCGTATTACTCAACCGCAATTAACAATGTTGATCTCGACACGAAACACCTTTTATTGTTAATTTTTGTTGTTATTGCCTTTTTTTGAAACCTACACCTGAACTGTAACAAACTATACCAACAAAAAATTGTGCAAGCGACTTTTTTTCCCCCCCGAGACCATTCAAAAATGATTTTGCCATCAGCAAATGATCTTTTGACTATCCATTATGTGTTATCAAGTTGGATTTCTTGTTCTTTTTTTTCGGTGACGGGTTTTTTAAGGCGACCACTTTTGCTTGCTGTTGATCGCATCAAGCAACCATAGCAACAACAACAAAGACACAAGCGATATTCCCGCCTTTCGACTGGGTCATGGCATCATTTTCTGCGAGACATCGGCACATATATAAACGCTACGCTGGCTCACCGGCATTAGTTTTGTGTTATCCACTCAAACGAAAGGAATCATGAAGGTATTGTTTTGTTTAGTGTATGAAAATGATGGACTTTTAACATATTCAACAAATCAATTTTAATTTTGTGTGCAGTGTTATTAAGATTATAACTTTTCAAAGTAAACATTTTCTTATCGTATGCGATATTTGTGTTTCTCTAGGTATTCATTTTGTGTGCTGCTTTAATTGCCTACGCTGAAGCCGGCTTCTTATTCGGAGGTCTTGGCGGCCAAAGCGGCGGAGGTGGCGGTGGTACGTTTGATTTTTTTTTTATTATTCTTCTCATTATTAGTGAGATATTTTCTAAAAGAGATTAATGAATTGAAAAAGTAAATTTAAGGTAAAGAGAAAACCTCGTTATGATGGAATTAATTTGATCTGTTTCTACGAAAAAAAACAACTCAAAGAAATATTCTAGGCAAAGAAATACGATATATTATTCCATCAGCAAAAATTTGATGCACAGCCTAGTGTATTTGAAGTACGGATGATTGTAATTAAAAACTATTGCAGTATTTATACCAAGGATTTTTGCAATTATGCGTTTTTCAACACATATTTTCGTCTCACTTTTCATACTCAATAAAAATGCAACAAATTTCTTTTAGGATGGAGCAGTGGCGGTGGTGGCGGCGGCTACTCTGGCGGCTATGGCGGCGTTAAAGTCATCAAGGTAAACTAAGCTAATTTGAAACATATCCAAATGCAACGCGAAGAGTCAAACTCACAAGTTCACCTGAAGTTAATTAAATAAAAATGATTTGCGTAAATTGTCAATAAGTCTTCAGACTTTTTTTTGTGCCAACAAATTTGCAACAAGACACATGATCAATTATTATTATGACTTTCTTTCGGCTGCGGAAAAAACAGTTAAACAAATGGCTTTAACTGTGATTTTCAAGATCCAATTATGCAATCCGAAATCGTTATATTTTTTTTGTGTTCAAGCTTCAACTTGTATTTCGGATTTTAAAAAAAGTGTTCAAAGGAACAAAAATCCAAATGATATGTTTGAAATAAACGATAATTACCTTATTTATTGCACATAAAATAATCGTGATATGTTTAAAAACAGGTTATTCATCAAGGTGGCGGCGGCGGTGGTTACGGCGGCGGTTACAGCGGCGGTTACAGCGGCGGTAAGTGCACTCATTTACTTTCCTTTCATTGTTACAAATGTGAAGGTTCCAAAGAGATTGGAAGTTCGTTTAAAAATAGAATTCAAATTGTGACTAAAATCAAACAATTCAGAAAAAAAAGTCTATTTGGTTTAACGACCATGATTCAAGCGGATGTGCATTTTAAAGGGGAATTAAGTTAATCCTTTTATGTTTCGGAAAGTATTTCCATCACAATGTCCTCAAGTTTTGCTTCAATCTCTGAATTCAAGTGTAGTTCACTTGAAAAGTCACGTATACCTACCAAATGATCGAAAACTCAACAAAAATATTGCCATTTAAAATCGAAACTGTGTAAAAATCAATCATCTAATAATAATTTAAATTTATGCTGATCTTCATCATTGATCGATTTATTGGCAATAAATATTAGATTTTATGATTGAGTCAAGTGTAAATAACATGTAAAATCTATTTAAATTTCACCTAACAACAACGCGTTATTTTTAACATTTACAATGGAAGTAGTTGATTTATCCATATTCTGGTCTAATTCATAAGAGAGTGAAAGAAACAAATCAACAGATTTTATGCACATTTAATTGCTTAGAGTCTCATAAATGTCGAAGTATTACGAATGTTCTGAGTGAATAGAAATCGTTTAAACTATTGGAAATCATTAAGTAAATGAAGAACTGACCGATTTGACCACGAATCTAATAAACCTGTTAGTTTGTAATAAAAAAAAATTCAAAAAATTCTTCACGATTTTAACTTTTGCTCTTTTATAAAACAGGATATGGTGGCGGCCAAGGCGGTGGATGGCAAGGCGGTTACAGTGCTCCAGGTAGAAGAATAAACCACAAATCAGATTATTTTCATTCGTATTCCAGTTGAATTCAATTGATTCATTCTCAGAGAGAGCTGAGATTGAAGCATAAATTGCAATAGAAATAATCGTTTTTGGCTGCGTTCATAAAACGAATTAACTGAGTAATCAGTTTTTGAATAATTCAATTTGTTTATTTAGCATATCGCCTGTTTGTTTAAAACATATTTCAAATTTGATTGCTTTTTCCGAGAAGCGGCAAACGCTACACTTTTCCTCTCGCATATTGAGTTTCACATGGTGACAGTCCATATCATGTTCGAAATTTTTTTTGCACGGTTTTGAATGCGACACCGAAAGACTCAGACATTTTAACATTGACAGCGATGAGATATTCTGAACTGAGGAAAACGTTGAAATCAATTGAAATACTTTTGAAAGAACTAAATGATTTTTATGGGACTCAATTTCATAAAATGTGTTTTTTTTTTGTCCAGCCCCAGCTCCAGCACCACAAGTTATCAAAGTCATCAAAGTCTCAAGCGGAGGCGGCGGTGGATATGGTGGCCACTCTGGTGGCTACTCTGGCGGTTATTCTGGTGCGTATACAAATTTAAAGAACTGAGAACATCAGAGGGAACATTTGAAAGAACTCAATCTGAAATACAATTCAATTACATGAGCTTTAGATTATTTTGGATGTGCAAAAGAATGTATTCAGTTCATTTATTACATGTTAACACATTTTTTTTAACGTCTTTAGATGCAATGTACAATTCAATGCAAATCCAAGTAGAAAACCTTTAAATTTTGAAGGATTTTTTCTCATTTTCACTATTTTTCCACTGCACAAGTTTGACTGTTTTGTTGAATTATATTGAGACATCTCAATTTCTATTGTGTTTTTAATATTGAATGATGAAATTGATTGGAATAAATGTGATTGAATGATTTTATAGCACCAGCACCTGCACCAGTACCTATCCCAGCACCAGCACCTGCTCCACAAATTATCAAAGTCATTAAAGTTCAAAGCGGTGGACACTCAGGTGTGTAAATGAAGACGACATGGTCTTACCACGTCTTAAAATGGAGCAGATCCAAACATTCCATCCCAAAGTCCCAATTCACGGGTCACAGTTCCATCTATTTTTGTCTCAAGTTATGTTTATATTTTTGAAACAAGTTGAAAGAAACGCAATTTTTAAATTTGGTGTCTCTATACTAGTTTGAAACATGTAAGCACAACTTGACTTCGGTAATCAACATCAAATCTGATGACCTTACATCAGTGTGCAGTTTTTACATGATAAAGTGTTTAATGAATGGACAACTTTACAAATTCTTCACACTCATTTTTCTATTGCTCTTCTATTGCTTTCTTCGTGTCCTTTTTTGTTTCTTTCTCATTTACTACTCTGGCAGAATACTATTACTTCACACATTAACAACTTTACCACCTTACATAAATGTGTACAATTCATTGGCAACTCGTTTCAGAAACGTGCATTTTGAATTTGCTTTTACTATTTCTACGCTTCTCATCACTTTCAAATCGATCGAATGATTAAAGGTGACAGATAATTACCATAAACTTGCTTGGTGTTTTACGTTTGTAGAGTTGAATTTATGCGATTTGTGTCGACGACGCCATAAAGGAAATGTTATATTCTCAATTTATCTATTCCAAATTCCAAATTAGGTGGATATGGCGGTGGCTATAGCGGCGGTCACGGTGGTCACGGTGGATGGCAAGGCGGTTACAGCGCACCAGGTAATGGGAAGCATTCAGATTTATTAGATCATTACTATTCAATTGATATCAATCGAAGTAAATTGCATTTAATTTACGCCTTTAAAATTGTTTCAGCTCCAGCACCAGCCCCAGTTGTTAAAGTTATCAAAGTGATTGATGCCGGCGTTCAGTCATACGGAGGTAAATTCCCGAGTTTACGCATATTCGCAGTAAAAATAGTAGTTGCCGCGATGAAAGCATTCAGTCCAAAGCTAATCATTCATTTGAAAAAATTTCACTTAATGCACACAAAAAATGCTAAATGAATTCTAATTTCTGGTTTAGGTGGCGGTAGCTCTTATGGAGGAAGCAATGGATGGTCATCAGGAGGCTACTCATCAGGTGGTAGCAGCGGCTGGTCATCTGGAGGTAATAGAAAATTAACCAATTTACTCGGTCTTTGACATCAGAGTCCGAGAAAAATAATATTCGTCATTTGTGGTGTAAACTCAAACTTGTTTTTTTTTTTCATTAATGTCTCAACAGGAGGTAGCAGCGGCTGGAACGGATGGGACTAAGCTATCAGTTCATAGTTCCGATATATGATTTTGTAAATACAAAATTAAATAAAATTATTTGGTAAAAAAAACTGTGTTGTGTTTGATACTGTTTTGTATTTAAGAATCACATGAATGACTTATTCGTCAAATAGAATGTCTTCAATGTGTTCCTTTCTTGTAATGTCTGAAATCTTTCCAAGCCATAGATCAAGTTTTCTCAGATAATCGATTCGTTTTTACACACACATTCATTGCGCAATTTATATCAAGCGGTCAATTGAAACTTTGATCTGATTCGCGTTTGCAGTGTAAACTCTACTCAATATATTCGAGCAAGTTGCAACAACACAGGTGCAATTTTCGATGAACAAACAAAAATCTCAATACCCAGAACTTTTGAAACGATTTTAAAATTGATCGCATTCAAAAAGGTGCATCCATCAGCAAATAAAAAAAAACTAACGTAAGTATGTATCTTAGACGAAAAAATTTAATAAACAGCGAATTTAAGTAGAATACTAAAAAAACAAATTATAATATTCTTTAATATTAAGAAGCTGTCCTACTGCAGATACAAAGACCAAATTTCTAGCTGCTTCAAATAATATGAAAAAAAAATGGTAAAAAACCCCAATCCAAATACTATGTTTTTTTCAACAACAGAAAAAAAACTCACCGATTTAGGCAATGCGTTTCACTGCCAATTAGAATTCTCATACGGTCGATCCGCTACGTTTGGAATTTTCCAGTGTGCATGCCGATGCGGCTTTTTATAAGGAGATCTACAATATCATACCGTCATTGGTCGCATCGTGAATCGTGATACCGATTTCTATTTCCCCTTCACACATATACAGAAGAGCGCACACACGTGTAGCGCACGACCGATAATACATTGCATTGAGAGAACGAATGAATGTAACATAGAAGCCACACCTCCTCCATAGTAGCGATGATACGACATGAACGGTTCCTCAGATATGTGTGCATGTGCATCGTACATACTATATGGGGTTCCAATGAACATTAACAAATGAAAATGGAAATGCTTGCGGATGAAGCGAATCGTTGCCAGTCAAACCGTTCTAGGATTGCGGAATTGTGCTCATTTTTCCAATCAATCTTGATCGAATAAGACGTATTTTTAGTAATTGCGGAATCGAGCAATGAAAATTGCTTCAACCTTAGAATTTACACGAAATTGATTTTAAATTTTACACAAATTTGGTGCACGACAGTTTAATAAGTGAATTGAATATTTTTGTTCAAAAATAATTCAGTGTTTGTTCATTTTAGCTAAAACTCGATCAATGAAGAATAAAATGAAAAAACTACGAAAGTGTCATAGAAAGTCTAAGATTAAAATTAATTTGTAAGCAAGTGTTCCGTCGGTTGCTACAGAATTGAATTCATTAGTACTTAATAGTTCACGACAATCAGATAAATTGTAATATTCAATTTTTTTCAATCAGTTTGTGTGTTTTTGTGAGTCGTAATTCAATAATATATGTTGGTTCGATTAGCTGAGAACGGATAAGATTGAGCTGTTTTCAGATAAAATTTTCGGTAAGTCTTTTATTCGATCACATATACACACGAACATATATGCAAATATTGTGCGCTAAGTTCATTTGATTTTTTTTTAAAGTGAAACGGTGAAAGAATAATCAGAACGATATTCTTTCAAAAACATCATTTAACGCAAGCCTCCAGCTTTTCCGCATTCACAGTGAAGGAAAATTAAGTTTAAAATAAAATGCGTTCATTTCGCGTAAAATTTCGTTAAAAATTCAAACCCATTGAAATTTGTTGAAATTTGAAATGTACTTTTTAGTGGCAATTCCATATGCCAATTTTCGAATTATTTCGATTGCATAGCAGTTTCAATTGAGGCGTTTGTTAATGAAAGTTCATTCAATAAATAAAATATTTGCCCACAGTTTTATAGAAATTCAGAGAAAATAAACAGAAAAATCTATTGTATTGCTAAAAACAAATTTCATTAAGATTATCAGTGCATAAAAAGTGTCAAGCTTGGAAATGAAGAAAAAATAATCAGAACGACATTCTTTCAAAAACATAATTTAACGCAAGCCTCCAGCTTTTCCGCATTTACAGTGAGTGTAGAAAAACTAAGTTTAAAATAAAATGTGTGTAAAATTCACACACAAAATGTGCGTAAATATCAATTAAACTCAATTTACGCAACAAAATCGCACAGATTAGAACTCATTGACCTTTGTTGAAATTTGAAATATACTGTTTCGTGGCAATTCCATACGGGATCAGGAATAATATAAATTTTCGAATTGAGTCGATTGCATATCATAAAAAAATACGATTTTCGTTTTTGGCGTTTGTTAATGAAAGTTCAGTCAATAAATCAAATGTTTGCCCACAGTTTTATAGAAATTCAGAGAAAGTTAACAGATTATGTTGGTAAGATTTATTTTTTTTTTCATTGAGATTATTAGTGAGAGTCAAGCTCGTTACATTAGAAATAAATTCTAGATACACAAAATCGATTGTGAATGAAGTGCGATATCACAATGTTCCATTTGCATCATGAAAATGTGAACTTCGAGAAAACGTGAATTAAATAATAATAATAATTAATTGCAAATACAAATAATCGAATTAAAAATTCAAATTCTATTCCATTCCATTTGTTTTGGAAGAAAAATATATTCATCCAATGAGTAGATTCGATTTGGTAAAAAAAAGGATTTCTGCATTATATCGGAAACAAACCAATGAAATGGTTTAACGTAAATTATTGCAATGAACATGCAAAACAAATGTTAAATTTTCGACTCATTAAGATATTTACGCAAAACAAAACCAAACCAAAACGGGACCGAAATTATATTTTGAGCTTTTTGATTGGATTACTGCTAAATGAAATAAAAAAGCAAGCGACAAAGATTCTATTCAAACAAATGCATCAAAATATCTCCCGAACCTGATATCCATCACGACCAAACCGCTTGATTCGGCTCTTTTTCTCTATTTATATACAAATTTTGTAAGCCCAGGTGTTACTAGCAATGGAAGCAAAACTCATAAGAATGGGTTCTACGAGCAATTACTTGAGCTTTTAAACGCATGTTTAGAGCACGGACATAAATTCCAAATTGGATTGAGAGTAAGAGTACATACGAAAAAAAAAAAATCTGACAAGCCACTGATCTGAATAAGAGAATTGGTTTATTGACCACTTGTAGAAAAAGACAGAAACAAGCTAAACAAGTTTCTTATTGACTCTCGAAATTATAATTTAAAACTCTCAAATGATCAAAAAGCCTTCCACAGCGTTGCTATGTTACTCTGGAAGCTTCATGTTGTCGGAATAGAGTGCTCAACCTAAGTGGACTGTATTTGTGTTGGAAAAGGTCTCCAGAGCTATTGCATTGTGGATTTCCTTGTTGCAAAGACTACATTGTGAAAAAAAAATAAAGAAGAAATTATTTCTCCTTATTATGTTTCATTGATCGCTTCCTATTTTGTTCAGCTCATTAGAACTGTGTATCTATTGTCTCTAAATAATTATATTGATTTAAAAAAATGAGTGAATTATTGAAAAATGTTCAATACAAAAAAGCTCCAAATGTAATTTTTATAATTGAATGATTATTACTTTGGTCTGCTACAACATTGCAGCAATAATTTAACAGCAGTTTTGATGTTTACAGATAATTTATAAATGCAAAATCAAAGTGAAATCAGATAGTCATATATTTTTCTAACTAAATTTTCTTTACTTAATGGATGAGTGTGTTGTTTCCATTTGTTGACGATTTAAGTAAAAATGTAAATTGTGAATCGCGAAACGGAAGAGTTCATAACTTGCGAATGTATTTTCCGATTTTAATATATATGGAATCGTTGGAAAGATATAAATGAGTTGCTTCAAACTTGACTGTTTAATATTTTCAGCGTTCTAGGGCAAAATAAAATGTATTGTTATACCAAACTACAGTCTATGATCGGCTTCTTATATCACGAGCCGTTGAAATCTCTCATGTAAGAGAAAAAATGAGCATTTGTTGTTTTAAATGTTGTACCTCACAAGATCCGTCCTATTTCACTTATTGGTGTTTGTATAGATCTCCTTTAAGATTTTGACAAAAAAATCATTTGAAAAAATTTGGATTTTCCCGATTTTTTCGATTTTTTTTTCAATTTTTCAGTAAATTTGGAGGACCTTTGATGTGAAGTAAAAATTTTTACTTTAAAATGGTTTAAGCTAGTATTTGAATACCCTATCCGCAAGAGGATACCTGCCGATAGTACCCACAAAAATATAATGAAATTCGGCTTAGGCATTCTCAAGATCGAAGCGAACAACGAAACCTCCCCGCAAATGCTGTTTTTTCGGCACGAATTCGGACATTTTTGAGCACAGTAAAATATATGATGCGTATAAAAATGAAAAAATTTAATGATGCACATTTGTTGACAAATGCCAAAGCTTCAAATTGACATTTCAAATTTGACATTTGACACAAACATCTGTTGGTGGCGACATCTTTTGAAAAACGATGGAGTCATATGCATACACCCAATATATTGCTTGATGTTTACATCATGCTCTAAAACCGTTTTTTGTATGTTTGTATGTATGATTGTACCATTCATAGCTCAAAAACCGTTGTAGTTAATGTCTTGAAATTTTGGGAGTATATTCTAGACTGGAAAATCTAAAATATGTATTTTCATTTTTTCGAAATTCGATCATTTTAAGGTACCTCCAGTACAAGGGTTTTCAATTAATGTCATTTTTCATGAAAAATCGCACATTTTCAACCAAAAGTCGAAAAAAATGCCTACGATTTCGATCAAATTCACCCAGTTTGTATATTTTTCAATCTCCATCAAGCAGTAAAGCTCTCCAATCAAAAATAAGGTCCATAAATAATTTTGTCTTTATGCTTTAGTGATTTTTATTAAACTGAACTAAAAGTTATTACAATTTGAAAGGTAAATTTTCAAGGACTACTTAATTTGCTATTCATTTTGCAAAGACTATTAAGCTTACTATTCATTCTCCGGGGGGAGAGTAATTTTTAAATGTTTTAAAAGCTTTTCGATAGTTGTAGTTATGTGATCGTATGTTGATTTTAGATCTTCAGGTTCGCTATCAATGATTAGGAGTTGCGCCGTAAATAGATGTTTGTTTTTAATCAACCATTCTTCGTGTAATCGATGAAGGAGATGCACATACTCTAAAGTTATGTTGTTTTCTTCTGGACGATTCCTCTTATGGATTCGATGAAGACTCGTTTGCGGTGAGCAGCGTAAATAAATAATTAAATCCACATTGATGGGATTATGGAGAATCTGATGAATTTGTGGTAAGTTTTCGTTGTCTTCTCGAACATTTTTTGTTTTGACGGAACAAACTCTGACTAAGCCATCAGAACCAGCGTGTGTTTCTTCAATTCGACCCATTAACCATTTTGTTGGTGGGAGATTGTCTTCCTTAATGAGTACAACATCTCCAATTTTCAAGTTGGGTTGATCTTTTGTCCATTTTGATCGTTGTTGAAGAGTGTTGAGGTAATCCTTATGCCAAACATTCCAAAATATTTGAGCTCTTTTTTGCATTGTGTTGTATCTTTCGAGTGTTAAAACTCTTTGATCCAAAAAATTCGGCTCAGGAATTGCCAATAATGAATCTCCTATGAGGAAATGGCCTGGTGTTAAATAGGAGAAGTCATCAGGATCACTCGACATTGGAATTAGTGGACGAGAATTCAAACAACTTTCTATTCTTGTTAAAAGTGTTGCTAATTCATCATATATGTTTACTTTTTCATTTGATTGAAGTGTACGAATTTCTCGGCCAAATTGTTGTGTTTGAACGAATGATATTAATTTCCTTTTGGAAGAATTTAATTCGTTTACATTAAGATCTCCAGTTTCAACTTCCGTTTTGCTCTTTAGGAACTTAAAGAAGCGCCTAAACCATGATGTATATCGTATGAGTTGCGTGTAATTAGAGCAAAAATTAACCAATTTTAGAGCAAAAATTAACCGGTTGGTGTTTCTTCCATTTTCGTCGAAATAAGCGAAGTTACTTTGGAATCGGAGTGGATTTGATCGCGTTCTGATTGATCAATTTTTATATCCATGGTTGCTGGTCAATGTTCCTCTGATAAGGTTAACCAGGATGGTCCATTGAACTACAAATCGTTGTTGTATAGTTGTGCTGGAAATACTCCCTTGATACAAGATCTGCAGGATTATCGTTTGTTGAAACATATCTCCACTGTTTATTAGTTGATATGCTTAAAATTTGCGAGATTCGGTTTGTTACAAAAACCTTCCATTTGTTTGGATCTCCATTTAACCAATGTAAAACGACTTTTGAATCCGTCCATAAATAGATATCTGTTGAGTTGATGTGGTGATGACGAATAGTTTTTCTTACATATGTCATTAAGGTAGCCAACAAATGAGCAGCTCGAAGCTCCAAACGATGTATTGTTTCAAATTGTTGAGGTGCAACTTTTGACTTTGCAATGACCAAATGCGATGTAATTATGTGATTTTCATCGAATGAACGCAAGTGGAGTGGAGTTGGATCGCTGATTTTGGGGTGGTTTGAATCCAACGGGGAATTTCAAATGTTGAGAACAATGAAAATTGGTTCACAAATTTCTGCCAGTCTTCTGCAATTTCGATAGGAAGGAGGTCATCCCAATTGCATTGCGATGTCCAAATTCTCCTCATGAACAATTTTGCCTTTATAGTGATAGATGCAAGCAATCCCATCGGATCATAAAGACGAGAAATGTTTGATAAAACAAATCGTTTTGTTAAAGGCCTCTCGGCTTCATATTGAAAATTGAAATGGAAGGTATCTAAGGTTGAATTCCATAAAATGCCCAATGTCTTGATTTTTTCATCTTCATTCATTGATAGTGATGTAGACATTTCGCGATCTTCTAATGGAATTGTTTCTCGGATTTAAAGTAGCCCATTTTTTTATTTTGAAGCCCGCTGAATCGAACATTTGTAAATTTGTATTATTTCGTCTCGTAGTTGTAACGCCGACGGAATGTCATGTGATCCCGATTCTCATATTTTTGAATAAATGTTCAGAGCATTCTCATAAGGAATAAGACGATGAGATCATCGAAAACTAAAGAGTTAAGTGAACAAATTCCACAGTACACGCCAGGCTGTACGTGACAAATTGCTTGCAGTAAAGTCGTAAAAATGCCAATTGGTGTGACTTTGTTGCAACCAGAACCAAGATTACGTGCTCAAATGAGCTCATTGAAAATCAGAACATTCCTTTGCTTTCCGTCTGAACGGTTTTAATTACCGTACAGGCGGAAAGCGGGAGAAAAAGCTCGTTTTTGGTCTTTCAAAAGAACTCTATTTAGTAAAAAGTTTTATATTATGTTCAGCTCTCACCGAAGTCGGTCGACAATCAAAATATTAAGAAAATTCTAACTTCAACTGAAGAAATAAAAAATCATCGAAATAGAAAAAATTTATGTTGTTTTATTTTTCGTCAACTCAAAACGAAACCATCTTGAACAATGACATTAATTTTAGGGGGTTTGGGGGGCAGTTCAAAACCGTCGAGAACGGCCGAATTTCATTACATATAGGAAATTGAGCAGGGGGCGAGTGCCAGGGTGTCGATTTTGTAAGTGCGCCAGTGCGAGTCCCGAACGTTTTCACTTTCATTATCTTTGAATAACACTGGCTATAATCAAAACTGGAATACAACTGATTTACAACCGCATTTTGGATTGCAGGCTCATCGTGAGTGAGTAAATCGTAGCCTAACTCTAATCGAATCGATAGGAAAACGCCCCGCTCGCACTGGCGCACTCTAGTTCACATTCATTGTAATATGGCATGGACAAATTGTTGAATTATTTGAGGACTGTAGAACGACTATATATATTTCACAAGCGCCACGTAAAATTTGATATCAGTCATTTTGTGGGCAAGATCTACCAGTGCGCCACTCTGTTTATACCTCGTACAGAGGTTTTTCATCTTATTGAAAATACAAAGATTGGACAAATGAAGACATTCGAAGAACTACTAAAATGAACATTTCAGTGAAAGAAATCAATTTAGTTGTTCGGCCAAATTCAACGCGAAGTTGAACAGTTCAAACAAAATGTGATTGGACAATGGGAGAAATTTTAAGGATGGGGCACAACTGTAAAGAAGCCACCAAAAGTAAAACGTTTTGCAGTTATCCAGCCATGCGATTACCATCTCAAAAATTTTCGGTTAGATACGCGCATACGCGGGACTTGTTTAAAACAATGAAAACAAACAACTTGTTGCCTAGCAAACTAGCAAACAGAACGAAAGACACTACAGAGAGCATAAAGAAGATCACATCAACTGAACTTAGTCCATTGTCTTCTGTTATACTTTAGTATAAAATTCATAGCATTGGTCGTATTCAAACCACCAAAGTTAAAGACGAAGACGAAAATGGTAGCCGAAGACCAAGCAAATCCAGCCATCTACAATGGAAAGCGGAATGAAATTGGAATCGACCCCGGTATGAAACTGTATTTGGGTGTGGTGCGTCATGATCTTTTAACCGGTGTTGAGGTAAACATTAAAATGTTTTGAAATGTGTCTGATTCTATTCAATATAACTCATTATTACATTTATTTTACAGGAGAACATTAAGATTACCCCCAAAAGATATCATTGGGGAGCAATAATTTTTTTGAGAAAAACTACAAGAACGAAACTACCGAGCAGAGCGTTTAGCTGGCGAATTCATAAAAGCTGAACAGGAGAATCTCGCATCATATCCATTGAGCATACCATCGCCTCAAGGAAGTCAATGGGAATCGTATGTTAAATATCGATCAAAAATGTTGTGCGATGGAATGAAGACTTATGCCACAACTGAGTATGCAAATTTACGCTTAAGCCACTACATTGAATCGACAAGAGAATCTGATGCGTATTACGAACTTGGAACAATCAATTTTTCACTTTGGTGGGACAGAGTTCTCAGCTATCTCCACGATCGGCATCAAAAACAACAAAAATGCCCGAAAGCTGCAAGTCCTGCGGAAAGAAAAACGACGGGAGAAACACCGAGTTCACAACGAAAAAAAAACGTCATGAATATCAAGTGCAAGTCCAAATGGCAGTTTTTCAAAGTGAGCATTATCGTCCACAAAATGAAGAACATCAACACCAAATCCAATTCCAAATGCCAGCTCATAACAAGAAGCGCTTAGTGTCAAAGGTATATATTTACAAAAATTGGTCACTAAGCAATGGATTGGATATCGCTATATATATGTTGAGAGTATATTTTAGACTAGAATATCAAAAGATATTCTTTCCTTTGTGAATTTATCTTCTTAATTTTTTTACTTTTCCGCCCGAAGTGAGAAAAGTATTGCGATTGTCGCGCGTCTATCCGCAGTCGAAACAGACCTAACACGTGCATTTTTCCAATTATGACCATGATGGACTAGTCTAATCTGGTCCAAAATTTGATACGTCCAAGATGTTCGTTCCAACCATCCTTGGTCCAAATTTGAACCAATTCTGTAATCGCGTTCGGAAGTTATCGTGGATACAACATCAAATTTGTTTCTTCGTGTTAAACCGTGGTAGGCCATGATGGCCGACCGTGTTACACCGTGTCATTATGTGATAGACCATGATGTTCAATTATATTAAAATGTAGTCATATACAGGCGCGTACCGTCATACAACCGTTTGGGGTTCAAACCCCCCCCCGAAATCATACACCTGAATTTTTTTTTTTATTGAACCACCAGAACACTTTTTTGACAATAATTTTACATTTTATTCATCAGAGACTACACAACTTTCGATATTTCAACAATCAGAATACAGTTTTCATCAGAAAGGATTCATAAGAAATAGTTTTTTTCATTTTTATAAAAGTGTTAATTACGAGTTCCCCGTCAGTACAACCAGAAATTTAAGATTTCAACGCTATTGGCTTTTGGGGTTTCCTTGGTTATCGTATTCAGTGAAATATGATGGTGCATTTTGTCAATTTTGCTGCTTATTCGGTCAGAGTGAAGTTGGAAAAGGCAAACACGTAGCTCCCAAGAATTTTGTGGCAGAACCGTATAAAAAATGGAAAAATGCCAAAGAACAATGCCATTCTCATCAAAGCCGTGAATACCACCAAAATGCTGTTATCAGTGCACAACATTTCATGGATGTTTATGAAAAGAAAATAGTTGATATAAGATCACAGCTAAATACGGTCCGACTGGCTGAAGTTGAGCGGAATCGAAAAATTCTCGCATCAATAATCGAAACGATAATTTTTCTTGGCCAACAAGATATCGCTTATCGTGGACATCGGGATTCAGGCAACATTTCATCGGAATGTCCACTTCAAAACGATGGAAACTTTCGTTCTCTACTTCGATTCCGTATGGCTGCTGGAGATGATATTCTAAGAAAACACATGGAAACGTCGACATTTAAATGGACTAGTCCAAAAATTCAAAATGAGCTGATCGAAATATGTGGGAACTTCATTTTATATAAGCTCATTGAAAAAATTCATAAAGCCGGAATTTTTCCCATTCTTGCCGACGGCACAACTGATATTTCCGGTACAGAGCAGTTCTCCATTTGTGCCCGATACATTGAAAATGTTGAAAATGATCACATCATTCGTGAAGATTTTTTGAAGTTTGTTCCGATTGTCGATGCCAGCGGAGAGGGACTATCGACGACAATTAAGACTAGCTCTAAAAATATGATGCTCAATTTGGCAAACTGTCGTGGTCAAGGATATGACGGAGCCAGTGCAATGAGTGGTATTTTTCAAGGATGTTCAACAAGAATATCGGCAGAATATCCCGAAGCACCATACGTCCATTGTGCTAGTCATTCCTTCAATTTGGCTATGGGTGATGCTTGCCAAATGTCCTCCATAAAGAATACACTCGGCACAATCAATGAAATCATTAACTTCTTCCGATATTCTGCGAAGAGACAGTCGCAATTCAACGCAGAAATTGAAAAGTTGACATGTGAAATCAAAAAAAAGAGACTCCAAAAATTCTGCGAAACAAGATGGGTGGAGAGAATTCATTCTATTGTCGTATTCAAAGATTGTTTTTTGCCTATTTTCAATGCACTAGAAAATATTGCGTCGGTTGGCAATGATGAATCCTCCAAAAAAGCATTTATGTTAATACATGCCATCAAAAATGGAGAATTCATTGTTACAATGATTGTTATCCACGAAATTTTCTCGTTGATTGAGCCTTTATCTAACTCACTTCAAGGAAAGCAAGTGGATTTGGCATCAGCTATGGAAATGGCCGATAATGTGAATAATATACTTAAAGAATTGCGCGAAAACGCAAATGAAGGGTTTCATGCATTGTTTATAGTCGCTCAACAATTAATGAACGAAATTGATGGCGACACAATCAAAATTCCAAGAGTAGCAAAACGACAGCAACATCGAGCGAATTATCAGTGCGATTGCCCAGAAGAGTATTTTCGCATAGCTATATATATTCCGTTTATCGATCATTTTATTTTTCACATTGAGCAGCGTTTTTTGAAACATAAACAAATGCTTTCAATTATTCAAAACATGTTACCAAGTAAGATTGTAAAATTGAATCAAAACAGAATCGATGAAAGTGTAGACATAATATTAAATCAATGGCCGAATATTTCAAACGTTTCTGAAAGTGTTGTAAAAAAAGAAGAACTTCTGTGGAAGAAAAGATTTGAAGGCGATATAGAGAAGCCATTCACTTTCATCGATTCTTTGAATCGTTGCGACGAATCAGTATTTCCAAATATTTTCAATATTCTGAAAACGTGTGCAACTTTGCCTGTAACCATTGCCACTCCAGAACGTAGTTTTTCGACTCTAAAACGAATAAAAACTTATTTACGAAACACTACGAGTGATAATAGGTTGAATGGATTGGCACAATTAAGTATCCACCGCGAAATTCAAATAAACATAGAAGATGTTATCAATAGATTCGCTAGCAAGAACAGAAGATTAGCTCTCTAAAATACTGTTTCTTTGTATGAAATATCAATATTATGTTATTCCAAAAAATATATGTGATTATTCAAAAAAATGTATATTGACTTTTGAAAATTTTTATGTTCAAAATTTCATATCGAAACGAGGCAGAGTTGTAGAGAAATCATTTCTTTTGTAATTAAATCCAAATTTTTCCATTGACAATTACTAATGTAATTGTAATTGAAAATCCATTACTTAACTCAATGTAATTGAAATGGTGGATGAAATTCATTTCATTACATTTTGTCTATCTATTTTCCACAAGAAATATATTGATTTCGAATACATTGATTCATATGGGAAATGACAATTTTATTCATTGACAAAAGATGGCATGAGAAGCGGAAAAATCGAAAAAATGTAATGGTTTTCTTCAATTAACCATTACAATTGCAATAGTAATTGAACAAAAATCAATTACTTTTTCCATTAAAGTAATGGTAATGATTACAAAATGTAATGAATTGCATATTTCAACAGCTCTGATACGAGGGCTCTTGTTGTAATTGTCATATATCGACCATTCCATACCAGATCGATCAAAATTCACATGGACCATCTCGGTTTTGAAAAATTTATATATGGTTCGATAAGTTTAGGTCCAACTAAGAAAAATCCGGGGTCGGTTGGTCGAAATTTTCAACTTTTTGCAAAAGTAAGGGTAAATTTTGACGATCGATATCTCAACCATTTCGAAAGGTAAAAAAACCGCACGGATCTCGTTTGAAAGGTATTGAGGCCTACTTTATTTTGTATTTTTAACATTTTTGAAAAAAGTTATTTTTGACATAGAAATCGACTTTTGAATCTTTAAAAGCGATTATCTCGAAAACACGTCTACAATTTTTTTTTGAGTTAGAATCGGTTTCGGATAGCTGGCCTTAAGCCCTTTCATCTGGCCGTATCAAAAATATGGACATTTTCATACCCATCCCAATATTTGGGTTTGAATCCAGGGGTGTCCGTTTTCCATTTTTTTCACTTTTACGTCATACTCAAAATGTCCCAAAGTAAATATTTTCTCGTTCTGGTGGTCACCTTTCCAACGGTGTATAATATAGCATATTTTGACATATTCTATACATAATTATCAACATTTCATTCAAATTTCCATCAAATGTTGATAGTAATAATTTTTTATTACTCAACAAAATTTCCCATTAATTTTCATTCTTCCTGGAAAAGTTGGAAAGCCTCGTAGGTGAGGCATATTTTTTTTGAAAATTGAGAGTGTCTCCTTGAGGAGCTACTTTCATGTCTTAAAAAAAATGGGTTTTCAAGGAGATTTTCCCCAATTTTCAAGCAGTCTTCATGCTCTTCAGAAAACTGGGAAAATTCTTCTTGAAAACCTATTTTTTTTATGTTTTGAAAGTGGCTCCTCAAAGAGATATTTTTTGTTCAGTCTCAGTACAAAAGAATTAGGTAAAACTTTAGTAAAATAGGGTTCGAAAATTTAAAAGATTTGTAAATTTTAATTTGAAATATGTTTTCATTTTTTATATAAATAAATTTAAAATATTTATTCTTTTTTCGTCACATGAAAATTGACTTATTCAGAATAAAATCATTTATTAATTTCAATTTGAAACATTTCATCAATATCATTTCTTATAGAAACACTTCCATTAACTACCCAATAAAAATTAATAGATGGCCGATTGATTAATTATTTATTTTTGTTCAAAAAAGCAGACATATCCAACGCCTAATTGCTTAGGCTATTGCGTTTGGCCGTCATAGAATTGCCACAATTACTGAAAATGCGTTCTACAGATGCTGATCCTGGTATTTTGGTGGTTTGAATGGATTCAAAGAGTTCAATGGCATCATATTAACAGACATCAGTCATTGAAATGCCTCAAAATGCCCAATTTCAAATTTTCGTTCAAATTTTTTTCGATTTCTTTGAAATAGAATGTTTTGAATCGATTCTTGAGAAGTTCTTTTTTTAATTTTGCATATTTTGATGGTTCAAATCAATCCAAAGTGTTTAGTGACACCACAAAAACTGATTCCGATCATTAAAAAGCCTCGGAATAATGAATTCCAAATTTTCATATGAAAAAAAAAATCGAATTTTTCATTCCACCCTATTCGACATGGGCCATTTTTGATTATTTTGTGGTATTTTGATCGTTCACATGAATTCAATGTGTTCAGTGGCATCATATCAACAGATTTCAATCAGTAAAATACATCAAATTGTCCGATTTCAAATTTTCGTTCAAAATTTCTTTCGATTTCGTTGAATCAGATGATTCTCAATGGACTTTAAAAAAGCATATTTTTACAGAGCCAGTTTCCTGGCATCTACCGAAAATCTGTTTAAAATATCTTCTTCAATGGGATTCATATTTTCTGCCACCATTACGCGATGGACACTTAACATGTATAGACCTATAAAGTTTAATTTAACATTTTGAATAACAATTTATCATCGCAATTCATATACGCATCCCATTCAAATGGTTTTAGCCCGTCTTAAATGATCGTTCAATTGTACACATCGTGCATGGCTGAGCGAGTATAATGTGTAATGCGATTTTCAAAGATAGAAAGAATATACAAAAAATGCAACAACTCAACTCACGTTTTCACACAGTTTCGTATCAAACCATGGGCGTACACAAGGGGCCGTGGTCCCTAGATTACTCAGGAATAAAACATGACCCTTCAAATTTACTGAGTAGTCTAAGGTCGGAAATGCCTTCGTTTTTTGTCCTCCGTGTGTAATTTCGATTTTTTTACAACATTTGGAGGGGTAATTTTCGCCAGAGATACAAACCGGTTTGATGTTTCTCATACAAACCGATTTTTGAACGGTTCCACTGTTTCACTCCTCTAGTGTATCGAACGAACCGGAGTAAGTAGAACGTTCCAAAATGTTCAATGCGATGAGTTCACACGCTCACACAACTGTGCAATATGTAAGCGTGTTAGTGACAGACACTGGGCTGACTATAGAAATATTATCGATACGTATCGATACATACTATAATACGCACACTATATTATAGACTATAATATAGACTATTCCAGAGAATATTTTATTTTGCAAAGCAGAGACGAAGGATATCCACACAAAAGAGAATTGGTAATGAAATTTTTGGTGGCCCAAAAAATCATCTAGTTTCCCATGCTTGTTCTCTTTTATGCGATATCCTTCGTCTCTGCTTTGCACTATGAAATATTCTCTGGAATAGTCTATATTATAGTGTGCATATTATAGTGTGTAGCAATACGTATCGATAATATTTCTTCGGCGCATACACACTTACGCACACATAGATGCGGAACGTTCCGGAGCGTTCACATTGCTCCGGTTCAGTTATAAGTCAAAACCATTTTTTCGTTCCGTTTCAATTTGTATCTCTGATTTTCGCCTCAAATTCAAATCTATACAGTGTAAATTCACGAAAAAAGAAGTCATATATTCAGTTTCTTAAGTATGAAATAATACATATTAAAGTTTATTTAAATTCAATATTTAATTTTACATTGAAATGGAATATATGTTTTATTTATAACCACTTTGACTTAAGTTTAGTTTCAGACCGTTTCATGTGTTTTAAAAATGTTAGTTTGCTTGCTAAATCATCATTTCTAAGCCCTTTTACAAAAATGATAGTTTGGGCAAAAATGTCTTCTTTTTTTCGTCTTCTTCCAACAACGAAACCACTTTTTTACGATATCGTGAATCATCAGTTCTAAGATGGCCACCTGTGGTATTAAGCCGAACACGCATTACATCCTCTATGTGTCTCCCGGTCATCTTTGATCGCCGTGAGGTTTGAATATGAATAAAAATGGAAAAACCACGTTCGACTTCAGCACCTCCTATAGGAATGACAAGTATCAGTCGAATAAGTTTTGATATATTTTCAAATGTCCCATGAGCTGAATCATACTAGGTATTTAATGTCTGGCAAGGACCTTCTTCACACATCGTATTTTCCAAAAAACAAACTTAAATCTCTTGCGTTGTCAATTTTCAAATTTTCAAAAGTAGTTAAAAAAAATTCATTGAATTCAGCAAAGTCAACTAAAATTGCTGCTCTTTCTTGCATTTTGAGCGACCAAAAACTCAAACAAATTATGTAAAACATCAGAAATAAAATGCAATATTGTCAAAAAATGTCTCCCTTTGAATCAGAGACGATTGAGCGCACTGAGTGTGCGCGACGAGTAGTGAAAACAGCTCAGTTCTGTGTGCGGCATACAGCACACGAACTGAATGAGTAACAGTGAAAGATAACTCACAAAAACTTGAGTGCCTGTTGACTCAAACGCTGTGCGAACATAAACATGCATGTGAGAGCATGTGTGCATGTGAGAGCTCATGGATTCGACAATGGTAATGGCACCACACTTTTCATAGTGGTGATAGCCCATGTTAACACCATGAATTTAATGGAGAGAAACTAAACTTGTGTGTGAGTCGAAAGGAATATTTTTTTGAATTCAATAAAGACGGTACGAAACATTGTAGCAGTCACTTTCATAGTTCCTTCGTTTGCAATATCTTCTTTGTGTTGGATATCTTCAAAATCCATACGCAGCGTATTATCAAAAAATAGAAAAGCATTTCTAAGCATAAAATAAATAACAATAATACATCTAAAAAAATGATATAAAATTAACCGTTTGGCCTTGTAGTATTTGAACTACGATTTTATGTCCGGGGTATTTGCGTGCTCAGCTATAAAAAATTTACTATCATATTTATATTTTTTCAGTGTGGCTTTTCCTTCAGCGAATGCGCTTTTATATCTTTTCTGCAAACTGAATGCATCATAGAATTTATAGCAAAGTCTGCATCTGTAAGTTGATTTGACTGGTTCTTCTTCGTTGAATAGATATTCAAACCAAACTTTATGCCTTGGAACCTCATAAATTGGTATTAAATTTAGCTGATGAGTTGATATTAGTTTAATCCATTCATTTCTAAAATCATGCAAGCCGTATGTTAAACTAAAATTGGAAACTTGCTTAGTACTTTGATATTCACCTGAAGAATTTTGTTGTCTGCCACTCTAGTTCTTCTGAGTAATCATGTTTAGAACCAATATGCCTTTTTCTGCTATTTTCCTGCTCCACAGTTAATGCTGTATTTGATCCTTCAGGATATAACATTAAATTTGTACAAACATCTCTAGTTGAAGTTTCATTTGCCTGTTCGATTTGAGCAGCTTACGCCCTTCAGAATCATCAACATAAGCAGATATCACATTCACTGGAATATAATCGTCTATTAAGAAATGTGGACGCACCGGTCGTTGGATTTTCCTGGTTATTGGATTTCCTAGTTTAAATTTTTCTGGCAAAAAACTTGTGGACTCAAGCGCGCATCGATTTAAAGATATATATTTCTTTGCAGAATTCATCGGAAATTCGCGAAGTATATATTTTTTCAGTGCAAATTCATCTTGAATTTTTTCAAATAGTTTACTTTTACCACACGCGTTGTTTTCGCCATATAGAGTGACAGGCAAACTCGATTACCTAATTTTTTTCGTTTGTAAATCAAAAAATACGCAAAAAATTTAAGTTCGGCCGATTTTATTATTTGATACTGGTCAATAGAATTTGATTACACTATGAGTGAAATATGATATCTCGTAAATGGTGGCCTTTTTCCTTGATGCAAATTTGAGTTCGTTTTTTGGCATTTTCCATGACTTTTTGCAATGTTTCAGTCGATAGGGCAGCGATTTCACGTCCAATATTGCGTTTTAAGGTTCTGAGAGTCTTTAACTGGTCAGCATACACGTTTCCCTTTCAAATATCCCCACTTAAATAGTCCAGAGCAGTAAAATCAGGCGAACAAGCGGCCACTTGAATTAAAAGTGACAGTAGTCAAAATCACCGGTTTTCAAAATCACTCAAATTGATCATCGCTGGACCTAAATTTCACGTCACTGACTTCAGGAGAGTTGTGCGGTATGTTATGGGCTACAATTTTGTCGAAGGTGGTTAGACTAAATTCTCAACTGTTTGGCAGATATAGGCCAAAAACCATGGGAGAAGAGATGAAAATGCCATTTTCGACATTTTCTGAAATTTGACAGCCTAGATGACCTTTTATTGGCATAGTGTTCTCAGCAAAATTGTAGCTCGGAACTAACTAAACAAATTTGCTCTACAAGGTTTTCAAAAATAATGATTAGTTCTCGAGTTGGCCTCAGAATATAACAAGTCAAGAAAAACAGAAATTTCGAAATTATTGACTTTCGATTTTCAATGTACAGCTCAACGATGTCAGAACGCTCGATTGGTGTGTATTTCGACATGGTAAAAATTCTACTGACGAGTAGTAAATAAATTAACAAACATTTGAGCGGTATGTCAAAACCTGTCAAATTTATGGCCGGTTCACATTAGGTAATCGAGTTTGCCTGTCACTGTACAACAAAGTCGATCAAATATTTTTTCAGTTCATTAATAATTGTCTCATTCATTTTTGTATTCGGTTGTTTTTTTTGATAAATTGAAATTGATGAATGAATTGATTTTTGTCTTGTCATGTACTAATCCAATTGCACGCAAATCATTGATACCAAGGAAACTTGTAATAGTTGGTCCTTTCAATTCTTTACCGTCGAAACTACTTTTAAATTTTATGTTTTCATTTGGAACTTTCAAATTAGCTGATAAAACTTCGGGGCCACCAACTGTGAAGAACCCATTTTTATCCATGCGTTGATGCCATAATGTAATAATAAGATCAATTGTTCCTGATGTCGACTGGCGATTAAAACCGGTAAGTTTATGTCCACGTAGTGGAATTTCAGCATCGCAAGTCGACTTTAATTCAATATATTCCTTTTTTCTTGGTTTCTTGGGATCGATAATATTTATTTCATTTATTATTGAAATGTTGCTTTTATATTGAACTGCAACTGTTGTATGTTTCAATAGTCTTGATATTCAATCTTTTTTCACTTTCTTTTCACTATTTTTTGGTTGTTCAGTCGTTTGGCCGTTAAAACAATTAATAATGAATGATATTTTAAATGTATGTTTTCATAATTTTGTCGCCAATTCGATTGAATTAGTCAGCAATTAATGCTCAAAAAGACAATTTTACTTCCAATTGGAAGGACTTTAATTATTTGAATCAATTTCATCGTTCTTTCACTCCATATTATGCCCCTGTCATTTAAAAAATGCAAATTACCCAATCATTTGTTTTATAGACAAATCTAGGCACTCGACTATCATTTACTAATGATGTTTTTTTCTTTTTAGCAAATCATATATTTTGATATCAATTTATTTTATATTAATTGGCACCTTTTTTAACATATCAATATGAATGTACTCATTTTGAATTACTAAACTTTCAAAAGCAATAATATTATACTTAAATTCAACAAAATCGACCAGAAACGCACTTCTCTCTTGCATTTTTTTAATTGCGATTACAATTACTATTTTAGCAATTATAGATGACTTAAATGCTGAAAACACGCCAGCTTTGATATCGTTGATGTTAAGTATTTGATATTAAAACAACGGTTAACACCTATTTAGAGTGAACTAACTCAACAATAGCTTTATTGCATTCATTGCACTTATTGTTTCCATATTATTTATATACTATTATTTATACTTTACTACTCGCTCCCGAGATCTTGAATCAGGTAGTTTTTTTTCAAGAACCGATTCTGGTGACAAACTTTTTTTGGAAATATCCTTGAGAGTGTTTATGGTGAAATTTTAGTAATACTCGGAAAGCTGGATAATTGAGGTTGATTTGATCTTTGTATTCGATTGAGGACGAATATCTATTTTGTCGGTGTTGATTCGACAGTTTGGTTTTAGTTGATTATATCCATTCGATTCAATGGTGTGGGTAGTTTATGGTTTACCACGACACTCTTCTTGATTTAAAATTCACTTTATCTACATATATATATAGTATGGTAGATTTTGTTCGATATCAACAAGATTAATTAGTAGCGCATGCTTTTTCGACAGCACTTTTAGTGGGATTCATAAGAATGCCCATCATGAAGTAAACATGGTTTTCCGGATTGAATATAAGTTCGTTCATTTTATTTGTGACGGCATTTGCATATTCTTTTGTACTTATTATTGGAATATATTCTTTCGAATCATCGTGAACAAGGTAGAACCGAGATTTTTAGGCTATTATAATATACATATAACCGTTTGCCCACCAATTTTCTATAGTACCGGAATAGTGTGATATAATGTGTATAGGTTCCATTCTATTGTAGGAAGAGTGAATTCGAATTACATTGTGGAGTCGACCAAGGCCGCTCATCCTCATTTTGTGGGTCAATTGGAAGCTTTTGGTTCTCATTCAAATAGTCGGAAATTCTTGCGACGTCAGAAATTTGTTGAGCAACAGTTTTCCCACGAGATTTCCTATATTTTATGCTGTGATTTGTTTGCACTCGTGAATTTTGTTCGAATTTGTTTTAATAATTGATTTGAGTTCAGTGTAGGTTTTGTTACGGATCCAATTGGTCAGTTTGAACTTTATATTCTCGATCAGTCGTTTTTTTGATTTTTTCAACTTTATTTTTGTATTCCTTGTCTGAATCTTCGTCGAAGACACCGAAAACGTAGTTAAGAATTCTCCCACCTAGGTTGATCAGGCCTCTTCTTGTATGTAGAGAAATGCAGTACGCGTTTTTTCCGCGCTCATCATCGCTCATATTTTTAAGATTATCTCTGAGTTTAGTTATAATAAGAATGCAATTCGATGCGTCCATGTATTTAAAACGTTCTAACTCTTCTATGCATTTTGATACCATTGCAGTCATCTGAAGGTATCCGTTGATGTCAATATGGTATACTAGGGTGAAGGAATCATAAAATACTCGTTCTCGTTTTATATTAGCGAATATTATCCCAATGCTTTCAGATTTATTTGTGAATTCAAATGCTGTGATCACAGTTGGGTATGCGATGAAAAGGGCAATAATATTAGTAATAGCGAATTTTATTTCGATTTCGGAATATTCGTGGAGTAATTTTTAAATCATCAGCTTGTGCCTCGTCTTCCTTTCTTTGGATTTGCACCTATGAATGCAATTCGAAATTTGATAATGAAATAATTTGATGTATGAATTATGAGCTCAAATAATGTTTCTAACCGTTTGGCATGTTTTTGCTGCCAGGAATACTAGTTGTTCTAATATATTTGTCTCATTATCGGATTTATCAAAATTCAAATTGCCTTCTGGATATGCTACTGCGTTTTTGTATCGTGGTTCAAGATTATATTTGTCATAATATTGTACACATGGTCTACCGCGATATCTCAACAATTTCGTGTAACTCTTGATGCAATCGCGACCACGCTTGACCGATAAAACTTTTCATTTTCTTAAGCATATTTCCGGCCTCTTCCCATAGGTTCGCACACAGAAGTACTTCAAAAACTACATTTTTATACTCTGTATTTTGCAAGATTCAGCGCAGCGCAGAATATCTTCGTTAATTTCATCTTCAGGGTGCTCCATTTTCTAAATTCATTTTCACCAAGAGCAATGCATCTGTCGATTGCATAAGATGGTTTTCAAGCAAGAAATGTGGTCCTGCACAATCGTTTTCCGTTCCGGGGATGGCCATTCCCAATTCAAATTTGCTTAGTTGTGATACGAACAGCGGTTTAAAGTTCGATCCATTTGTGTGCTTTCGAACTCTCGTAATATGTACGGATTGTTTGAATATTCTTCGTATAAATCTCAAAAAATCTCACACTGTTCGTACGGCGCTTTTGTGCTATAGACAATCATATCCACTTAATGAGTCTTTGATCAAGACTTTCATTTGTTTCATTTTATCGTCGATATTCAAACTAGGTTGTTTGGAGTCAAGCATAAATTCTGTAAATGAATAGTCTCTTTTGTATAAAATCACTATCGCATGCACATTTTTGTCACCTTTGTTCCAAAACATATTGGGGGATGGAACATCCCCAGTAAATTTATTCAGGCCCGTAGCGTGGTAGGTGCTAGGGGATGCATTGCATCCCCTGAGGAAATGAGCGCATCCCCTGAAAAAATATGTTGGAATATCATTTTTTTCGTCATACATTGTAGTCGAAATTGGTTGAAACACCGTGGAACACTAATTTTTGCCCAGAGTGCTCACCGTATATTCTATACCAGGGGCGCTAACGGATAGCTCTGACAGGATTTAGGATAGAGGTGGCATACGGATACAACTGTGTAGAGTCACTCGGGCGGACGGACGGACAACTCGGACAGTCCGAGTGCTCGGACACTCTTTGGCTCGGACTGTCCGAATGACTCAAAAATTCTAAAGTTCAGTGGTTTTCTACAAATTATATAATTTTATAAAAAAGGAATAAAAATGTATTATTTGTAGAAAATCACTGAATTTTTTATTATTCAGTTTAATTAAATACTTAACAAATTAACGGAAATTAAATGATTTGCACTGCTGATGAATGTGATGATGATGTGATGATGATGTGATGCGCATTTGCGCATCTGTGTGTGGCGAAAATATTGATCACATATTGACCGCATCACTTTCATTCCATGATGTTTTTTTTAATATGGTTTTCAAAAGATTTTTTGATATTTTAATAGTTTTGATGAATTCAAAAAGTTCAGTGACACCACAAAAACTGATTCCGATCATTAAAAAGCCTCAGAATAGTGTATTCCAAATTTTCATATGAAAAAATCAAACGTTTCCGACCACCCTATTCCATATAAACCATTTTTTTCAAATTTTGTTAATTCAACTGTCTTAATAAATTCAAAGAGTTCAATGGCACTATGTAAACTGTTTCCGATAAATAAAATACCGCATTGTGTCTAATTTCGAATTTTCGCTCCAATTTTTTTTTCGATTGCTTTAAAATAGAATGATTTGAATCGATTATTGAGAAAGTTTTTTTTCATTTTGCATATTTTAATGGTCCAAATAAATTCAAAGTGTTCAGTGACATCCCACAAACTGATTCCGATCATTAAAAAGACTCAGAAATTACAAATTTTCATATGAAAATAAAAAATCGAATTTTTCATTCCACCCTATTCGACATGGGCCATTTGTGATTATTTTCTGGTATTTTGATCGTCCGAATGAATTCGAAGTGTTCAATGGCATCATATCAGAGTCATATAAATTTTAGGATAGTTCGGATAGCTCGAAATTATTGAGATCCAAAATCCAAAACAATAGCGAAGATTGCTTTGGATTTTGGATCTTAATTATTTCAAGCTATACGAACTATCTTAAATGCTGTCAGAGCTTTCCGTGAGCACCCCTGCGCTATACGTTGCGTAGGAGACGACGAATGAATCGAAATGGCATTCTCAGTTTTCGAAAATCAACTATGATGAAAAAATGAATTTTTACACATTATCAAATATCAATGTTTTATCGACCGATATTAATATAAAATGTCATGTTTAGTTTAAGAATAGTCAAATTTGCCACTGTTGTATTTTATCAAGAAAAAAATATCAAAAATATTGATGAATTTTGAAATATTTTCGTTGAAAAAAATACAGCTATATCTCGTGAACTGTACGGATATCTGGGTATCTTCGGCAGAGTTGAAGGATTAACCCCAAAAGTCCCCCTTCAAGGAGTTAAGGATGATCTCAAGGGGGTGATATTTAAGGTTCAACCCCTTCGACAAAGTTTTTCGTCTTATTGACCTACAACTTTTCTTTGGGCACCAAAATAAAATTGCTCACCATTTCAAAGGTATCAGGAATTGAAAATCTCTTGGAGGGCTGAAAATTAGGCTCAATATCCAAACCCAAAAAATGGTAACCCATATGACTTGAGCAACGTTGTTGGTTAAGATGAGATGAAAAATTATTCAAACAAAGTTTCGCAAGTTGTCGTGATCTACAACTCTGCCGAAGATACCCAGATCGAAATTGATACGGTTTACGAGATATAGCTGTATCGGGGTAAATTATTCACAATTTATCAAATTGTTCATGTTTTTTTCTTGGAAAAATACAAAAGTAGCAAATTTGACTATTTTTTGACAAATCATGACATTATACATTATCATTACACTGTTCGACAAATTTCAACTTTTTGCCTGACCCAGAGCAACGACATATATGGTGTTTTAGTACTAAGTGGTGTGAGTCAGAACCCCAAAGGATTTGGTCGGGTCGGTTCGATTTGTCGAGAAATCGACCAAAATCGATTTTCACCGTTTTTTCGCCCGAAAAGTCGAACATTTTCACATGTTCCTCCAAAACTACGTATCACATCATGTTCAATGAATACGCATTGGAAAGGTATTTAGATTCTAATCAATTTTCTTGCATAATACGTCCAAATTGATTGAGCCGTTCCAAAGTTATTGACCAAAGAGTGGATGGGTGTCTACCGAAAAATTGAAGTTTTGTCACAAATTTTCGACTTTGAGACTTCATTTCACCCAGAAATCTTTTTCAAAGTCCATATTTCTTTTTTCAGGATCCGAGCTCTATCTATTACAAACATATTGAGTGTCTTAAAATGAAGATTGGGCTAAAAATGATAGTTGTATGAGCATATTTGTAAACTCATCAAAAGTCGAGTGCGAAGTGGAAATTTTCATGGGCGTAGGGATATGTCAAAAAGAGAGCATATAACAGAATTTTCATGGTCATTTTCGGATTCCTCAGGTCCAAATTAGTCGAGTTTGATATAAATATGGAATCTGTAGGGTTAGTAGTAAAACTTAATTATATATGTTTGTAATAGATAGAGCTCGGATCCTGAAAAAAGAAATATGGACTTTGAAAAAGATTTCTGGGTGAAATGAAGTCTCAAAGTCGAAAATTTGTGACAAAACTTCAATTTTTCGGTAGACACCCATCCACTCTTTGGTCAATAACTTTGGAACGGCTCAATCAATTTGGACGTATTATGTACGAAAATTGAATAAAATCAAAATACCTTTCCAACGCGTATTCATTGAACATGATGTGATACGTAGTTTTGGAGATACATGTGAAAATGTTCGACTTTTCGGGCGAAAAACCGGTGAAAATCGATTTTGGTCGATTTCTCGACTAATCGAACCGAACCGACCAAATCCTTTGGGGTTTTGACTCAGGCCACTAAGTACTAAAACACCATATATGTCGTTGCTCTGGGTCAGAAACCTTGTCGACCAGTGTTATCAGTCGAAAAAATATTGATTTTTGACAATATGAAAAAATCAAAGCTAAGCAAAAGTGAAATGCGTTGATTGACGCGCCCCCAAATTCAATTTAGCGGTTTCCCACAGAACTAAATTATCCATGTTATTGTTGTTGCTTGCGTTGCCCAGCTGTCATTATCTTCATGCTATTGAAAAAATTCATTTTTCCCTAGAAACGTTATTTTGGAATTTTCAGGGGCCTGTTTTTCAAAGCAATTGAGATGAACAGTTCACACAATGTATTTTAAATGGAAGTTCAATTCATTTTGAACATTTGCAACAACAAAAATATTCAAGAATGTTGAACTGTTCACGAACATAAGACGTCCGTTTTGCTTCCGTCAAATTCTCATGAAAAGTTCACTATTCTTGAATATTTTTGTTGTTGTAATGTTCAAAATGAATTGAACTCCCATTTGAATTGCATTACGTGAACTGTTCATATCGAGTTATTTCAAAAACCGGCTGCAGAATGGTCGCCTTCTACGTTTCATAGGGTATGACGAATGAATCAAAATGGCACTCAAAGTTTTCGAAAGTCAACTATTAGCCCGAAGACAAATTTTCACCTAAAGCCGGTTTTTGAAATAACTCGATATGAACAGTTCACGTAATGCAATTCAAATGGGAGTTCAATTCATTTTGAACATTACAACCAAAATATTCAAGAATAGTGAACTTTTCATGAGAATTTGACGGAAGCAAAACGGACGTCTTATGTTCGTGAACAGTTCAACATTCTTGAATATTTTTGTTGTTGCAAAAGTTCAAAATGAATTGAACTTCCATTTAAAATACATTGTGTGAACTGTTCATCTCAATTGCTTTGAAAAACAGGCCCCTGGTTAAAAAAAAAATCATTTTCAATAGTGAAAGAAATGAACGGATGCTGAGCATCCCCCACAAAACCGGTCACGCTACGGGCCTGAATTTATTCCGAAATGCAACACATGTACTTTTTGTGTTCATGTCTAGGTGTGGTACATTTTCAGTTCCGATGGTAAACATTTTTGGTGACAATTGTTCTGGTTTGAGTAAATAAAAACCGAAAATTGTATATAAAATAAAAATATAAACAAAAGAAGATTGTATGTGCATTGAGAAACACTGAATACGGTATTGTAGTCCGAGAATAGCAATGATGGCATAAAAACGAGAAAGCTCACAAACAGATGGCGCATAGTTCTATGTGAGATTTCATAGCATACATGACAAACCGAATATAAGAAAAAGCCTATTGTATAAAGTGAGAATGACAGGCACAAAGTTTTTTCCTTTCTGATTGTAAATCGCACAGAGATAAGACGTGTTTTAAGGCAGTCGTACATTTGATAAAATCACATTTAAATTACGCACGAAATACCGGCAAACACAGCGTAAGATCGAACAATCGGATGGAAAGTAAAAAACATAGACTTTGTGCTAATAAATTTGTCATTCTAGCGGTTCGCTTAGGGGGCTTACATCAAGATAGTGCAGGACGATAAAACGTGGCATATCGAAGGAAGTTCCATTTACAAGAGGCATCGAAGAGGCAATTTCCAAGAGAATATTGGATTCGAAAAGTGCAGAGTAAATAGGCAAACGTGCAGAGTGAACATATTCAACAGTGCAAAGAGATACGAGCTGGCCAGAAGCTAAATTGGTGGGACATAATTCATCGTAAAACAGCAGTCGATTCATCCATCAAATTACCGTCATTCAATTTCTCACTGCATAGCAACGATTAATTAGTTAAGAGGTATGATCGTAAGATTATCGTCTGTAAATTATCAACAATTCATCAAGGCATTTCAGTAAAGTTTTGTTAACTTAAAATTGCACGGTGTAATTAATTGCATACAATAGATCAGAGCGCTAAATTGACAATCGGAAAGGTAAGCACAACGTAAAATGAATCTAAAGGCTTTCAGATCATAACACAATGTTGAATTTACTGTTCCACAAACTTATGACTAAATCTATGGACATTTTTTGGATATTCGATGTCTTTTCAATTGATATTCCAATAATTTTGAGTCCTTGCATAGATCACTTCGAACGATCTGAATTACAGAGCAATTTTAGCTCAACAAAGTTCATTTTTTTAAATTTTCCTGGATTGCTGGTGTTAATTTCGTTTATGCACAATCCATAGAAACAAAAGAAATTTTAATTGCATTTTGTACATTTTTCGCCTTTCGTGGTCAAACATGTTAGTTTGAATTTGAAACATACAAAGATGAATCTTTTTCTTTGATATTTTTTCCTCTTTTTTTTATAAATGCTTGAATCGTTTTAACTTGTATTGCCGTTGAAACAATTGATATTTATGTTTGTTACACGATCTGGTTTTGCGAGTGTGTGTTGTCGTTAGATTATGAAATCACGGAACCCCTTAATTATTTACGAGTCGTAAATTACGACTGCCGATTAAGATGGTAAAAAAAAGAACCTCTAGAGATTTTGTCCAAAATGTCTATGAAAAATATTATACCACAATTCAATCAAAATTTATTTAATTAATTGACATACAGTACTGCTCAAAAGTTTTTGAATAGGAATAATTGCTCGTTTCCGACAGATTTATGAATTCTTAACTCGTTTTTCATAGATATAGCCGTATTTTTCATTGAGAAATGTGTTTTTCATGTTCAAAGACTTTTGAGCAGTACTGTACAAATCACGCAATTTTTAATTTTTATTGAAATAAGTTTCGCACAAAACACACTTTAAATTGTGGACTCATTGTATATTGATTTACTGTCTAATGATACTTTAGTAGATAGAAGAGGTATAATGAAAAAAGTAAATATGAGTTGAGTTATAGAAAACAACAAATTGATCTAGGAGCTCGAAAACGTAATTTTTAGTGTCACTTTTTATGAACTTAACCCTTGACGATTATTATGACGATCACAGCAAATATAATGACCGCGAATGATGAAATCAGTCCAGTTTTTATATCATCGAAATGAATTTGTTGAAATTTTACGTGATATTCGCGATCTTTGAGTAAGATCAATCTTCCGTATTCGGTCTCATGGTTTTGAATCAGGCGACTTTCTTCGGAATATTTCAATGTTTCTGGTAACAAATTTTCACCGACCATATCTCTGGGTGTGTTTATCGTGAGATTTTGGCTCTATTCAGCAAGCTTGATAATCGATGTTGAATTAATTCGAGTATTCAAATGTGGACGAATACTGACTTTATCAGTATTATTACGACATTTTCTGTCCAGTTGAATGTATCCATTAGATTTGATGAAATGAACAGTTATGGGTTTGCCACGACAGTGCTCGAGAATTTTCACCATTTTATCGACAAAGATGTAGTACAACATATTTGACTCAATTTCAACAAAATAGTTTGCTGATGGAATAATCACAAGCTCTTTCAATAGCTGTTTTTGTGAGAAAAAATGGTCATTTCGCAAGAGTCGTCATTGGTGAAGTAAGCATTTTGTGCAGGATTGAAAATGAGCTCTCCATATTCATTGGTAATGACCCAAAAATAGGTAAATGTCGAGCTGACGACATGCAGCTCTCCAAATACCCGTCGCAAATGATGTTCAAACAATTTTACTGCCACTTCATGGCTGCCATGGGAAATGTAATCTAGATGTTAGATAGATAAAATAGAGATTTTGATAAATATCTATAGAATGTATGATAAAAACCATCTAACTACTATCTATCTATTTTTTATTTAAATATTTTGAATAAGATTCTTATGATAAGAAGTTTTATGTGGATCAAACAGTCTTATAACTTTCAAAGTTGATATTATCTATCAAATGCCAATAAATATTACCAGCGTTCGATCATTTCAGATGAATAAAAATCATTTTCAATATTTTATATCTCGCATGAGAGATATTCTTTCATGAACTCGATATATATTTGAGTATGCGCGATTTGTTTATTCTCTGAAATTAAATTATTACATTTGCCCCCCAAATTTAAATGACCATCTATCTATCATATATGTGTTAGATATTATAAAACCATGTTATCTAGATAAGATGTTTATTATTATTATTATTCATTGGTTTTATTGTCTACTTTAGAAAGCCGACATTGGGAAAAAGAGTAGATAGCGAGCTATCCCTCATTAAAAACCAAGTCAAACTCAAATCATATGTACAAATACAAAAATTCATAATTCATACAAATTACAAAGTCAAAGACAAAAGTCAAATATTAAAAAAAAATATATAAAATATCAAATATCACAGTCATTATCCAGATCATGTCAAAATTCTCGATAGAGCTTTAGTCAAAATGAAGTTTTGGTTGAACGGTGGTAACATTGGACCGAAGTTCAGCTATGATATTCTATCATCTTCACGAGTCATCCACCGAACGTCACGTAACGCTATGTAATAAATATTTCTTTTTTTTTTAAAGCAATGTAAAGTGAATTTATGCCTTGGAATGGTGTTTTCATTTATCGGGCGGTGATAGGAAAAGAAAACACCAAACAAAACTATATCCGTTCCAATATGGTGCGCACTGCGCATCTCTAGAGGGTGGCTAAATCTCCAAAAGCGCAGTCAGGGATCTTTAGCGAACTGTCTTTGAATTGTTGGTAGGGAAGCGTTGGATCAACAAATAGCGCGGCGTGATTAAACGCTCTATATGCGATGTTGAACGGGAGTAGAGACCATATTCGTTTTTGAAGCCCTTTATTCTTATGAATTCTGAATAAAAAGAGCCGCACAGTTTTTTCGTCTCCTGGCAAGTGTTTCCAAGTTGATCGATGGATTCGGAATATTATTCCAAGCGTTTTGAAGCAGTATTCCTGCATTTGCACCCAAAAGGTCCAAAATTATCCCTCAAGGCCATTGCAAAGTACATGAACAAGTCGAAAACATTCGTAAAGCAGTGGGTGGACCACTATAAAGTTGAAAAAAATGTGAACGACCAGCCCCATGTTCAGCCCAAACGAGCATCTACACCGAAGCAAGATAAGCGTATCGTTAAGTTGTTCGAGAAAAATCCAGGTATGACGTTGGACCAAGGCGTGCAAAAACTAGAACAACTTAAAATCAATGTGTCAAAGTCCACCGTGAAAAGAAGATTAGAAGAAAATAAAGTTCGGTTCCGCTCCACCATGACAAAACCACTATTAACACAAATTCATATCGAAAAACGCATGCATTGGGCAAAGGAAAATTTGACGACCGATTGGAGCAAAGTCATTTATACTGATGAGTCATCGTTTTGGTTGTCGAACCCCCTTACCCATACCTGGTGTTCGGTCACAAACCGAACAGCGGTTCGTACCATTAAGCACCCGCAAAAGGTACATGTTTACGGAGCCTTTTGTGAGCATGGTTTTGGAAAGTTGACGGTATTTACGGGCATTTTGAATGCGGTTAGGATGTGTGAATTGTATCGTTCGACATTGTTGCCCACTGCCAAGAAGTTCTATGGCAATGATAATTCGAAATGGCTGCTGTTGGAAGACAATGACCCAAAACACAAAAGTCGCCTCTGTAACACTTGGAAAGACGAAAATAGCATCATTCAGATGGAATGGCCACCACAGTCGCCTGATTGCAATCCGATTGAAAATGTTTGGGCTATCATCAAGGCCAGACTCCGTGGCAAAAGTTTTCGCAACTTGAAACAACTTTCATCCTTCATTACACGTCAATGGAATCAATTCCCACGCGATTTCGCTGAAAATTTGAGCAAAAGTATGCCTTCCAGATGTAATCGTGTAATTGAGAAAAATGGCGAATGGATAAAGTATTGAACTGATTGCGCCTTAGCTTATGCGTCAAATAAAATATGCCAAAAGAAAATTTTCAGAAATATTTGTGTTTTCAAAGACTTATGGGGTATTTTCTGGAGTGAAACGCACTGTAAGTAATTTGTTCCACGGCTTACGGTCTATCACTGCTTTTGAATAACAAATTGATTAAAACTTGCGTTTTGTATTTTGCCCAACCGCTCTATTGGCCACTCAAATCCGTTTTGTTAAAATAAATGTGTTCATTTGCGTTTGTTTGATGCTGTATTTGTTCACAGTGTGAATTGTGATACTTCCAAATGAGCGATGGATTTACAACTATTGCTTTCGTCTGGAGGTAACTGTATATTCTTTGATGGTGCGATTTGTGTTCACAAAAATTGTGGTGCACATGACAGCTTCTTGTATACGTCGCTCAAGATTGCTCTGTATTGATGTTCGAATTTTGAAATGGTTTCGAATGAAAATCGGCAGTAAAAGTTACATTTCCAGGGTACAGAATTTCCAATTTAAACAATTGCGCCACAAAAAATCTTAATTCCAAACCCCAAATATGTTGTCATTATTTTATTTGACTCTGTGAATATGTTTCATTATTTTTATTGAACACGCTGTTTAAATTAATAATTTAAATTTGAATTTCAGTTCAGAAGAGAGTACTTTTTGATAGAAGATTTTTATTTCCACGGATTTCTTCCGAATTTCTTTCTTCAATTTGCGAGGAACCTACTACGCTGTCAGTGGTCAAATGGCCACCATCAACCCATTTCTTGGCGTATTTCACAGCTGAAAAATACTCCAATATATCAGGACCGTTTAACCAGATTCGCATAATGTCGTTCAAATTTTCGGTGTTAAGAGGCTGCTGTAGCCTACAGCCTGTCTTTCTGCTTCTGCACTGCTTATTGAGATTGATAAGACTACGTGCAGTAAGCGCTTTACGCAAGACCCCCATGAAATTTCTTTTATTTTAAGTACTCCATAGTTAGTTCGAGATTTTTTTTTGATCAAAACCATTAAAATTGCCCATCTAGGAAGTATGCTTTAAATTTTTTAATAGCACAACAATTAATTCTTTTCTGTAAACAACTGTAAAGTTCGTGTGGATTCCATCTAGTTTTTAAAAACTTATACTTTTCCTCATCGGTACATTTCTTTCCCACGTAAAGAGTAATATCATGGGCTTGAGAAAGAGTATTTGAATCGGGAGAGACATGACCTGCACTGCAAGACTCCTGCAGAATTGATCAAAATCAATATATTCAAGAAAATACATAATTCACATATGCTTACTGCATTCAGATTCAAGTTTGTTTTGCTCATTGGATGTGCTTGGACCATCTGATTCTTTTTTTTGTTCATTAGATGTACTTGGACTCTCAGTGTGACAGCTTTGTTCATATGACTTCTGTTTTTTCTTTAACCACGCGTCCAATGAAACCTGCACAAAATAAACACTTATAGCGCCTTAAAGCCAGCTCCCATCAACTTATTTTTTTACCTTGGGTCGTTTCTTTTGTTCACTTTTATTAGATGAGGACATTTTCGAAACTCCACATTGAATAATTTTATTACTCAAATTGATAATTTTCAATTTGTATTCAGAATAACATGATCGAAATAATTGCATGGCGAAATGTTCGAAAATGTTTGACTTGGCGACATTTTTTTCAATTTGATTTTGTTGTTTATGAAAGAATATATTTCGGAGACATAAATTATATAAATATATTCAAAAACAAAAAGTATCTGTACCTCCATATATGGCAAATTAAGTTAACAAAAGTTAAAATTGATGAAATTACGATTTCAAATAAAATTAAAAACGAGTATGCTCAAAACTAATATTTTTTCGACGGCTATTCAAACAAGCGAACGGTAATTGTATAGAGCAGCATTTCTTTCATTGCTTACAGATGAACATTAGACCAATTCATTTTTTCTGTGACGTCAAATCTCATATGGGCTCATATCTGGATGGTTTCAGCGGGCCAAAAAACGAAGTTTTACGTTTTCAAAACATTCAAAATATCCCGGGAAGTGGTCACGCAAATCGCATTTTTTCGTGCCACTTTTGACCTTTTCGACACATTCTATCTTATAACTCCTAAGCCTGAATGCCCACAATGTTGCTACTATGGAGCTTTGAATTATGGCTCTATTCCTTCGATTTTGGCCATTTTTTGTCAATTTTTTTGAATTTTTGACCCCCTTCAATTTACGAAAATTTCAAAATTTCGCATTTTAACAGTTTTATCACACCATCCTCACAAAATCTGCTTTAAAAGCCGAGTTTTCAAATGAAAATTTCAATTTGTTATCAAAACTGGAAAACACGTTTCAAATAAATTTTCCTCTAATAAACATAATCCAAATCACAGTTTAGTTGTAATTTATGATAAATCGTACAGAAATAATATTAATTTCAGTTATTATTTTCATTTATTCAGATGAAGAAAATAATTTTTTGATTTCAAATTTTAACATGTAGATCAAAACATTTTTGAGTTCTTAACATTTGAAATCAAAAAATTGTTTTTTTCATCTGAATAAATAGAAATAATTGAAAATAATATTATTTCCGTACGATTTATCATAAATTACAACTTAACTGTGATTTGGATGATATTTATTAACTGAAAATTTATTCGAAATGTGTTTTCCAGCTTAGATCAAAAAAGCGAAATTTTCATTTGAATCCCTGGTTTTTGAAGCAGATTTTGTGGGCAATGAATAGGGAATGGTCATTACTATGACTCACAGCTTCACACAAGTTGATAAAACTGTGAAAATGCAACATTTTGAAAATTTACTAAATTTTACGGGGTCAAAAATTCAAAAAAATTGACAAAAAATTGCCAAAATCAAAGGAATAGAGCCATAATTCAAAGCTTATGAAACTCAGGTTTGGGAGTTATGAGATAGAATGAGTCGAAAAGGTCAAAAGTGGCACGAAAAAATGCGATTTGCGTGACCACTTCCCGGGATATTTTGAATGTTTTGAAAACGTAAAACTTCGTTTTTTGGCCCGCTGAAACCATCCAGATATGAGCCCATATGAGATTTGATATCACAGAAAAAATGAATTGGTCTAATGAACATATTACAGACTCATTGGTTTCTTCGATTCGCATCGATTGTAATTGTTTACAGATTCTATAATGCTTGATATAAATGGAAGTAAGTCCGGCTCAGCAAATACGAGTTGAACGTTTATTTAACGTTGTTTATTCTATATAAAAATTCTGAATACAATTTAAAATATTAAATATTGTATTGATGATTCAATAGACGACCAACTAAATATAAATGGGCTAACATGCGTAAGGCTTACTTTTCCGCACTTTTAACCATCAAGTGATTTGTAAAATTTGTTTCAATGTGAAAGCAAACATAGTGAAATTACAAGGAAAGGTCATCCAATCGGCCTCAAATTCTATTTAGACCCTTTTTTCTACAAAATGAGGAGTTTATATGGGTTCGGGGCAGTGAGTCATAAATCAGTAGTTCCACCTGTTTTCTGAATCGAATCTATTGTATGACCACATATATGGAATGATTGTATTTATAAATCTCAGAACCAATATAGTTTGTCCCAGGAAAGTCAAAATGGCCCGCGGAATACATTTAGTACGCATATTCGCGGTACTTTCCATATATAAATTGAATTTTCAAGCAAAATAGCCACATTCGCTTGAGTCGGTCATGTGCCTCAACGACTACTACAATACTGCTCAAAATTGGATGGAATCTTAGTGTTATGAAGTCCAAACCATTAGTAATAGTGGCCCACGAGTCAAAGATTGGATTTGAGCGCAAATTGAGTAACAATTTTGCGTATGGCGTACATGTACTAATTTTATTAATTTCGTCTATTTTGGCTGCAATTTTGAGAAATTTCACATCAAATATGGAATGATTGTATTTAGGAATCTCAGAACTAATATAGTTTGGCCCAGGAAAGTCATATAGGCTCGCGAAAAACATTGAATAGGCTTAGTTGTGGTAATTTCGTTCAAAAATGGCATTTTAAGGGCAATAAACGTATATTCACTTGAGAGCATGGCGTGCCAAAACGGCTATACCAATATTGCTCAAAATTTAATGGGATCTAAGTCTAATAATTTCCGAAAAACTGTGAAAATTTGAAATCGATCGGTGGAGCCGTTTTTGAGCGTGGTAACAAAAAACGTGACAACGGACGGCGGACAAAGGACAAAGGACAACGTGCCACAGCCCCACATCAACATGAGCTAAAAACGGTTCCACCGCATTCCTGTGGGCCCCAAACGTGTAGAAAACTCATTTTTCCTCAGGACACGACTGAAAGTCATATCAGAATGAAATAAACATGGAGTTTAAAAAAATTTGAAATTCTTAATTGAACTGATTTGCAATTGGAATTCAATTTAACCGCAGTGAATTACCCAAGTAGATTCTATCAGGTCAAAAATAAAATACTTTTTTTTCAAATCTAGTTTTGATTGTTGAAAGTGGGTAATTGTATTGAAGACTCAGATAATTCCTAAGATAATTTTAATGATTCTATCTAGTGTAAACCTGTCAGGCCTGTTGTTCGAAACATGAAAATGTGTATGAATTTTCATAAATAAATGTTTATACAAATGTGTAATTCCCATAGGTTCTGACACTGCCGAATTAAGGGGGGGTGCATGGCCGAAAATGCGACAGGGGTCCCAAAAAAATAGATTCTATCTAGTGTACGAAAAAGGGGTTTTTGGTTCCACTCAAACCAAAAATGGCTACTTGTGCGTGGAAGTTCAAAGTCCATTCTATCTAGTGTAAACCCGTTTTAAAACCCATTCTATCTAGTGTAAGCTGGGTCTCAGAAAAGTTGAAGACCTAAAAAAAAAGTCCTCAGTTCCGAAAATTCATACAGGGTCCACGAATTCACAATGGGTCCGAAAAGTTAAGGGGGGGGGGGGTCATCTGAGACCTTGGAGGCTATGTCAGAACCTATGGTAATTCCAATGAAAAATTGAATTTTCCTCAAAGTTGATCTTAACATGATTCTATTTCCGCCAAAAATATATCGACAATTCCACACGAAATCGAACAATTTAGTGTACGATGGGTCTCCGATTTGATTTGAGCAATTTATTACTTTCTTATTTGTGTTTTAAAAAAAAATCTGTAGACTGGTTTTCTGGCGAAGACTATCGAATTTTTCGATTTTTTTTAAACATGTAAAAACCATAAGATTAGAGCAAATATAACTTTGTAACCCGTAGATGGATTTTTGACATCAGCCTGGATAGGTATTGAAGTGCTCTATCAGAATAAATCATGATCGGATACCTCCGGGCACATTGGGTACATATTTTTCGTTTTCAAATCTTCAAGTCACTCGGTCCCAGGTGTCAATTTTTAGCTAAAACGCTGAAAAATCAAATTTCACCCATTTTTTGGGGGTTTTTCGCTAACATTTGCAATTTATATGCAAACTTTGCTTGCAAAAACTGTTAAAATTATCTATAAATTTAATTTTCAATCATTTAAGGCTCATATACTTGCATATGTAATGGTTGAAATTAATTTTTAACCGTTTTTCAGCCAAATACTCGTTTCAAATTCAAATAAACAGTTCAATGCTTACACCGAGCAACACACACACTCACACATGAGGAATTCCAAATGGGCGTTCTTCTGGGGGTAGAATATGACTCTACGGTACCTTTGGTTTAGCTCTATCACGTCGGAATTTTTTTTTTGCTTCCATAGAGTTTTCAATTCGGAAAATAAAAAAAAACACGTTTTTCTGGGGCATCTTAGATATTTTAGTCCCAATAGAAAAATGTAGTCTGGGAAAAATTAGTGCGATTTATATAAAACACATCAAAATTGGTTGGAAAATAAGAGAGATATTGGGTTTTGAAGTTGAACAAATTCGGGTACTTTTTAATTTGCCCCTTGATCAAAACGAATTGTTTTTGACATGTGGTGGATTCCTGTAAGCTGAATTTGACATCTCTTCTTCACCTTGGCTTATTAGAATATTCACATATAGTGATAAAAAAAGATTTTTTTTGCAAAGTAAAACCCGAGGGATAATATGCTTATTACCCCTCGGATTTTTATCCCTCAGATTTTTTGCTTACTATCCCTCGGAATAAATGTTATCCCGGCGAACATAAATTGACCGTAATTGAATTTGTATTGTACCATACCCAACAAAATATCGCTTTCACCGAACATTCGTGATCCCACAGGACATAACGGTAATTTTCAACAGTTAGTTCACATGTGTGCAACATTCGATCCGGTATTAATGGAACATTTGGAAAAGCATAATAAAGTACACTATTTATCATCGAAAACTCAAAATGAACTTATCAACATAATCGGAACGAAAGTTCAAAAGAAAATTTTAGAATTCGTTAAACAAAGTAAATATTAAGCAATAATACTTGATGGTGATGGTATCACAGACGTAACTCACACTGAACAAATGTGTGTTGTTTTACGCCACGTTGACTTGGATAAAATAAATCGAAAGTGGGAAGTTAAAGAGAGTTTCGTGAAGTTTCCCGACATTTCATCAGCTAAGACCGGTCTATTAATTACTTATGCAGCCATATCCGAAATTGAATCATTGGGTTTGAATGGTGCTCCAATGAGAGGAAGAAATCTTGGCGTTCAAAAAAGAATTATGGATCAGAACCCAAGAGCATTTTTCAATACAATGTGTACCACACGATGGTCAAGTCGTATTGACGCTATGAGGCCATTATGCAGGAACCCAGATACAATTATTGCTGCATTGAAGGAAATTGAAGATAGTGTTAGCTTCAGGTCAGATGTTCGGTTTGAAGCAGGATCTCTTGCCGATAAGATCGACTTTGCTTTCATATGTTGTGCTTGCGTTTGGTATGACATTTTAAGCCGAACAAATTTAGCTTCTGAAGCATTACAAACCATACCAGCAAACGTGCAAACAGCGGTTATATAACTTGAAAGTGTATTGAGCTACAAAGAATATGGCTTCGAAGAGATAATCAATGAAGTAATAGAAATTTGTGAGTATGTTTCAATTGCGCCTATTTTTGATAATCAAAAAGTCCAGCGGCAAGAACAACTGCTACAAATGAAGACTAGTTTAGGACAAACGTTTTTTTGCCAATCATCGAATCTGCGATTAGCTCAATCACTGAACGTTTCGACATAAAAATCGACTTTTGAATCTTTAAACGCGTTTATCTCAAAAACACGTATACAATTTTTTTTGAGTTAGAGTCGGTTTCGGATAGCTGGTCTCAAGCCCTTTCATCTGGCTGTATCAAAAATATGGACACTTTTATACCCATCCCAATATTTGGGTTTGAATGCAGGGGTGTCCGTTTTCCATTTTTTTCACTTTTACGTTATACTCAAAATGTCCCAAAGTAAATATTTTCTTGTTCTAGGGGTCAATACCTTTCGGTGTATAATATAGCATATTTTGACATATTCTATACATAACTATCAACATTTCCATCAAATTTCCATCAAATGTTGATTCTAGTAGGTTGATTTTCATCCATATCTAGTGTAAAGCCGTTTCTAAACCCATTCTATCTAGTGTAAGCCCCGAGTCTCAGAAAAGCAAGCGTTCGTAAAAGTATAGCTTAGCAGCAAGCATATTGTATGCTCGGCATACCGATCTGCTGAGTTCGCTACTACGAGAACGTAATGGATTGGTATGCACAGTATCGACGCACACACACAAACTGAACTGATGTGGTCTTTTTTCTGCGAAAAACCCTAGCAAATTGAAAGAATTTTTTCAAATTCAATTCTATCTAGTGTAAAGCCATTTTTCCAAAACCAATTGGGTCTCACAAAAAGTGAAGACCTAAAAAAAAGTCATCACTTTTGAAAATCGATTCAAAATCTTAGAGGGGTAACGATCGCTGGAGGGGGGGGGGGGGGGGTAATTGGATCCCTCGGACCCTTGCTGAGAACCTATGTATCTATATCTAGATTCAGATTTATGAAAAAATCAAAATTCATCTAGATAAAGATATAGATGTTCATCTAAATAAATTGAATTACATTTGTAATCCGTACTTTTTCGCACCGTGTTTGTTTTAAGTAATTTCTATTGTTAATAGTTTATATTTATGAAATGACAATTGTAGTATTTGCGAATCAATTGTTCCAAAATTCAATGTTCGAAAATTCAATGTTCGAAAATTTGTTTCTTCGAAAATTGGTTGTTCGAAAATTTTATGTTCGAAAATTGTTCATCGACAATTCGGTGTTCTAAAGCTCATTGTGACATTTGGGATATTTGGGACATTCGAGACATTTGTGACATTTGGGAAATTTGGGACATTTGGGACAATTAGAACAATTGTGACATTTGAGACATTTGGGACATTTGGGACAAAACCATATCCCACTCATTTTGGGTCGAGGAGTCCAAATTTCACCATGAAATATACGATTTCCAGGTATTTTATGTTTTAACCCGTGGTAGACCATGATGGCGTGGTCCAATTTGGTCCAAAATTTGATACGTCCAAGAAACTCACTTCCAACGTATCCTGAGAGAATTTCATCGAAAAGTCTTCAAAACTCGAAGAGATAATGTGTTAACAAATTTGCGTACGGCGACCATCTTACCTCTTTTAACTGCACGGGAAAGTACCTTTCAAATCATTCTTCTTCTAATTTCTCGGGATATTGGAATCTCCCTTTTTAGTTCCGTACGTAGATGCTTTGATTTTTTGGCTCGGGGTTCGATTTTCTAATGATAATTTGCCACCATTTTCGTTGCTATGGTTTCATGCAGCAAATATAGTAGATATTGATCTTGAAGATTTGAAATTTAAAATTGAAGATTTTTCACAATTCTACCTCCTATTGAACTGTGACAAGAGATCTGAGAGAACGAAAAATTGAGCAAGGAACAATTGAAAGACCTAGATAGATTTTCAAGTGAGCAGATATATTCTCCCCACCTGTAAAACTCGCATTATAAATTTTAATCGCTCTGCCATGTTCGACTTACACAATCGAATGATCGTTCAGCACGTTAAAACGAGTTTAAATATGGCTACGTTCAACTATGGGCGGAAACCATGGTTTTTTCAAATGCATTTGAATGGTATTTTAAAATAAATTGTATGAGTGCTGGCTATAGCATTATTCAGCTAATTTGCTCATCACTTAGATTTTCGACAGAGGCTAGGTCAGATAAAATCGGGAAATATTTCAAATACAGTATATGAAATACTACATGAAAATGAAATAAATGAATTATAAAAATAGTATAATAAAATAAATGTAATAATACATTTTAACAACGAAAAAACTCATGTCCTCGATTTTGAGCAGAAATTTGTTTTTGCCCCTACCTTAAAGAAACCTGGCTACGCCCGGGTCTCATCATATGCACACAAGAAATCATGATTTCAAAATATGGTCGTGGAGATATAAGCATGAACTGCGTACGAATGTAACGTGTCAGTCAGAATAATTGACCATGAGTGTATTGCATAAACGATGTTTACAATTACAATTCTAAAAAGGTAAGGCTCTTGTTTTCATTTTCGGTTGTGTGCAGCTTGTTAACCTTGTCATCGAGCTTGAGAATCACCTTGT
>CM059998.1:12521097-12924580 GCA_030463065.1 Aphidoletes aphidimyza | reverse complement strand
ATATATTGTCGATGGAAGTGGAAACTGAAGAAATGGAAATCGCACTCTGCTCCGATTGAGGATCAATATTCAAATTGTCCCTAGGTGCATGCGCCGATGAATTATTCGATGTTTGAACAATGGATGCCGAATTGTTCATCTTCTTTTCCATCTCCTTGAGCATATACAAAATTTCCGAGTGAAATTCATCGTTGGAAGATCTAGCTTCCACTGTCTTTTCACAAGATGGCGCTGATGTCGTCAATTGTTGAGATGGGGGAAGTGGGGAATTCGATGGAGTCGTTGGTGTCTTGGATGAGTGAAAATTATCTGATACCTTACCATTTTTTCTTTGATTGGAAAAATGAAGGAAATCGTCGTAACAAGCGGTACAGAAGAATTGAACATTCGAATCCGATTTGAAAAACGATTTTGAAACTTTGTTGTCAATGTTTATACCAGCACACTGTGCATAGATATCATCACCGCAACCGAAGCACTTGATTAATCTGTTGTCGTATCGTAGATTTCCACTCAATTTAATACATTTTGATCGACATTTGTGTGTCTTTGGGTTTTGTTGAGAAATACTCATTTTTGCGAACAATTACTAAGTACTTGAGTCTAGAACGGTAACGTGTTATCACTTATCATTTGATACAACTCGTAGGTGAGAAGTTTATCACGTGATATGATTATGAGTGATAAATGTGTGTTACATGTAATTAATCATATGCACAAATGTCAAAAAATAGTCCCAATCACTAATTGATTGTTGATTTTAGAAGTTATTTTCACTTATTTGAATGATTTAAAAGATAAAAACGTAAAACTTCATATATTTGAGGTGAAGCACATATTAAATTATTAAATGAAAGGCCAATCAAATTGCTTGTCGATACTGGAGCGGCTATTAGTCTTATAGCCAACGATGTAGTACTAGAAGAAGTACCAAAATTAAATTTGGTTATTGATTTATGGGGTATTACGGGCATAGAGAATACCGTACGAACAATGGGTGTACTCACTTAAGAGTTTGGGTCACTTTTATTCCGCTAGATGGTTATTATTATGTGTCTGATCCCTATTTGCGGTTAAAACGTCAAATAATTCCGCACATTGGGATGAATTTCATACAATTTTTGTTACAGAATCAGTATGAAATTTATCCCTACCAGGGGAATAATTTGACATTTTAACCGCAAATAGAGATCAGACATATAATAATATCCATGTAGCGGAATAAAAGCGACCCAAATTCTTGTGTGAGTAATTCGTGGGTATTCAAATATTGGTGGTTATTTTGTGGGTACTACATTACATATAGTTGATAGAAAATATGCTGGTACAGCAGATAGCTACTTGGGATTTGATTTTCTTTCCCAATACAATGCCATAATTGATATGAAGCGAATGAAGCTTCAGCTCAATTTGTCGACATCAGTAGAATTAAATAATGAAAATGAGAAATCAAAAGAAATTGATACTCAAAAAGAAATTGAAACTAAAAATGAGCAAGTGGGTGAATTAGATGATTTCATTCACATATTAGCCAATTCATATGATTTTAAAGAAGAATCGGGGAAGAAAAATCCTGAATTGAAGAAAAAAGAATTTAGAAAATATTTTAAAACAGAACATTTTTATCAAACAAATATACAAAATGCTGAGAATAAAAAGCCAAATGAATGCCAAATGATGGTCGAAAAAATGAATATAAATAATTTTGTGGAAAACAATTCAACAAAAAGTCAAATTCTGAATAAAATTCCACAAAACACAGAGGTTGAATTAATGAATAAAAATGTAATAGATGAGGAAACTCACAATCGAATAGTGAAAATATATCAACAGTTGAATCTATCTCATTGCTCTGAAGAGGATAAATTGTTTATTTGGGATCTTTGCTACTCCCATCCGTTCTTATTTTTTGCTGAGGGAGACCATTTGGGAATGACAGAGGTCATTGAACATAAAATAACAATTATCCCTGGATCAAAAGTGGTCAATTTAAGACAGTACAGAATTCCTCATTCACATAAACAGATTTTAGAAGATATTGTTAGGGACTATGATGAGCGAGAAATTATCGAGAAATGCCAATCGATTATAATTCGCCAGTGGTTTTAGTAGGAAAAAAGGGCGAAACTGGTGAAAAAACCGACTTCAGATTAGTTGTTGATTTTCGAAAATTGAACGAAATCACAGAAGTAACAAATTTTCCAATCCCATTGATAGATGACATACTCAATGGGTTGAGTGGGTGTTCATTTTTCACGACACTCGACATCAAGGGAGCTTTCCATCAAATAGTATTGGAAGAATCGTCTCGTGATTACACAGCTTTCACGGCTGGAAATTTCCAATATAGATGGGTGCGCATGCCAATGGGTCTTTCAGCAGCCCCCTTGACTTGTGTATACGTCTATTTGGATGATGTGATAATTTACGCCAAAACAAGAAAAGAACACAATAAAATATTGTGTAAAGTCTTGAGTCTCTTTCAAGACAATGACCTCCAGTTAAAAATTTCCAAATGCATATTTTTCGCATAACAATTTGAATACCTGGGACATGTTATTTCAGAGAAGGGTATTTCGGCGAATCCCAGGAAAATAGAAATTATAAAAAACTATCCCATACCGGTTAACGTGAAAAAGGTCCAATCATTTCTTGGACTATGCTCATATTTTAGGCGTTATGTTAGGAATTTTGCTAATTTGGCAAAAGGACTAACGATGTTACTGAGGAAAGATCAACCATTTTTGTGGACTCACGTTGAACAAAAATCGTTCGACGCTCTTAAACAAGCTTTAATTGAAGAAGTCATTTTGAGCTTTCCTGATTTTGAGCAAATATTTTATGTCACAACAGACGCATCGGATGTTGCGATTGGCGCAATGCTCTCGCAAGGTGAATTGCCCAATGACAGGCCAATTTTCTTCTTTATCAGAAGTTTAAATGAAACGCAAAGACGTTATTCGACAATTCACAAGGAATTGTTAGCAATTGTTGAATCGATAAAAGCCTTTAGGCCATATTTATACGGACGTTTTTTCGGTGGTTCAAGACTATTCCGTCAAAAAATGGAATTATTAGATTATAATTTCAAAATTATTTATCGCCCAGGAGCTTAAAATCATGTGGCTGACGCATTGTCAAGATTAGAACCACTTTCGGGAGAAGTAATGGAAGATATACAGAAAAAATTCCAAGAATATTGCACACATATTTACGCAATGACTCGTGCACAGGCACAAAAGGAATTAGAAGATGTTGCGAATAACAATATGTGTTTGAAAAGAAAAATGGGACAATTTTAAATAAGAGAAGTTTCGACTTGATATTTCATTTTGTTCCAAAAGAAAATGATGAATTGAAAACGAAATTGATGAATAAATATGGAATAACTGCATTTGCGGATGAATGGCATAATTTTCATAACTGTCATTACGTTTGTACAATATCTAATCAGTTTTCATATAGGGATAATGCACATATCACACAGAAAAGTTTGGAAAAACTATTTGAAATTTGCAAAAACAAAGTTGCAGAAAATATTGCAATAAATGTCGATTTTGACAGTCTTCGTCATTATATATTCTTTAAAAATTCACTGCAGGAACTTCTTAAAACAACAAATATGTTAACAACAATTTTTCTGAATAAAATTGTTGAGCTTACTGAGCAAGAAGACATAGACAAAATTTTAGATTTGTATCACAAATCACTTCTTGGCGGTCATATTGGTGCAGACAAAATGTTGCACACAATCAATAAATTTTATAAATGGGAGAATATGGCCCAAATGATAAGAGATTTTGTAAAAAAATGTGCCGTTTGTGAAAAAACCAAATTCACAACAAACACTAAAATTCCAATGCAGATTTCGACTTTGGGTGAATGTTTGTTTGACCATACCTTTATCGACTTTGTTGGTCCAATATCACCCTTGAGTGCGGATGGTCACCGCTATATACTCACAGCTAAGGCTGCTCACGTACTGTTCACGAACGTTCGCGAACACAAAAATTTATGAAATTCGAGTTCGCGTTCGGTTCGTTTTCGTCAAGTGACTGTTCGTAAGAACACGTACCGAACACGAACGAACACGAACACGTTCGTTCAAAAATGATTTTTTTTTCAAAATAATTTAGAATTGAATAAATGAACTATATTTTAAGATGTATAGCTACACAATTTTCCATATTCAAAATCATTTTGATAGAAAAAAAAATCATACCTGAGAACTACAAAAACAACCAATTTCTTTCTCCAATGAGCTAAGTGTCTTTTTTGATTAGCATGGAGTCCATGCCATGGACTAGATCGGTGTTAGTGACAAATGTTGTTTTTTTTCACAAAAATGTGAATTTCCTGTTTAAAACATCGCACTAAATCAATGTGTTGGTGGTAAACTTGTTGGACTATTCAAAGATAAGCAGTTGATCAAGCGAAATGAATTATTATCAAAACCTTACCAATATTACTATTTTATGTCATCGAATCAAAGTGCAGATATTACCTCATATTCTTTCGTTTCATTTTACACCCATCCAATAACTAAGCATAACTTTAGTACCAAAAACAACCAATTTAATAAATGAACGCTATTAATGTGGTTTATTATTGTATTTTGGCTCTTTTTTATTATTATAATTTTTTTCAAATATTCATTGTTTCGTTTTGATTTTTTCGATTTGTTATTGGTATACAAGTTGCGGCAAATCATTATATCTCCTACCGATTTTGGTAGTAACGAAGATCTTCTGTCTGTGATTACAGCACCAGAGATACTAGAAGTTCTTTCAGCTGGTGCACTCGATCCAGGAATTGAACTGACTTTCAAAAACAATTTGAATAATGCAGGATATTTGTCACGGTGTTCAGACCACCAATGTCTTAAATCAAAGGTGTGATCACTAGGAAGCTTTTGATTTAAATATCTTGACAGCTCCGGTGAAAATATGCTGTCATTTTCTTCATCATCGGAATCAATGAAATCGTCGAGTGAAGACCTGTGGTTTTGATTGTTGGTTGGCAATGGAACCAACGGCGAATGTGCGTCTTGATTATTCTTAATCAATTCATCAATGCTTGCATATACTTGATCACGTTCGCTGTCCGGCATTCGACGTAGTTTTTTCATTTTTGGGTGAAGAACAACCGCAATTCGTTGCTCTAATGTCGGTTTAAAATCAGAAAGATTTTTGTATATGTAATTTCGTCCTAAAACTTTCATCCCTTCAATTAGTCCAAAATCCTCCTCTTCCAGACGGGATGGATCGATTTCCATTTTCAAATGGTCATTCATTTGAATAAATGTGGGCCATACATGGTGGAGAGTGACATTTTTATCTCCTTCTATACGATCGGTCCATTCCTTGAATGGCTCTAGAAATGTGACAACTTGTTGTAATGTTGATTTTTTTATGCATTCAATACGGTCGAGACTATGCCGATGTTTTGCTTTACCAGTGTTTTGTCTCTTTTCCAAAATTTTGAATACACTGTTATAGCTATCCAAAACGGATTTTAGCATCAGGTAAACTGTTGACCAACGCGTTTGACAGAATGATTTAAGAGACACATTACATTTGGAATTGAGTCCACTTTTTTTCATGTAAGTAATAAGATTTTTCGCATCCTCTATTAATGGTTTCAAATACGTTTCTTTACACATTTCTTCAACAACATTGTTGAGCAAGTGTGCGTAGCAATTGGAGCGATGGATATTCTTCAATGCGACTAATTGCGGGCCACGATCGGTAACAAATTGCACGTCATTTTTTATTTGCTCTTCATTAATGCCGTATTGAATGAGAGCACTAAAAATTTTTTTTTCTACCACATCTTTTGTTATGCTTTCATCTTCAACTTCCTTCATTTGTATTACAAAACGCTCATAAACAATCGATCCGTCTACAACACGATTTATGTGTGCAGTTGTGGCAAAGTAGTTCTTCTGTCTATAATTGTCCGACCACAAATCAACAGTGCAACTAAAACCAGAAGCGCACACCATAGCTTCTCGGAGTTTTTCCCCAATGGATTCTTTAACTTGATAACATTTTTTTCCGATAGCACGCTGTACTGTATGTCTAGATGGGAGAGAAATCGACAGATCCGCTCTAGTCAAAGTGGGGAATTGTTTCCCGATTTCGACGCCAGCAGCAATTAATTCGAAAACACCACGCCCCTCGATTCCTGAATACGGTCTCAGATCATCACAGATAAAACGGATTGATGCTTCCTTCAAGGTGTTAATGTATTTTTCTGGAACTTTCTTTGGTTCTTTTTCAGCGAAAAATTCATCCAATTTCAATTGTCCTATATCTTTGACTGTGCATTTTTTTAGATGACGATGAAAACGGATGGTCGTTCCACCCAAATATCTGTTTTCAATCGGTTGTTTGCAAGCCAAACAATAGTACCATTTTGGGACAATATTATTATTTTCTGTGATGATTTCATGGAATTGAGACCACATTTTCGCTTTAACGTTTCGCACAATACCATTCGTAGTTATCGACTTGACTTCTCGATGCAAAAGTATTCCGGATTCTAAGTCCCGTTGAATATCTTGCAACGAATATTCTTGGTGAACCTGAAGATCATCTTGTGCAATGTTGACGCGCTGATTAACCAATCTTCCATCCAAATTTTGGTTGTCTTCTATAAATCAAGAAAGAAATCAATTATTTTAATCCAATTCAAAAGTATAAGCAACATAAATATATAACATAATTTACAACAATTGATGAGATATGTTTCTCATAATTAATTTAAAAAATCAGACATGCCGTGATCAGCGATCTCACATTGAATATTCAAACAACATTTCATTTAAATAGAAATACACTTACGAATAGGCACTTCTGAAGTAGAACTAGAAGAAGATGAGGCTGGAGCGTTTGATCTTCTGTTCAATTCAGCTCTTACATGCCGTGTATTTTCTCGAACACGTTTTCGATTTGTATTCTCAAATTCAGTTTCACTTTCGTACTCAATTTCTGAGTCTCTTTCTGGTTCATAGTCAGCTGAGGAATCATCACTGCGATGTAAAAGGTCTGTGTCATCATCCGATAAATGTGAAATAGGAACATTTCGAATGTTTCGATTACGTCGGGGATATTTGTTCGTTCGCTCGCCTTAAAGGAAACACACAACAATTTAAAAAAAATATTCAAATTTTAATGATAAGCCATAAAAATCGTCGATAACTTACCCATTTTAATAAAACTGTCCAAATACTCAAACTTAAGTTGGCACAACCAACCACTTTTGGCAAAAATCAAAACTGTAATGTAAGATGGAAAAAGCAATTGTATTGCACATTTAAATAGTCGGTGAGTTTGAAGGCCATATCGGTCATTTAGCAGAAATCAACCTATATTGTTTTTTATTGGTAAATATTTGGTAGATAGGCGGTGCTTACTGTTAACTTATTGTATGATTTTACATTAAGACAATGAGAAACTGTCTACTGTTCACCAACTCTTCTTGTAATATCATTTGGTCTTTCATATAGTGCGGACGAATTTCATAAGAATTTGTAAAATATTTGTGAATAACAAATCACAATTTCGTGTGGAAAATTGATTTTTTTTTTGACTAACGTGATCTATAAAATATGAAAGTTAAAAAGAACGTAAAGCCATTGAATGGTGTTTTCACCAGAAGTATGAAGGCAAAACACCAAACGACGCGAAATCGTGTTCAAAAGAACAACAATCAAAACATTTTATCAAGTGTCGCAAAACCAAATGTGGAAAAAAAGATAAAATGCCTGAAAACCAGCATGAAGAAACGAATTCACAGAAAAAAAACTGCTCTCAGAGTAGCGGTATTTTAACCAGAAGTATGATGGCACAAAATGCGCCAATAGATAAAGAGTTGCAAAATGTTGAGTCAGCAAAAAAAATCGAGACTGCTGCTACATTAAATACCAATTCCACACGTCTAAATATGCCGATGAAAAAGCATAATGTAAAATATGGAAAAAAGAATCGTCGCAAAAGCAGTAAATGTGTTGCTGAATACACCGGTGAATACGTGTTTTTGGTTGGAGACATAGTGTGGGCTAAACTAAAAGGTTATCCCTATTGGCCTGCAGAAGTAAGCTAATTTATATTTTATTTATTACGTTTTAAATATTTCACTGGTTTCATTTTGTTTGTCTCATTACAGATCACTAAGATTCTTTCGTTTTCACCATTCAAAGTGAATGTTCATTTTTTTGGTGACGATTCAAATGCAGACGTGTTTGAAAGACAGCTGATGCCACTACTAACGGGATTCTCTGTAAAGGAGATCGCAAAATCCACAAAAAACAATCATAAAGTCAATTCTGCTGCCCGGAATGCAATGATTCATTTCTTTTTCTTAAAAAACTTACATCACAACATTTGATATACCATGTAAATTTTGCATATATTAAAATTATTGTTTTTGTCCATTAATATCGATGAGTGTACTCAGTTTTGATAATGTTTTATAATCACAATTTTGTTCATAGAAACAAATAAACCACTCAACACTATATTTGAAAATATCTCTCAAAACATGAGTTTATTATTATTCAAACAGCATTTATTTTTTTTTCATTTAAATAAAAAATTCCGTGTTCGCATTCGATTATGAGCACCACTTTTAGGTTTTTCTGTGCCACTCTCACATACACAATACACATACAAGCAATGAAGTTCAGTTTATGGCCAAAATTATCACGATAACCAGAGATTGCGAATTGTGATCGAACGTAATTTTTAGTTTCAATGTTCTGCAATATTTTTAATATTCGTTTCTGGTTGAGAATGCCAAGAATTCGACAAATTTTTATGAAATTAACACCGGTTGAATCGTTATAATTGATGACGGTAGACATTTTGACACACTTGAAAATTCTTCAATGCGTTTGTGTGCGATGCTTATCGCCACATGTCATTCCTTCACATAGCACGTCGATAGTTGTCATTGCTGTTCAATGCTGTTCAATACTGTTCAATACTTTTCAGTACCTTGCAATGCACTTAAGTATGTGCTTTTAAATACGCATTGGAAGACGGCGTTAAATATCATTGAAAAGTATCGGTGCGGTATTTAACTTATATTCAACAAATATTAATTGAACCGCTTAGACACTGGGAATATCGTAAATATTACATCAGAAAATATTAGCATAATAAAAATAGAAATCAAAGTAAATGGAAATATGGAATATTTTTCATCATGCAAAATGAAATGAAATGAGATTAACTTTATATATTTTTCGCTGAATAGACAGAAAAATAGCAAGCGGTGCGTTGAGTGTCATTTGAATTGTGTTCATTGTGAATCCTATACAACGTAATATTTATTTGTTTGAGAGAATCGATTCATTGTTGTGGTTCAAGAAGTGTATGATAAACGAGCGTCTTGAATATAGAAAATATTGGGATAACTGATCGTTGAAATTTTGATTTCGGAAATGTTAGAATATCATTCATTTTTAGCTGTGTGTTTCACTAGTGAGGATTCACTTTCAATCGATACAAGCACCTATTCACCACATGATTCACATCATGTTTCGAATTTTCAATAAATGGTTTTATCAATACATTAAATCTAAAAATACAAAACCGCTTTTGATTTTTCTGATTCTCATCCAATAAGAACAGCGAATTTTCTCATTTTTATATAAATACACCGAGAAAATGGAAAAAAAATATCACGAACATTCACGAACATATTTGTTTGTTCGTATGTTCGCATTGTTCGTTCGTGTTTGTTCGTGCTTGTAAATGTAGTGTTCGTGTTTTGTTCGTGTTCGTGTCTTCGCGAACGAACGCGAACGAACACGAACGGTTCGTGTTCGTGAGCAGCCTTACTCACAGCTATCTTTGATTTGACCAAATATTTAATAGCAATTCCAACAAAAGATAGCACAGCCCTGACTGCGGTTGAGTGTTTGGTTGAAAATGTATTTTTACGTTACAATTTCCCGACAAGACTAATTTCCGACAACGCATCAAGCTTTAATTCACAAGTAATTAAAGAAATAGTAAATATTTTCAAAATAAAGAAAATATTTACAACCCCATATCACCCTCAAAGCAATATAGTAGAACGCAGTCATAGAACATTGAATGCGTATCTAAGGGCTTTTACATCAAAAAATAAAACGATTTGGCACGAGCTTTTAAAATATGCAACCTTTGCATATAACAACTCGGTGCATAGTACTACGGGCTATACACCACATGAATTGGCCCATGGCTTTAGAATTCAGGTGCCTAGTAGCCTTACAAAGCCCAAAATATCGAATAATTACGATAATTTGGCAGACAATATTGGCAATAGCATTGCGAAGACACTCGAAATAGCCAAAGAGCATTTAAACACGAAAAAATTAATCAACAAAAAATACTATGACAATAAAACGGAACAATTGGAAGTCAGAGTAAATGACTTAGTTTTACTAAAGGTTTCGACTAAAAAAGACAAATTTCAGCATGTTTATTTGGGACCACTCCGTGTCATTGATACGTTTGAAAGCTACGTAGAAATAATGAAGAATGGAAAACCAACGAAAGTTCACAAGAATTTAATTAAAAGGGCACAAGCAGACCATGATGAAAATATTCCCACGAAATTTCCAATTATTTCGCTGGAAGAGGATGAAATTGACGATTTCACCTGATAGTGTTAGATTTTATGTATAGGATTTTGATTTTTTCTGCCTTTTTCTTACGAACATTTTTTCTATTATTATTAGATGTCAATCCAAGTTTTTCTTATCTTTCTACTCATACCTTTCATTGGGTACGTTGGATCATTGAAATTTACTGAAGAGGGATCCAACAATTCGGGATTCGTATTCGTCAAAATCGCGGACACGAAGGTTTCTTACGACACGTATACAATAGTTTATCATATAGATTTGAAATTATATCTTAGTATAAGGGAAACGGTGGAAAATATATATACGAAAATTCTTGAGCCAAAATGTCAAAAAACTAATAGTACTTCTTGCTTATTGGTGATCAATAATATTCATGATCAATTAATAAATATGAGACGCGATGAACAAGACATTGAAGCATATCAACAAAAAATGCTTAATTCATATACTGAAAATGACTCTTTTCAACACGAAACGTCACATTCAAGACAAAAAAGGTCGATTGGATGGTTGGGCTCAATTTTTCATTGGATGTTCGGTTTGATGGACGCTGACACTGCACGTGGCTATGATGAGAAAATTAATCAATTAGTTAACGAAACAGCTCAACTTAAATTTGTTCTCCAAAATCAAACAGTTTTTATTCGTGAAACAATTGGTGATTTTGAAAAAATGTTTTCAGACATTCAAAATCAATTCAAAACCTTAAATGAAAAAATCGATTTTATTTTTGCACAATCAAAAATACTCTGGAAAACAGAATTAGAAAAATTAGGGATTGAAGTCGAAATGTTAAAAATCGAAATAGTTTTGCAGGCCCTAATTTCTGAACATCATAGAATGTCTACACAAATTCTAAGAAGTTTGGAAAGTGCCGTAACGGGCAAAATCAATCAATTAATTCCAATTCATAAATTGGCTAAAGATTTATTTGCAATTCACCAAATCTTACCTATGAGCTAAATGCTTCCAATAAATTTCACAGTAGAAAATCCATTGAGTGTATTCAAATACTCTAAGACATCAGCTTCTCTATTTGGTAACAGACTATTAATGGAGATTACATTGCCAATTGTTGAAAGACAACAATATGTTGCATATGATATTATTCCAATTCCCACGTTCATAGAAAATAAAACAATTATAATAAATCCATCGACACGCTATGTATTAATTAATACTGGTGGTTCCGAATTCATTCCTATCACCAAGGCAGAATTTGATAGTGGCAACACGAATTTTTATAATGAAAAAATTATAACACCCTCTGAAAACTCACATTTGGATATCTCACAAAGTTGTGAGGTCACAATTTTTTTGGCACCACGAAAAAACGTAATTACAGATCTTTGTGAAGTTAAAATAATTTCGACTATGAATTATTTTATTTCAATCAATCATAATGATGTATTCATCGTAACAATTGCAAAACCAATTACTCTGATCGAACATTGTATTGGCAGACCAATTAAATCGTATGATTTAAATTCAAACGGTAAAATGAAGTTAGAGCCTGGATGTCGTGCATCTACAAATAAAATAAGCCTTCGTTCTCGTACAAATTATAAACTTAAATCAGATGGTGAAATAACTTTATCTAATCGCACCCAGGCTATAACTTTAAAGGCTTTCGCAGAAAAAATTTCATTTGTCAAAAATATCACCATACCTGATTTCGATAAAGAAATCATTATTAAGGACTACACTTCGGACTTCAAGCGTTTAGTATCACAAGCTGATAAATTGATTGAACAATCAAAATGGGAATCAAATATTGAAGAAATTTACTACGAAAATGTGAACAGAAGCTATTTCATTTATTGGCTAATAGGGTGGTTGTTTGCTTGATTATAGTGTTCATTATTTTTGGTTTATACATTTACTTAAAATTCTATAATGTTGAAACATGGGTTAAATTGGCAGATGTTCTTGGCTCAAGAAGTTTTGATAGGGTACCCAAGTTATTCATTGAAAGCAATGAATTTAATAATCTTAATAGGCCATCGGCTCCAAGATTCAATCAGTTATAAAATTATAACTTTCCACCGATTTATTTTTTATGAGTTTGAAAGGTAACAAAAGTTTTACCACACAAAAAAAAAAAAAAAAAAAATTATATACAAATAAGGCAATTTAAATTCTTAATTCTTTTCCACTCTTCAATCTCGGTAAAACCCCCAGTATGAGGTGATTTTATATTATGATCATCGCCTCATTATAATCAATCTATAATTAAAATGAATCAATTTCTTCCTTAGAATGACAACCTTTATAAAAATTGACGAAATCGAAGAAATATTCAAAAAAGACACGGAAAGAAGGGTTCTTGTCCAAAATGAGGGTTCTGGGTCCGAGAACGCGCAGTGGAGAAGATTAATATTCGAAGTAGATTCAGGCCCTTATGGCGACCTATTTTGGAAACGCTTGAATATACTTCAAGTGATAGCTTTAGCTGGTTCACATATATTGGGATTTTACAGAGCTTACTATTATAACTATTCGGGTTTTGGGAACTTTTGTGATAAGGCTTGGAAGAACGGTATCTTGGAATTTGGGAAAATTACGTTCATTTCTGTCAAAGAACTAATTTCTATTCGGAAAATTTTCCCTAAAGCCAGAGCTATAATTTTTCCAAAGATAATAGCAAGGACAATGTTACCTTATCTATGTCACGCAAATATAAACAATTTAACATTTTGTTTGGATCCACTCTCCATGATATTTCGGGGAGGAATATTTCTCTTCCACCTTTGAAATTTCTGACATTATGCGGGAATTTGAATTATTCTTTGTCTGGTCCAATTTTGGATCTAATCCATAGTATTCCGATCACTAAGAAATTAACATTATTTAGAATAAATCTTTATCCCGCCATGATTACCGCTCTGGGAGTCATGAGAATCCAAAATTTGAGAATCATGGAGTGTGATGTTTATTGGAGAATAGAGAATAAACTGTCCAAATTAATTTTAAATCTGGCACCGGAATTAAGGGAGCTGAAATTAATTAGTAAAAGAAAAGATTCTAGTATGACTACTGTTACGGAAGATATTATGACCAATTTAAATGTATTTACAAAACTTCAAAAGCTCATAATTACAACCACGTTAACAAAACGAAAAATTAGAATTTTGAAAAAGGCTCCAAAAACTATTAAAAGAATCACAATTTATGTGAAATGGAACCATTATCAACCGGTTGCACTTTAAAAAAAAGAGAAAAAGGATTAAAGAAATTGGAAGATTGTGATTTTAAGTTGATAATGGTTCCATTTCATGAAAAACCCGAATGGTATACTGTACGTTACCGTAATAATATAATCAGACAAATTAGAAATAATCATTAAAATTTAAAATGCAGAAAAAGCTAAACAGAAAATTCATTAAAAAGAAAAAAAAGAGAAGAGAATCAAAAAGAAAAAATGTGTGTATCTAGAATAAGTTCATTCAATTTTTAACTTTCATTTTCCTTTTCTAATTACTTTCAATTTTATACTTGATCTTTTATATTTCAACTCATTTTTTTTAGATACATTTCGAAACTATAAATTAAGTAAATAATTTTTACCCTAATTTTAAGAAAATCCCCTCGGAATTCTAATTTTCCCCCAATGGGTAAGAAATGTAGCAATATCAGCATGCACATGCATGCATTGCGTCTAATTGCTACATGTAGTTCATTTTCTCTCTTCTATTTTTTTTTCTCTTCATTTTTCCATCTCTTGAATTCTGGGAAAATATTAACCAATCGGTTTGGGTCTTTTCCCATGCATTGAAATCGCATCTTCTCAACATTTTTGGGCGATGCATTTCCTGACCCATTTTTTATAAAATTTTATTACGGTCATCCGAGCCATATTCAAATCCTAGCCTTTCGGCATCTTATTCCATTTTTCTGTCTTTTCATTTTCTTGTTTCCATGGATAAGCACTGCACGTGCAGTATTTATCTATGCGCATTGGAAATTCCCGATAACCCTCATGCGCATTGATGATTGCCGATAACGCTCTATTTTTACGACCTGCAACATGACCCAGTGTTGCAGCTGTGCGTAACGGCCGAAATGCAAATTTTATGACTTTTCTGTCTGCATCTTCGGGCCTCATTGATCCGTTTTCTAATCTATTCTCTTTATTCATCTTCTTCTTAATGTTTGAACAATTATATCTGCCAGGCTGTCAGATTAAGCCAATTTCTGGTTCACATAATGACCTGAAATTGGTTACTGCCCATTGACAGCATTTTTACTAATTGTTATCGGCTATTGGCCGATACAAAAAATTAGAATTTAGAGTGGGATGACGGAAAATAGCGAGTAAGCTATTTTCCTATTAAAATTAATGCATTCTTTTCTTGTCACTTCAAGGAGTAACATCTCCAAATTTTCTTAAGTTTATTCAAAAATAAAACATATTTTTTTTTATCAGAAGTTTAAGTGTTTTTATAAAATATTTTCAAGTGTTTGAATTCAATAGCCAACAAAATAAAATCAGTAAGTATACAGACGAAAAATCTGTGTTTGCAACATTTGTAAGTAAATTGAAATAAATTCCGTTTGGGAAGACTATTTTGCTCGTGGGAAAATTCCGGGAATATACCCAGGAAAATATTTTATTTTCCCAGGGAAAAACCCACGGCACATCACTATTGGTATCTTGAGCAAAGCTGAAACAATTTCCCATGAAATCAATAATTGAGATAACAATGTTTATAATTTCAACGGCTAGTAAATTGCATTTATTTGTTACGTTTCATTTTTTTAAGGGATTACATTTGTAATCGGGTAAATGATACAAATTCGTCATGAAGAATAGATAAGTTTAGATTACGAAAAGGATACGTTTTCTCTAGCGTTTTCTTTTTTTTTTATTTTGAAAAAAAAAATTCAGAACAAACACTTAAAAAAAACTTAACGAATCTCAGATTGAAGGATGGTTATGTCAATTTCTTCGTTTTATCTGCACTGCTGTTAGCTCCACTGGAATGTGCAGTGCTGGAATGACTCTTAGCGCAGTTCGAAATGTGCTGTTCCCATTGTGGACCCGTTTTGAACTTTGTGGCTATAGCCACAGTATTCACATATTGTTGATCTTCCTGGAAAGACAGGTGAAAAGAGATTAGAAGAGATTCAAATTTAAAGAACATACTATCACGTTGGACTGTCCCTGAGTCTCAGTGGAAATGAGACTTCAAATTACATTAGAAACGAAGTGACAGTCCAAAGATTATATAACATTGAAACACTGTTCTTTGAGATAAATCGAAATTTCATAACAAAAACCGAAGACTACATTTCCTTATTCCGAATAGGGACGCTTATTAAATAGGAGATAATTGGATGTTCTATTTTCAGTGTCGACAACTCTGTGCGGATGCCCGGCTGCATGAACTCACACAGGCGTACAGCGTACACAGAGATTCACACTCACACATGCGAGGAGTTCCTATTCGGAATAGGGCAATGTAGTCTCCGACAAAAAAGGAAAATAAAAATTGAAAGAAATGTTTACCAACGTCTTAAAATTTGGTGTTGATTTTGTTGGTGCGCATTTTGAAGTTTTAAAAGAAGTCAATCAAGTTACTATAGTTTCGACAATATTTACGATCATTTAGGCAAATAGATTAAAATCGTTAACGTAAAAATTGGCAAACGCACGATTGCCAAACGATTTGATATAGGGTATCCAAACGTTTACGATCGTGCGACATCAAAAACAAATGAAAAACGTTTCAAATCGAAAACGGTCGTATAACGAATTTCTTCCCACATATATATTCCGAAATAACTTCACAACCAAATTGATACTGAGGTTAAAATAAATTTATATTCAAAAAAGGAGGATCAAAAATCAAAACATGATCAGCAAAAAGAAAACATTTTAGACTGTGATATGAATTGAATTGCGAAATTTCAAACTTACGAAACATTTGCGGTGAATTGTGTTCTCTCGCTTGTATTGGTTTGACATTTTGAAGTTCATTTCATATCACAGTCTGTCATCACAGACATTTGGTTTTTGATCTTGGTGTTTTTATTTTTGATCTATTTTTGAATTGTTTTTAATTTCTGTTACATGCAAATTGATTTCAAATTTTTTCACTAAATTTCCAATCAGTTTACTTCTTCACTTTGAATATATAACAACAAGGACAAAATCAAGACTGGCATGGGTGAGGCGATTTGCGAGAGAATTCAATGATCCATGGGTAATCAAAAGGCTGTTCATGACATTCGCAACACCAACTTTGGAATACGCTTCTCAAATATGGTCACCAACTACTACGAATCACATAAAAAGCATTGAATCCATCCAAAAACAATTTTTGCTTTTCGCTTTAAGAAAATTTAATTGGCGTGACCGTCTCCACTTGCCACCGTATAAACACCGACTATTATTGTTACATATGAATTCGTTGGAGGATAGGAGAACGATAGCTCAAATTATTTTTATTCATTCGTTAATTAATGGTGACACTTTTTGTCCATCTCTGCTTGCTAAAATAAACTTTAGTATTCCTCAACGACGAACCAGAAATTATATATTAAACCATATGATCGTGATATAATTTTAAATACCTTATTTAAATAAACCACCTTGGGCAAAGTAATGCCATTGGTGCAGAACTAATAATAATAATAATAATAACAAGTAACCATTGAAAAAAAATATTTATTCGTATTTTTTCTGGTTTTTATTGTCAATTTTTAAATTTTTATTGTAGACAGTTTTCTAATGCTTTCAATTGATTTGATTAATGCTGTGAGATTTGAAATTCGTCCCAGATGACAAGGTCAATATATTTTGTGGAAATTTTTTAATGGTGTCTCATTCAAGTTGGCAGCATGACGTTTGATAATAATTTTCAAAATCTTGGACACCCTACGTGTTTACTCCAGTCTAAGCGCCATGCAATGTATAGCAAATACAGGGTTTCTATTTCAATTCTCTAAAAACAAAATAGTGCCACTGAGACGGCCAGTATTTACAGGTGCATCGTCAGATGCAAAACATACCAAATTAGTTTGAACATTCATTCTTTTCTATCTTCAGATTCCCAGGCTAGTCGTAAGCTCTCGAAATCCGCCAGCCCTGTTTCAGATTTCATTTCAATAAGCTTGTAGAAATAAAGAACAGTGTTTCAAAGTTATATCATTTTTGGACTGTCACTGTGTTTTTATGTAATTTGAAGTCTCATTTCCACTGAAACTCATTGACAGTCCAACTTGATAGTATGTTCTTTTAACAGATTAAATTCTTTTGGACTGGTAGCATCAGTGGATTTTAAAAAGAAGCTTCTGTTTATTTTTCGTTTTTTATTTATTATTTCACTTAAAAACCACACAAAAAATCCTTATTTTAATCCTCGACTACAGGTTGGAATATTTCGAACTAGAACTTAGCTGAGTCGAATCGAACTGAACAACTAACCTAGTTCCGCATGCTCTTATGTATGATTTTAGCAAGTGCATCTTCCAATGAGAATCGCAACTCTCATCAAAAGAACCCTCGCTGCTATTCTCACCCCTCTGCCGAAAAAACTGTTTCTGGCTTTACACGCAGAAGGATAGGAATTGCATTTAACCGTAATGCTATTTCAGAAACCGTTCCTGGCTTAACATATAGAAAGATGGGAATTACATTTAACCATAATGTTAACTCAGGAAACGTTTTCTGATTCCGCATGTAACCAGATACGACTCGTAATCAGCGCATTGTTGGAACCTGTCAATAAGAATATTTATTTACCCAACGAATCGCACTCAATTGAATGTCTGATGCATGAGTCATATTGAATATTCCAAAATTATTAAAATGATGTAAACTGATGAACACATTACAGCCGAATCGGTTACACTTCAATTGTTTGAAAATACACAATTTTGTAATGAATATTACCAGTATCGGTAGTGATAGAAATGAGCATTTGCGACCCTGAATATTGGCGGCCTCGATTGGGGATCAATTCTAGTCAGACGTCGATAAATGAGCGTCGCCACATTCACATAAATGAACATAGAATATTCTTATCCGGAAAGTATTACAATTTTAGCTAAAATGGTGATCATGTGTCTGATGATGTGATCGTTGAAATATAACTGAATCCTCGTTAGCTTATAACTATTGAAAATGGTTAAATCGATGGATAAAAAGTGTGTGTCTATTGCTGCATATTAAAAATAAAAAATGAATATTATTGTTATATAGAATTCGAATTGAATTCATGTATAGTAGAATCTTATAGAAATAATAGCTTGGAAAGATACTTTTTGTTTATATTGTCTGATTCTTCTCGTTTTTGAAAGCTTGGATCATCAGTTCTAAGGTGATTTTCTTTGATCAATTGCTGTGCGTATTTTCTGGTAGCAAATTGTTCGATTTCATCGTTTGTATTAATCGTATTCGCATGATATCTTCTAAAACTTTCGGAGTAAGTCTGCTTCTACGGTCGGACTAGACATGATTCATAATCGAGAAAAAGCGTTCGGCTTCTGCACTTCCGAACGGTATGACTAATATAGTTCGAATCAACAACCGTGTACTTTCGGTTCATTTTATTCCAATTTGATTTAGAAATTGAGACCAGAATACATACGTTTCAGTGTTTTTGTTCTAAAAAATGCAGAAATCCTTGCTTTTTCAATTATCGACTCTAACAATACAGCCCAGTCTTTCAGAAGGCGCTCACAATCATCGAACTCAAACATTTCACATAGACCAACTATTTCCCGAACACCATATCTTGTTGATTCATCAATTCTGTTTGGAAATCAACAAAATCAACGAGCAGAGAAGTTTTTTCTTGCATCTTTCTTGACCAGAAACTTAAATGCTCCAAGACATCTGCAATACAATTCAGTATAGCCAAAAAGTATCTACCCTGGCCTAATCACCTAAACCCACTGTGTTTTCATATTGCACGATTTTTGTCACCGACAATAAATTAACTGCCAATTCTGGCACATGCATGAGTTTTTTCACGTTTACACTTCCTTCGTTGAATGTGACACTTGAGTCGCCGATTTTTACAACACTTATTTTTGCACCGTTAGCCGCAGTAATTTCTTGCGCAGAATTTTTACATGCACTAAGCAAATCCGAATGAGGTGTCATATGGCTTGTTGCTCCGCTGTCTTTATACCATTCGTTTCTATTCTTTGCACTGAATAAACCCACCATAAATGCAGCATTTGCATATCTTTCACTTTTTTCATTTTTGGGTTTGTCACAAGAATTTGCTAAATGACGGCCACCGCAAGTGCTTTAATCCGGTTTTCGTAAAGCCGGCTTTACGAAAACCGGATTTAAGCACTTGCGGTGGCCGTGAGACTCTGAATTTCAATTAACTTTTCTTAGCTTTTTCAAACACTTTTTCTTATTGGCTATAAAAGCATTGTATTTTTCGCCGCCTGATTTGCTATTCAACAATTTTGAAATAATCAAATCTCCAGAAATTCCAAAGCCGTTTGCCTCAAGTCCCATGATGAGTGGCTTGTATTCATCCGTGAGCACTGCCAACAAGATTGCACCCAGCCACTCATCATTCACTGCAAATCCAACTCCACTGAGCTTATTTGACGCTGAAACAATCTTATCAACATAGTTCTGCATATCGTCAATATCGGCGAGTTTGTTGCACGGCCCATAATTTATTTTGTTTAAAAAAAAATGTCTTTGTTTAAAATCACTACTTAATTTCGCTTTGCTACCATTTAATTAAAAACTGATCGATATGAATAAAAACGATGTGTGACACACTTGAGACTGTTTATAACTGAACTAGTGTTCTTTATTTCATTTGCGTTTTATATGGTTATTATTGTAATTGGATACGTATTACATTCCTTCTATTTATTTTAACACATTTTTTGTCAATGAATCGTGGAATATTTGTTCCCTCGTACTTTTGACGGACATGAATCGGTTATGTTTGAGTCTAACTTCATCAAAAAATAACCCAAGAAACAATTGTTAACGTAAATACATCCATTACCAAGCATAAGTTTATGGTTGAATTCGGGCCACATTTGTGTGTAGTTTCTGTCATTTTTCGTCGCAATGGAAGTAAAATAATAGTGAAAAAAGAATAGTGATACTCACCTACACACAAAGAAATCCATGAGTATAATATCAATGAAAAATAAATTGAATTACATTCGTAATCCTGACTTTTCCGCATTGATATGAAATTTGATTTTTCTCTTGTTCAATTAAAATCATCGAATATTCAGAGCAAAAGTATTGGTTTTGTCACGAAAACGGGGAAAATGTTCTTTTTTCATACAATGAACTGTATTTGGGCAATGTATGTGACATGGTTCATGTCGGCCGGAAATTGCTTCTGCAATATGGCTAATGTTCAACACAAAACATCGTGTGCCAAAATAAATTTTGCGATTTGAGACTCCTTTCTTGAGATATATTCATATCAAACTTCCATTTTCTTAGAATTTCGTACATTTTCACAACTATTCATATATCATGAATTTTTAACATGAAGATATATTCTAAGCATTGTTGGGATATGTAGAATGAATCAAGAGGACTGCAATATCTTTCAAACGACGCAAACTGCATGAATTTTCATTGAAAAATGCGGCCAGAAGAGTCAAAAATGCGAAAATCAGTTTTTGTGTAAAAATGTTCTGAAAACCCGACTCACGTGCACTTGAATGCACATATCTCTGGAACGGCTATACCAATATGGCTCAAATTCAATAGGAAACATACGGTAATAATTGTGATGAAATTTGCTTTTGTCACTTTGGGATTTGAGACATCGGTTCGAGAGTTATCGTGCTAACGTACAGACTACGACGACGACGACGACGACGCCATTTTGCACCGGAGGTACCAGAACCGAGTATCCAAATAAAAAAAGTGAAAATCAAGTTTTGTTCCCATGGTCAACTGAGACTCTGGTCAAAATTTGAGCCCGATTGGAGTTCATTTACTCAAGCAATGTGGAGTTGAATTTTTGATGCAAAACCAATACTTTTCCTAAGCACATTTCATGTGCGGAAAAGTAAAATAAAAGAACACTCCAAACTGGAATAAATATTGGTGTATTGGTTTACACCAATTCTGTATAAATGTCAAACTTGTATCGCCAAATTTATGGAATGAAGTTTGACATTCATCCGAATTGTATTCCAAATCGGTATAAACCAATACACATTTATTCCAGTTCGGAGTGTTCCTATATTTTGTTCATTGATATTATATATATAATATATATTTTATTGTCTACTTTATACAAGATGACATTACTCAGGAAAAAGAGTGACCGTTTGGTCCTCGTTAAAACCTGAGATTTTTTCATAAATCAATCACATTTTGAGATAGAAATCAATAAATAGTAATAAATAAATAAATAAATAAATAAATAAATAGACAATAAATAATCAATAATCAGTTAATAATCAGTTAATAATCAATAATGAGTCAATAATAGGTCAAAATCAACAATAGATAATTCAGTCAAGAAAAAAGAAAGAAAAATTAAAAATATCAAAAAATTGGCGTAACGATAAAGAGTAAAATTTGATTAACATTTGAAGTTCACTAGAAAAATTAACGTCAAATATATTGGCAGTATGATGGCGACCTCCCATACATCAATCGTTCTCGTCTTTGTGACCAATGACCCGAAAGAGAAAGAAAGGTAGCTCTAGATATCCCCGTGTAACAGGTCCCACGAGGGGACAGTCCTCTGAAACAAATGTTATGAACAAATTCCCATTACTTTTTGTTATAAAAATTAAAACAATTAAAATTGACCTGGATTGGTGATTTCATTTTTTGCATTGTAAAAGAAATCACCAAAACAAAATTCCATGGATCTTGTCAACAGGTTACATTGCCAGTATGGATTGAAAGCTCGAATCTGGTATTTTTTCGAGTTTTTCCCTGAATTGATCGATGGGTAAAGTTGGATCAATGTAGAGAGCTGCAAAATTGTATGCTCTACATGCATAGTTAAACGGCGAATTGAGAGCATAATCTGTTCTGCAGAACTTTAGTCGGATGTATTCAGGGTTTCGTATTGTTCTTGAGCATTGATTTATGTCGATGTTGTTTTTAATTGCTGGTGATTCATATATTCCATTAATTATTTTGTGAATAAATAAAATGCTGAAGTTGAGCCTCCGTCTTGTTAGGGTTTGAAAACCCAATGTTAAACATCTATCGATGTACGGAGGTAGCACATAACCATTTTCGGATCTGTTCATGAAGTCACCATTTAGGTAAATCACAGCTTGCTTTTGAACGCTCTCAATGGACTGTTTTTGATACTGGCGATAGGGTGACCATATAGTGCTTGCAAACTCCAGGTTTGATCGAACAAGAGCGGTGTATAAGAGCTTTGCATTCTCTAGATTGAATCGGCCTTTAATATTCATAGATTTCTTTGTGTGTACGAGTTATTTTGAACCATACATTGAGTTTTGGCACTAAACCATGTGAATCTGGATGTACATTTCGTTGTCGATGTCCATCAAGTACTCGTTGGCGCTCTTGTTGATACAATCGATTGCTCTTCTTGCTGATTACGTTGCTCAGGTGTTTGTCAATCGTAATGTTTGCTGCATCTGGAATGCATTGATGACAGATTTTATAGCGGTCTTTTCTCGTTCGTCGTTCAAATGGCCGGAAGCACTTGGCACAAGTTTGCGATGTATTGTACTCGTCAACCATCAGCACGATGAAATGGCTCGGTGACTTTTCCCCCCGGACGGGCGGACGGACGGGCGGAAAAACGCCAAATTTTCGGCGGACGGCCCAACGGACGGGCAAAGGACGGTCCACGGACGGACCGACGGACGGACAACGGACGGACAATATACGAAAACCGAATTTGAGCTAATACATCAAATACGGACGGGCGGGCGGTAGGTCAATACACGAAAACTGAAGTGGACAGACGGACAAACCATCGAATCAGCTTATTTAAACATGTTATATGAATTTTTATTGTCCACGAATTATGTTTTATTTGTGGAACACTAACATTTCATTTTTATTAATGAGATTTTTGTCACTTTTTGACATTTAAATAAAAACTAGCGCCATTGTCATGGCCTTTATCTCTGTGTTCATTTGTGGTCGGACAGATGGCTGGCAAGGAAATGTGTTGAATTATTTTTGGCTCGTTCTTGCAACTTTTTTGATAACTTTGCTTGCGTTGCTCACATTATGCAGTGGATTCTTCGATTTCGTTTTGGCTGCAAAAGACATACCCATGATTTAAAAAAATCTTGATAATTAGTAAAAATAACTGGTACACACCAACTGTGCGTGGAATTTTTTTTCGGCACATTAATCCTAGGAATTCTATGGCAGTAATTTCTTCGTTTTTCAGTTTTTCGGACAAGATTTTAATCTTCTCGTCACGATCTCTATCCTCTTTTCTTCTTCTCTCGAACTGCTGATTGGTAACATTGCCAATAGATATTTGGTACATTGCGCTCGATTGGGTGGCTTCAAATAATCTTAAGTTCTCTACGAACTTGAAGAAATGTGTTTGGCCCGGGAATGTTCTTTGTATCACCGAGTTTAGGGTTTCTACTGGCGATGTTGTGCGCGTGTTTAGATTGAACACTGATATTGTGTTTCTTTCATTCTAAAGATAATATATATTAAGCTTATTGAAATATTATAATGCAGATTGAGAAGGTAAAGACAGTTTTTACCTCTTTGAGCCAGTAACTCTCGAAATAATTGAAAATGTTGGTGAAACGTTTGAACAATTTCTTCTTCCGAGCAAATTTTTTCACGCCATTATAACCTTCAATGATATCATCTTTAGGCAATAAAGGGATGTTCATGAGCATTTTTTTTACTTTTCTTGCATTGGCATTCTTCTTAAAAGTCCCACCCAACCGAAATTTCTTGCACTTTTTGTCGATCGCGCGATCCAGATGGAACCAACAGCCGCGAATTATTGCATGGGGCCACATTTTTTTGTTTGCTTGCCGTAATCCTGCTTCATAATCTGTCATTATTTCAGTTGGTTCTAACTTGATCAGATTTTTTTCGATGAATTCAAAAACTGCCAAATAAGATTTGATGGTTTTTCGAGTCATAAGGCAGTAAACCAACGGAAATACCTGCAAATTGCATGTGAAATCATTAAAAATGTTTTTAAGGGACGGAAGGACGGACGGACGGACGGACGGACGGACGGAAAACAATCAAACAAATATCAGAAGGGTAACCTACTTCATTTTGATATTCGATTGCGATTATAAGCAGCTGGTAGTAATCCGTCGGTAGTGAATCAAAAGTTGCATCCATCAGATAGTTACGTGACCCAGGCGGAATATTCTCTTGAATAAATTCGACCACAAACTGTGAGCAAAAAATGGTGAATGCGTAGTTCTGCTCCACAACAGTGTCGACGTAAAATTTTGAATCTCCATCGAGAGTGTATCCATATTTGCTTATATTTTCCGGCTTCAAAAATTCTTTTTTGAATGCTTCAATCGATGTCACTTTTGAAGGATACGTCTGGCTTTTTTTTCTTAGGAGCGTTCGCTTCACTTTATTGTAGCTCAGCTTCGTGTTACGGATTCCACCCCTTTAATGTAAAAAGTGTGCTTTAGATTTTAGTACATTCGGAAAACTATATATCAGATACCGAGAAATTTCCCGAGTAAAGATGTGACGGTTCGGCATTCGATGAGCATCTTCTGGAAAATTGATTCTCAAGTTCTCGCACGAATCTATCATACGGTTCATCTTTTCTTTGTCGAGTGCAATGGTTTCGTGGTTTTCATGCGCCGTGTGTGGAATGTGTTCATTCATTTGCTCACATAGCCCATCAGTAAGACGTCGAACACGTGATGTACACTTGGGATGCTCAAGATGGTTTTTCCTTTTAGGATCCGCTAGCACACTTTGGTAGCATATGAACTCGTCTACTCCATTCCTATTGATTTTCCACGAGTACAACATTTTTTCGGACGGGACATACAGTAATTCGCCTCCAAATTTGGTTCTGATTGATCGACACTCCATAATATGAACAATATAGCAATGTCTTGTATCTTGTGGACGGATGGGCGGATGGGCGGACGGGCGGATGGGCGGATAGGCGGACGGGCGTGCGAATGTTGTTATCTACGTTCCGACTACGAAATTTATTCCGATGAATTATGAACCTGTAGGCTGTAGTTTTTCGTAAACAAAAATTAGAGACCAATCAAATCCATTGTTTTTAAAGTGTTTTATATGTCTGCATAACAATTTAGATGCGTTGAACGGAAACAACGTAACGCTTCGCGACGGTTGCTCGTTTTAATACCGGTATTTCACTATCGTATTACGATACCGTTATTTTTCCGTTTTCAGCTTCGGTTTCGGTACGGTTGTCAACACCGCATTTTGAAGACAATTTTATGTAGTACCTATAGGTGACCACTGTCCAGTGAACCAAATGAATGGTTAATTAATGCGTCACACAAATGCATAAATTGTACATAAATATCACACATTTTTCCGTTTGGTATGCATTTTTACCCCCCAAAAAAGGTAAAATATGCGTGACATATTCATTTAATATACATTTAATAATATATACGCATAAAATATGAGAATAGCAAATTTCAATCGAAATAAAACGTACTGCAAACTGCAATCTAATAAAACAATGACATGAAAAACATCTGAAAATGTTGAGCCTTTCAATTGTTGCAAATCTTATGATTCTATCTTGAACGGTTCTTGAGCAGGAGCTCAAAAATATTCCAATTTTCCACAAAAAATTACGAATTCTTAAAATTTTATATTTTTGAACAATGGATTTCATTTTATTTTTTCAAGTGGTTTGAAACCAAACCCATCCTAGTTAGATGCCTCAAAACGCTGAGAAAAATTCATGCATTAGAGGGTTAAACAACTTTGATTGAAACGACATTTTTGAAGAAAAACAGAATGTATTTGCAATACGCTTCGATCTCCCAACAGAAAAACTCATACTAATTAAAATAAACATCAAGTGGCTCAATTCGAGCAAAATAATGTAGTGTTGTCTTACTTCAAGACACCAGAGCGTGTTAAAATTGTTAGAACAAAATTGTGGTCCATGCGGACGGGCGGACGGGTGGGCGTACAAGCGCACGAGTAAGTAGTTATTGTTTTTGTTTTGATTGCGAAATAGAATTTTTAACTCTTTTGATTGAGATGATATTTTTGAAGAAAAATAATATAATGAAATAATTTGCTATACGCTTGGGTATTCCCAACAGAAAGACCCATTCCGAAATTGAGTATCGTTCCACAAGAATTCGTCATTTCAGTGATTTATTGAAAAATAGAAAATCTACATAAAATTCTTCCAAAAAGTTGCGTAAAATGGTTTGTTGTGTTAATGAGAGTTGTATACAAATGTGTAAACTTTAAAGTTCTACTGAATAATGAATAGGCAGAACGAGTACGGTAAACAGTCACTATTATATTTCATTTTATCTGTGCAATCAGTTTAATATGGATTACTACAAAGTGAGTACCTGTAAAGTATACGTTTAATGTTTTTTTTTTAATGTGATATTGAATGCTCGAGAAATACACCTTTTATCAAATCGGACGACTTTTAGAAAATTTAAATTGATGACTTGGAACCTAAAACTGGAAATTTGATGAATATATCATAGTATTCAGAATTATATTTAATTCTCAATGCTTAGTAAATTTCCTTCGTTTCACAGAGAAAAATTTCAGCGTAGTTTTATCATTTCTGAGGATATTTTGTACACATCATAAAAAATGTCGTACTAAAATGTACCATATATCAATAGAACAATATTGAAATTTGAATTTTTAAGCAATTCACTTGTTCTGTTTTGTTAAGGATGGTGCAAACTACGAAAAATATTTCTTAAGTTGCACAGAATGGGTGCTCAAATGTTCATTTGCATACATGTATGAGGGGAGCGCTGTATGGTAAAAATTAATCTTTATCCCACAAATTCGATTTTTCATGCTCATTAGTGTGTAACTTATATACAAGTTACAGAAATAAAAGAATGAAAAAAAATATAGGGGAAAGTGTCTATTGTTTACAATTGCCAAATTGAAATATGAAAAACCATCAAACATTGCTGGCAGTTAATGTTGACCTTATAATTGCAAAATAAAATACACCTCGATTTAATTAAATTCATTTAATAGATCAGAAGGTGAATAAATTCCCTTCTTTTTTATCATATTGCCTGTTTTGTGAACGCCATTCATACCATTCAAGTTATTAATATTATCGTCGGAACGAAATAGTTTTCTAATGTATTCGTAGTGATTTAATCTTCTCTATCTATTAAGTGTGAATATTCTTACAATTTTTGTTTTAAAACATTGGAAATGCAACGAAACGGAAGGTTTTCAAAAGAACTAAAAACAAATATTGAACATTTATTGAAAGAAATATTAAGACTCCAACAAAAAGTGTTCAAATTCTTTTCGGTTACAGCTAACAAAACTAAGTTCTTATGTGAAATGGCGATCATAATTAACGGTGTATATTTAATCTGAAAACAACTCCCAATTCCTAAGTGAAGTGGGAAATTCACCTAAACTTGCAATCAATTTGACTATAACATAATGTCAAATAACAATTTTACCAAAAATATCATTTGAAATGGCTACCGACATGATGATTGAATGTTGAAAAAATAAGCCAAAGCGGTCGCAAATTATATTTGATTGAAATGTTATTCCGACCGCTTTGGATTATTTTTACATCATTCAGTCATCATCGGTCGGTAGCCACTTCAAATATTTTTGTTGATACAATTTCTATTAAGAGCATGAATTCATGACCGGCCAACTGAATTATAATGACGAATTTCGGTTTATTTGATTACGTTCAGTGGGATAAATTAAGTCATTTGATTTAATGTCGATGTCAAAACTTCGATTCGTGGTGAATCATTGCGAATAGGTTTACGATTGAAAATGATTTTTCAATAGCACAAAAATCACTTACATTGAAACAATTTACTTGAAAAATGCAGATCAAATAAACCACTGATTTATTATTATGCACTAAATTCGGGGAATCGCCCTTATTTTATATAAGAAAAATAGAAACTAGAATGATACAAGAATGATTTTAATTATGCTTCTGCGTTCTCACTTTGGCACCTAAACTGAATAAAATGTCTAATTTGCATCAATATTTACAGGTTTATCTCTTTCCATAAGCATTCCTTCTCATTTGTCTTTATTCTTGTGTGAAAGTATGATTCAGCAATTGTTACAGTTTGCTTCAAAACAAGCATCGAGCCAAAAACGCGCCTTTTGTTGCATGTCAATGTGTTTGGCAATTGATTTTGGTTGGCCAAATTATATCAATGCGTTTGCATGTTTTACATTCCACACAGATCAACTGTTCAGATGTCGTATGGCCAAACTGTACACACACACACAAATATGAAACATGACAAAGGAGTTTTAGATCGATCTCAATAAGTCCGTTAGATGTATTAATTCAGTCGTGTTTTGATACTGATACTGTGTGTGCATTGTGCTGCGCAATATAATTTTCTCTAAGCGAATTGGATAATTATAAAATAATTCGTGAAAAAGGTGAGAGATCCATTTATAAACATTTGAATGAAACAACATGAAAAATTAGTGCTCTTCTGTTTTCTCGATTTTTTTTCTTGTGTTGCATGTGGTTGCAATTGTTGATGCTTAGAAAACACGTTGAAGAACAGAAAGAAATAGCGTCAAATATAGAGAGAATAGTGTATAGAAAAATATATATCGATGGAACTACATTTGATGAAAATAAACAAAATGTGAAAATAATTGTAGATCTATAATTTTAAATATTTGAGGTTGATTGATAGAGAGTTATAGAGATAGTGCATATGAAAGACATAGAAGTGAAGAAATCAAAATGGCCGACACAGAAGCGATACTTGGTGCAAACTGTACTTGCTCACAATAAATGAGAAATGTGTCTTATATGCCTTTTGTTGTGTTTTCTTTCTTTTTTTTGTTTTGTTAGTGGTATTTGTTTATTCTACAATCTCAATTTATTGACATAGCCAAATTCCGTTCAATTTAGTTTTGGTGTTAACTTTTTATCGACACATTCACCGATTGCACCGAGAATCGCTATGCTGTGTATATGTCCGTTTGTGTCTGTGTGTATGTCAATAACCAAAATTTATTTATGCTGTATAAATTGTGACAGCTATACACTTTTATCAAATCGAATGCGTTCATATTTAACATCTCGCTCTTTTTCATTTATAATTTGAGGCGATTGAATGCGACAAACACGTGGTCAACGCATCGGAGATGCCGGCCGCTACACTTCAGCTTAGTTATATGTGTCAATTTTTCTGTTCATTTTTTGAACACAATATATCATTCTGTTTTTGCCTTATAATAAACATTAGTTTCGATTGTTAATTATGATCCCAATTAAATTAATTGTTTGAATCAGATTGAATGATTTCGCGGTAAAACTTGTAATTTGTGAGGGAATTCGAAACGCGTGTGTTTGATTTGTGTGTTGCTTCTATCGTTTGCTAGCAATTAAATAACCAACTTTGATGACAATTTCATATAAATCATCAATAAAAATTATTGATTTTCTATCAAAGTAAAAATTGAAATCTTTCGACCACAACAAAAACTCATACTCTGGAATTCATTGCATGAAAAAGTAATGTGAAATTAAAGAAAATTCGTCTCGCAAAGTCATATTTCGTGTTATGAGTGATGATGTGTTCTCAATAAAAATAAATGAGAGCTGAGATTCACCTCACATTCATAGGGAAACGGTATTTTTTCGTTAATAAATGCTATTTTCAGAATCAAATTCCATCTACAGCATGCACAACACTCATTTTATTCGCTATGACTAGCATTTTTCAATCAGATGAATACAATATAAGATGAAAAACCTCTGAACGAGGTATAAACAGAGTGGCGCACCCAAATATCCTGCCCACAAAATGACTGATATAAAATTGTACGTGGCGCTTGTGAAATATATATAGTCGTTCTACAGTCCTCAAATAATTCAACAATTTGTCCATGCCATATTACAATCAATGTGAACTAGAGTGCGCCAGTGCGAGCGAGGCGTTTTCCTATCAATTCGATTAGAGTTAGGCTACGATTTACTCACTCACGATGAGCCTGCAATCCAAAATGCGGTTGTAAATCAGTTGTATTCCAGTTTTGATTATAGCCAGTGTTATTCAAAGATAATGAAAGTGAAAACGTTCGGGACTCGCACTGGCGCACTCTAGTTCACATTGATTGTAATATGGCATGGACAAATTGTTGAATTATTTGAGGAAAATCGACACCCTGACACTCTCCCCCTGCTTAATTTCTTATGAGTAAGGGAATTCGGCCATTTTCGACGGTTTTGAACTGCCCCCCAGACCCCCTAAAAATAATGTCATACATCACAGAGATCGAGAGAAGGTACGTCACACACACACACACACACACATACCAACGCTATTTTCAGGGGAAAACTCCCTTTTCGGGAAAACGTACACAACTTTTGAACGGGTCAACCGATTTTGATGGTTGAGGACTCGTTGGAAAGGTATTGAAGTGTACTATCGATTGGTCACTCAACGACAGTGGTCAAGATTACCCCCTAGGAGGTATGCTATACAATCTGAAAAAAACACCCCCATACGTCCCCCAAGCAAAAACATTTTTGGTTCCACAAAAATTCATTTTGACAATGGCTTTCGTCTAGTTTGGTCCTAAGCTACACACCAATACCTATTTCATAAATTACATCGGTCGGCAACACATAGTCCAAAAATTCGCGTATATATAGTGTTGCACTCAAAAGTGTATTTTTTGGTGCGCCACTGGGAGAACTGCCGTTCTCCGTGATCTAAAAATGTTGTCTATGTGTAGCACATGATTTGAATTTGTGAACAGTTTCGCGTTTGATTTAATGTTAGGGATATTGGCTGTAGGCCATTTCAGTGAATTTTCCTGAAAAATAGTACCAAAAAAATACAATAGGCAATCTTTCAATAAAATTTAGTGAATTCAATAAATTTTAGTCGAGTTTCATATGATTGATTTTCATAAGAACTGAAACGAACAGCAAGTACGTTTTTTTTAAAATCTATCGAATTTTCATCGAACCAGATTTATTAAAACTTCCGTCCGTCCGTCCGTCCAAATAGACAAGCATAATGAAATAAACATCTCTATATATTACTTGTTCTACAAAAAAGTTGCTATTGTTTTATATTTTATTTTAGAAAAATGGAAGTAACTTTAACCGAGTGCCAAGAAAAACTGGCGGATGGTGTTTGGACTGTCCACAAAGTGAAACCAAAAGACAAACCTATATACAAGTCGAACACATATGATGTGTTCAGTCTGGTTTACAACGAAAACGACAGTGTCGTCAAAATTTTTTTTTATTGTCCACGCTGCTATCATTTGATACACACCATCTTGAAAAGAGATGGGAATTCGAAACTGACACGCCATGCTTGCTTTCAAAGATATTTGCGTGAACAAGATGAAGAAGAAAAAGATGAAAATGTCACTGCAGACACCAAGCGTGAGGTCTTCTTTAAAATACCGGAAACCGAACCATCGGATAATGCAAATGATATTGAATACATGCCGCTGGACGAAATAAACGATTCCACCGAAGACGCGAACATGAAAAAATTGACTCTAGAGGAGCAACGTACCATGGCACAAACATTCAAAGAATTTGGGGATGTTTATAAGAATTCGGGTCCATTTTCTTCGGCTGAAATAGAAAATATCATGCCAAAAGATTTCAGACCGGAAGTTTGGTAGGTGATACTATTTCTTTCTTTAAGTTACCATATTTTCTAATTATTCTTTCGTACAGGAAAAGTTTCATCGAATCGGCCAAACAGATCGCTGATAATCGCCAAAACACTAGTGTAGAAGACACTCAGACCAAACGAAATGTCCGTTCAACATCTCTTAAACGTTTGCCAATCGGCCGCTCACGTGCCTCATCAGGTGATTTTATTGTGACGAACGAGCCACCACCCAAGAAGCGTCAAATCACTTCAACTACCTCAGAAGAATCTGATATTCAGTCCATCAGTTTGGGTATGCATAGGCCTAACCGTTCTGAATCGATCCTCGTGGAGCAACAACCAGTTCGTCCGTCCGCCCGTCCGCCCGTCCGTACGCCATTGAACTTACCAGAACCGTTGAAGTCAAGTGAACAGCCGCAGGCAAGAAAGCCGACCGTCAAAAATTCAAATAATGATGCATCTACATCAGGCTCATACCAAGTGAAAGTTGTCCTAAAAGTTGATAATATCCTTGAATCAGCCGTCAATCCGACCGTATGTTCGTCCACGAACTTGTCGGAACAATCAAACTCAGGTGAAGAATCTGTGGAAAAAAATCGAACAATGAAGAAGGCCCACGAGGCTCTCTATCAAAAGTTGAAAAAGAACATGGCGTCCGTCCATCGGCCGATCCACCCGTCATTCTTCCATCGAATTTATCAAACGCCATTGAACAACCTCAGAAAAAAAAGGGCCGTGCAAAAAATTTGAAGAATAATGCCGAAACACAACGTACAGCTGTCAGTCGGTCCACGCGTCAGTCCGTCCGTCCGTCCGTCGCAAGGCATTCCAATTTCGGAACATGACCAATCAATTCCCGGCCCTTCAGGTCAATCAAAGAAGCGTCGCGCAAAGAATTACGGTGGATCAGGCAATCTTCCGAAGAAGCGTCGTGGTCAGGATCCAAAGGTAGAATCTCCTGATCCTATGCAGTGGCAACGACTTCTTCGCAACAACAAAGAATTTTGAATTGGAAATATTTTCTGAAATACAGACTGTTATAATGATACAGAACAATTGAATAAACATGAAATGAATTCATAAAAATTCCGCCCGTCCGCCCGTTTGTATTTGATGTATTAGCTCAAATTCGGTTTTCGTATATTGTCCGTCCGTTGTCCGTCCGTCGGTCCGTCCATTGGGCCGTCCGCCGAAAATTTGGCGTTTTTCCGCCCGTCCGTCCGCCCGTCCGGGGGGAAAAGTCACCGAGCCTATGAAATTGTTCAATTTCTTGAAGCTGCACATCAGTCTTCGTACACCAGGGCATCGCATCCGTTTCTTCATTCCGATCGGTGAATTTGGAGCCATTTGACATGCGATGGCAATTGTCTGGTCAAGAAAACAGCTATGCGAGTCTCTTCGATATGTTTATCGAGATGTAGGCGAACGAATTTACATGCTGTGTTAACCTTCAATCCTCGCTGCAACATTTTTAACGCTGCGGCGTTATTGTTATTTAAAGCAGCAGAGAACAGAACGAATATAACGATTCATTTTTGTTACAGCGTATACACGCACAAAGAGGAAAAGAAGAAGAAGAAGAAGAAGAAGCTGCACAGAGTCGTTGATGTTTAACAATTTCTTACCGTTTCCTTCGTTTCGTTATGTTTTTATATCGATTGTAACAATACACAGTTATCGTTTTCTTTTTCTTTTGGGTTTACATGCAAATTCTCATAACGTTTCTCATCGTTGCACACGATGTTCGATGTAGTTCATCCAATTTGGCCGTCCTTTGGCCGATGGAAAGAATGGATATAGTGTTCGATCGTGTTGCTCTTGTTCAGTGAACAATCGAATTCCCTGCCGTTTCCAATTTTGTTAATTTTTGCCATATCGAATATGAAGTTCCAATAGTACGATGGATTGTTGGAGTACACTTGTTTTGATATGTTCACTACCCAGCCTAGTATTCTTTTTGCCAGTTTTAGAGCTCCCAATTTGCACGCAATTTCGTACAAGTGGTGATAGTCGAATGTGTTTCATGTTGAAATCGTGTATTGGAATTACTTTGAAGTTTCTGATTTTCGGTGGGCGTGGAATCCTTATTCCGTGGAAATGATTGCATTACAACGATCCGAAAAAAATATTGCGAAGTTTCCTCTCAATTTTTTCTTGTAATTTTATTGTTGTAATATTGAAAAATAAGTGTAGGTTTTACTTTTCCGCACACGAAATGTGCTCAGGAAAAGTATTGGTATTGCCTCGAAAAATCAGCTCCAAGCAATGTGCTTGAGTAAATAATTACCGATCGGGCTCAAATTTTGACCAGAGCCTCAGTTCACCACGGGAACAAATCTGTCTTAGCACTTTTTTTATTTGGATACTCGGTTTTGGTACCTCTAGTGCAAAATGGCGTCGTCTGTGTATGCACAGAAGAAACGTCAAACTTGAGTTTCACCAAATGTCATACTGAATCATGTATTTAGAATGATTTCGATAGATGTCACTACGGCGAAATCTATCAGAATCGTGGTACAATCAATCGAATATCATTCTAACTTCATGTTTCACCATGAAATTAATAGAAGTTATCACGATTCTGATAGATTTTGCCGTGGTGACATCTGTTGAAATAATGCTAAATACATGATTCAGTATGACATTTGGTGGAACTCAAATTTAACGTTTCTTCTGTGTGTACGTTAACACGATAACTCTCGAACCGAGCCTCAAATCAAAAAGTGACAAATGCCAATTTGTTCAGTATTATCACCGGATGTTTCCTATTGAATTTGTGCCATATCGGTTCCGGAACGACGTGCATTCAAGTGCACATGAGTCGGGTTTTCAGTACATTTTTGCACAAAAACTGATTTTCACATTTTTGACCCTCCTGTCCGTATTTTAAAATAAAAATTCATGCAGTTTGCGTCATTTTAAAGGTATTCAAGTCCTCTTGTTGTTTTATATTTCGAAAAATGCACCAAATGCATCTTCATGCCGAAAAATCATGGAATATTAAAAATTGTGAAAATGTGCGAAATTCTTAGAAAATCGAATTATGATATGAATATATCTCAAGAAAGGACTCTCAAATCGAAATGTGTAGTTCACAGCAGCAAAATGTTCACTTTGTGTTGAAAATTAGCCATATTGCAGTAGTCATTTCATAGCGACGTGCACATTCCTTGTCCAAATACAGTACATTGTATGACAAAATAACATTTTCCCCGTTTTCATGGCAAAACCAATGCTTTTCCCCTTGACTAGTCGACGAATTAAATAATTCAAGATAAGAAAAAAACTTAAATCAATGCGGAAAAGTCAGGATTACGAATGTTATTCATTTTATTTTACCCATATTTTACATTTTTTATGCATATCTGGAAGGTAGAAAATAATGCATTTAAAAAGGTAAAATGTGTGAAATTTGATTCACTGGGACATTACTCACAGTGTGTGATCATTTTATCTTAACTCTAATGAAATACTAGATTAGATAAGATAAGGTAAAATCGAAAATATCTTATCTTTTATCTTTTTTTTGTGTTGAAAATTGTTGACGAATAATTTATTCATCACAGTCACTGCCGTTAAATAGTGCCCGTGTGATACGTTTTCGCTTCCGGATGAATGGTGAATCTAAAAAAACAAAAAAAGTAATGATCAGACAATTATGAATGAACGATAAGTGTAGGGGGCATTGGAATATTATGAAACACGGTCAATTGACGGGCTTGGCGGAATAATGTAACACAGCCTTTCACCTCCTGCTCGCACTAACAGTAATTTTCATAAGCGAGAGAACACAGTGCGATGACAAGGCTCACTTTAAAGGGTTTTTTTTCTGGCAGAGAATGTTGGAGAGAGACGGATAGATACAGATGTATATTTCCATCTCTTTTCGTTCTGTGTTCACATCTAAAAAAAAACCTACAAAGTGAGCCTTGTCATCGCAGTGTGCGAGAGAAGGAGGTGAGAGGCTGTGTTACATTATTCCGCTAAGCCCGTCAATTGTGAGACAAGGCTATAACTTCAACACTAAGACCATTTTAGTACATTTCAACAACTATCAAATCGGTTTTTAGACTCTATCTCAGTTTCTAAGGTGATCTCATACAGTTCAAACTGATAATTTCGGCTCGCCAGAACGTATTTTATTTTTGATGCATCTCGATATCATCACCGGTTTTTAAATGATTTTTTCCAATTTTAATTTGAGTAACTGTCAACTTCACCTCATTTTACAACATTTTGACTACTATTCTCCATAAAAATACAATTTTGGTTGCCGATCTTTTGCATATCCAATATCCACCCAAAATTGGACAAAATGGGACCAGGAGAGAATGATATACAATACAGGCGAAAAGTTTGGAAACAAATTCCCGACGACGAAAAAACTGTTTTCTCTTAAGATTTATGGGTTTTTCTTCGACTTATATCGAAAAACAATATCAATTTAAAGATTTAACGAAAAAAAAAATGGAAAATGATTTTTCCACCCTAGAGGAAAACTACGACAATTTGGGAAAATTGAAAAAAAAAACTTTTTTATGGAGCATCTCAGGTATATGAGTCTCAGGAGAAAATGTAGTCCGGGAAAAATTAGTGCGATTCCATATAAAAAGCATCAAAATTGGTTGGAAAATAAGAGAGATATTGGGGTTTGAAGTTGACCAATTTTGGGTGATTTTTCATAAATTCGTACATTTTGATGGTGCCATTCCTATGGTTGAATGAATTCTATTGTTATATATGATCACCAAACTTTGAAGCACCTCTACATGTTTGTTTGAGTTGGTATATGTAAAATATTTGTAAATTAGCCCTTTATAGTGCGTCTCTAGTAAAAAAAAATAACAATTTTCACGTTATGATCACGTTATGTTGACACCGCTGACGCTAATTTCACGTTCAAAATACGTACGATATTGAACGCGAAGTTAGTGTCAGTAGTGTACATCCCAAAATCAAAATTTGACTTACGCCGAAAAAAAATACGAAATCAAATTTCTACATTCGTGGTGTTGTTATGGTGTTATATACGAAACGAACGTGAAAACAGAGTTATTGGTGTCGGGAGAAACGCCAAAATCAAAAACGACACTCTTAACTATTTTGGCTTACTGTAATACTAAATTCAGCATTAAAAACTGACTTCTCTGTAGCACAGATTAAAAGAACGATGGTCATCTGATTTTTTGTATTGTTTTGCCATGCTTGCGCGGATGCGCCTCCATTCGAATGGAGGCGCATCCGCGCAAGCATGGCAAAAAATACAGCACATAGCAGTGCAATACAAAAAATCAGATGACCATCGTTCTCCTAATCTGTGCTACATCTGTGTGTGTGTGTGTGTGTGTTTGTATTCCCTTTTTTCGTTCACACTTCCTCTTAAGTGAGTTTCGTTCTCATGCGCGAACACATTTGCCTCTCGTTACATTAATGCTTCTATGCAGCGCAAGCGTGAATGGTGTGGTGTACGGATACTGCACAGGAGCGTTAATGTAACAAAAGGCAAATGTGTTGGTGCATAAGAACGACGCCCGCTTAGGAACAATTACGAACGAAAAAGAGGGAATACAAACACACACACTTTTTTTTTTTGGTTTTTACATTTCTCCCGAAATGTATACAGTGTATTGCAATATACACAATACGCCTTGTGACACCACTGACACCGATTTCGCGTTCAATATCGTACATATTTTGAACGTGAAATTAGCGTCAGCGGTGTCAACATAACGTGATCATAACGTGAAAATGGTTATTTGTTTCTACTAGAGGTATGAATCTTTCATTAGCTGCTTTTATAGCTGGGCCGCGCGTTGTAAAAAAATGTATACCTTTTTCAGAAAAGTAGGATTTTACGTGCTTATTTACAAATTCGTGCCCTTTATCGGACTTAATCTTTATAGGTATCCGAGTAGTTGATGCAAATATTTCGTTATAGCATTGCATCGCAGCAAGTACACCCCGTGACTTATAACAACAACAAAATACACACATTTAGTTTTAGTTCGGTACACTGTGGAATCAAAATGTATGGAAATTCTAGATGGCGCCATCAGTAGAGAATTTGCTGCTGCGATGGTACGCTTAATAGGTACATACCGTGCAAATTTACTGAAACAATCTATTACACTTTAAAGCCTTTGTTATTTCTTGAATACTTTTGCACATCAATTAAATCCATTTCCCACAAATCATCAATATTTGTTATATATTATAATAGTTCCGTTTAAATCTTAGACGCTATTCCTATGAAGAGTGTATGTTGGCTGTGATCTTAACCAGTCAGCTACATCTTTTCGCGTCACGCATATTCCATTCTTTCTTATGTCAGTATAAAGCCTTTCGGAAGTCAAAAAAGCTGCAGGGGATTGCGGATTGTAATAAGTGTTAAATAAAATAGAGTTCAATTTTTGATTATTACACATCTTTATTGTTCAATAGTCACATTAATACTGAAACTTGTTATTTAGCATTTGTTTCTTCCCATTGAGATACAACGTTTCGAGTCAAAATAATTTTTGGTCGCCTAAAATTTGAAATATTAGCTGATAATGATTCATCTGCACGCCTTTTTCTTACTAAAACAGCTGCTTGTGATCGTGTTGAATACGGTGCAAACGCTGGTTGTCGACGATTTTTGTTGTTTTTTTGTCCTCTCGTTTTCGTCTTCTTTTTTTTGGGTGTGGTATGATGTTCAATGCTCATATTATTACTCACTGACGATAAACTATTGGACTTACGAGCATTTTCGAAAAAGTTTATAACAGCTGGTTGTGAAATACTGTCTAACGAGTCTCTAAACGGCACCACGCCTGATATATCGAGTGCAGGTATCGAAAAATTGAATGTGTCATTTACACAGTTGATATGTCTTTATTATTACACTTCTTGTCCACTGTATTATGTTGAGGGTTTCTCGATGTAATTTTACGTGATTCAAGCATCTTTGCAGTGCCTTATATAGTCAGCATCTGATATTGTCTCATAATCCGTTGGTCAGTGGTTCAATTCTCAATCGTTCAAAAAAAAAATTCGGCTTACAAGCAAATTTCCTGAAATTGTATACCTTAAGACAGTAAATGTATTATGCATACGCTTTGATTTTTAATTCTTGGAAATCGAGGGTTTTGTTGCGTTAGATACACATGAGAAACATAAAATTTTTACCTAAGGGGAATCAGTTGACTGTGTCAATACACTTTTTAGTGGTATTACAGGTATTACCGTGTCTAATGAAATACCAAACGTGACTCTACCCCTTGTTCTTCACTGACTGCTTTAATCATTTAAAAGAATATGAGTTTTAATAGTTTAATTTCAAATATTATACATCATGGGCGCACGGCAACCCAATCAAGAAATTCAAAGTCAATTAATCTCATCATCAATTGATAAAGATGAGGGGTTCGCGTTCCCAAGTAACCAAACGAGACGCATACGTCGACTAAGTATTCGCTCGGAAGCTAGATATCCACCTGAAATAACTGCTCAATTATTTGGTGATGGGGTTCAGCACAATGAGATTTCCTCATCAGCTGAAAGAGTATCGTGCTATCGTGAAATGGAGGATCGCATAACCACAAGAATGAATAATTATTCATTTCATCTGATGGCGGTACCACAATTAAACGAAGTCAGCTCATCAAATCATATGGCGACAGGCTGGATTAGCACACGAAAAGGTGAACAAAAACAACAATAAACAATATTAATGAACGTATTATAATACCTCATCGAATTTTTAAATAAAGAATATGTATAATTCTCAATGAGAACGTAAACAAGCATCTCACACAGACAGCTCACATCATTTCGTTGATGTGACGCGCTTTAATCACATCATTTGTGTTCGTTGGCTATCGACACTGTCTTCGTGTTGAGTGTATAGCGGCCACATCATTTATCCTGTGCATTACATGTGCGAATCGACGCGATGTGCTCACACGATATTTCGTGTAACACGAAGACAGTGTCGATAGCCAACGAACACAAATGTTGTGATTGAAGCGCGTCACATCAACAAAATGGTTTGAGCTGTCTGAGTGAGATTTTTTATTAGAACAAACCAAAAACACTGATCTCCGCTGATCTGAATTAATTTAAAATCATATTGAATGGCTGTAGTAAATTTTCGAAGCGTTAAATAAATAAATTTAAACCCTTGAAAACAATAAATTCTATGAATAGATAGTCGCCAACAGTTATTTATAATCTGAAAAAAGGAAAAAAAAATGTATGATTGAGAATTGATCCGCTAACCACTGTATTACGAGGCTTAAGCGCTAACACCATGCTGTTTGGCCCATATATTGATATTGCACTGTGTACCTATGCTAATGTACAGACTAAATGCAGCACAAATGCATTATTCAATTCTCAGCCAATCATATCACTTAAGTGATACAATTTGTTCGAGGGGAGAATTAAATAAGTTGCTGCGTCTGCCATACTTACGAATTTTGAACTGCACATCGCCCAATGGATGTGCCCAGTCATCGCTCATCTGAAACTTACATCTAATGCAAATAAAAACGCACTTGTTTTGACTATAAACGATATTGACTTGATGCTTTATTTAGAGACACGAATTTGTTGATCTGGTATTTGAATGGAAAACCAGCAGCACTTGCTGGAGAAAAAACCATTCGCCCATGCTCTCGGCTCGTGGTGTTGTCGAGCCGTTAGTTTTAATTCAACTGAACTCGCGACGCACAAGTCACTTGCTCGGATCGTGCTCTTTTTGGATGCGGCAGCGCATGAACACAAACACATCGAAGTGTTCGATACACTCCCCGGTGAGAAATTGACTAGATTTCTCACAATTGCACCGGTGAGTCAACATCCACCTTCAGCACCGGTTGGAGGACAAGCCAACAAGCTATTATGCTTCTGACCGCACTTCTTGCACGCACCCTTTCGACAGGTGCTTGTCTCATGTGGGGCGAAACAATTCTCGCACAAATTGGCACGTGCGATGATGTTTTTTCGCGCTTGAACTGATTGCCCACGGAAAATTGGGCACCGAATAAGTACATGGTCACCGTTGCAATACGCACAATTCAGCTTCGGTTTTTTGCCCGTTGGTGCACTGTGCTCAGCCGACGATGTGGATGCCACCGGTTGTCGTCCGTGGTAGCCCGCTTGGCGCTCTGCCGGCATTATTTTCTTGGTACGTTTTACCAGAAAGTTTATTAGGTCATCTAATGTCGGCTCGTTATCGTCCAATCGCCATTGCCATAACGACTGGCTGACCATATCCAATAAGCCATGGACATAGGCGATGATCGTTCGTGAAACGTCGCGCTGAATTGTCACGTTCAGCTCAAGCGCTCGTGCTTGTGTTTCAGCGACACACACAATGATTTCATTGATTGCCCCTTCGGTTATACCAGCAATTGGCCGAAGAGAAAAAATCGGATCCAAAACCCGCACGAAATCAAGGTAAGACAACGTCATCGTGTCTGGCTGCACTGGCACATCCATCGGTTCAGGCTCATTTGCTGCCGGTTCGAGCTCAGCCGACCCAGAAGCAGCCGGTGGCACCTGTTGCACGGATGGTACCGGGCTCTGGCCTTCCGCAATCGATGCGCTCGCTGGTACTTTTTCGGCTTGTTCCGAATTTTCTTCACCATTCGGCTGTGCACATGGGATATCACCTTCCTCCTCCTGCTCCAGCTCTTGCTCTGGGTCTTGCTCCCGTTCCACTTCGTTGATGATTCGGGCAATAAACATATTGCCTAAAAAGTGGAAATCACCTTGAGCTCGAATGAAACCATCTTGGTGTTGCTCTTGCACTTCCGGTGCAAGCACGCTCCAATCTTCCAATAGTCGAACGAAAGTGGTATTCAACCGTTCCAAACTTTGTTCCGGCGGGCCTAGACTGTGGCCGGCTTCGACGGTTATTTTTAATTGCTCGAAAGCTTTCAAAAATTCAGGAGACATCTATGTAAATGTGAAAAAAAGAACAAACAATTTAGCAAACAAAAATTTGATACATTTTGCGTTCATTCTACACAGCACTTGGAGTAGAGTTTTGTTGCACATTTACACTGTCAACTGATTTTGTTCTCAAACGGAAACACTAGCAGAAGAAAAAAGGCACTTTTATTATTAGTGAGTATTTGCACTATTAAAACTGATGAACCATCGAGACGTGTTGCACCAAAAATAACTCCCCCGGTTCAACAGTTTTTTGTTCGATTTGCACCCTTCTCTTTTTTCTCCTTTTTGCGTCTACACAAAAGCCAGTGGTGTTTTGATGCACCACACTTGCAAGATGGAACGGTACATACGGCTCTTTTGTGAAAACGGGAAAAACAATTGGCACACAATTTTTTATTTTTCACAATTTTTCGTCGCTCATGCACGGAAATGAATTTGAAATATCCGCATTGATAAATTCTGTGTTTCCCAATTCCACAACATTCGCACGCCATGTTTATAATTTTTTTTTTTTTAACAAAATTCACTAAAATTTTGGATGCTCACTTCACTTGGGAAAGAGAAAAAAGGTTTCAATTTGTTTTCTTACCTTCAATCGGTTTAATTTGCACGGAATCAAAAAATAGAAAATAACTTGAAGTGAAAATTGCACTGTTTGAGAAAGGACTTCCACTCTGAGAGAACACTTGAACTGTAATGCCAATCGATCGGACATTGATGCGATTATCAACTGAGCATCGATGTCCATGCGACGCACTCGGCTTGTTTTGCATCTCATTTTCTCTCCTTCCATCCGATAGCACATCGGTCGTGCGAAACAACGCATACTTGTAGCTGTGGCGCAAGCCCTTAGCTGTGTTGCACTTATGCTCTTGAGTTCGTGCGCTAAACCGTTTGAGTGGATGAAACATTCTGTTGTGAAATTCACTCGAATTTGTCGACGACAAATTTCTGTGCACGTGGTTGCCTTTTGTCGTTTTATTCCATAACTGTTCCCACGATATGCCCATGCACAGTCATAAATTTTAGGTTTTACGACTTGTAAACCGTTTATTATTTTAGGATCAGATATTTGTCACACCAATCGTGCACGCTTTGGCTCCTTTCGATACAATCGAACGGTTTATTATTTTACGACAACTAAATTTCGGCACTGAAATATGATTGCGGGAATTTCCACAGCTGCACAAGCATGAATGTAGTATTGAAATTCTCGCATTGGTCTTGTGCTCGTTTGTGGTGCACGGTTCAACCGAATGTTTATATTTTGTCAATGACAAAAATGTTGAGTGTTCTACTTGCTCATTAAAAAATGATCCAAGCAACCATGCAATTTGGTTTCACGCTTGCGATTTGTTTGTTATGTTTATCAACACACAGCAACGGAATTGCTGCTTTCATGCTGTTGATGTTTTGGTTGTGATGCTCGCCTCGGTTTAAGATACAATCCCGATTGTGTTACAACTGAGCGTCGCTCTGGTAACGGTTAATCGGCACAGCACAAAATATGCACGTTTGAATGTTGTTTGTTTTTTTTGATTCGTCGCCCATTTGATTTTCGTTTGTTTATTAACAAAAATAAACGCTCTTTTGAATCGAAAGGAAAACAAAGAACGCTTTGTTATTCATCTTTCGTCATATATGCAATATGTGATACTGGATTTATGATTGAGTCGAGCGGCTCAAGTGGTTCAACAGGCAAGAGGCACAATTTTTGAATCGAGCGTGTCAATCGTTTTCTCTTGCTTTGCTTTTCGCCCGATTTCGGTTTATTTTGTTTGGCTATTTCAAGCACTACGTTGCGCACCAAGCCGTCTTTACTTGGTAACAGCTCAACTACTCTTCCAAGAAGCCATTTGCCCGGTGCTGTATTTTCATCTGAAATCAGCACTATTTGCCCAATCTTGATATTCTCCTTCTCATGTTTCCATTTTTGACGCGGCAATAGCGACGATAAATAATCGCTATGCCAGCTCTTCCAAAAACTTTCGAGCATTGTTTTTTGGTTCTCACGAATTTTTCTCAGTGAAAAATTCGTTTGCGCTGGTGTTGCTATCGGTGGTGGTAAAATGAACGGCTCACCAATAAGAAAATGCGCCGGAGTTATGCACTGTGCGTCGGATGGATCATCCGTTGGCGCATACAACGGACGTGAATTTAAAATCGCCTCCACCTGAGTTAAAAATGTCATAAAATGCTCATATGTGTAACATTTTGCACTCATCACCCGATTTAAGTGATGTTTTGCGGATTTTACTGCCGCTTCATAAATACCACCTTGATGAGGTGCTGCCGGGCTCATAAATTTCCAGCTTGTGCCTAATTTATTTAAATGCTCAATTGTCGTTGGTGCACTCCAGCCCTTGAACGCTTCTTTTATTTCCTTTTGAGCTCCACAAAAGGCGGTTCCATTGTCACTAAACAACTTGTTACAGTGACCGCGCCTTGCTATAAAGCGCTCAAAACAGCAAATGAATGCTGCTGATGTCAAATCGGTCACTAAATCAATGTGCACTGCACGTGTGACCATACATACAAATATTGCCACCCAACATTTGCGTTTCGCTGCACGGGGTCTATTTTGCTCTTTTAGCGAAAATGGTCCAGCGTAATCTACGCCCGAATAGAGAAATGCTCTATTTCGATTTATTCTTTCCTTTGGCAAATCTCCCATCAGTTGCTCACGAAAACGCTTACTGTATCTCACACAGTCTGTGCACTTCTTTGAAAATCCCTGCACTTGATTTCTCAACTTTGGTATCCAAAAATTGTTTCGAATGTACTCGAGCATAAGCTGAGTTGCACCGTGTTTTGTTTCCTTATGCGCTTGAATAACCAACAAATCACTCAACCTTGAGTGAGATGGTATGATTATTGGAAATTTTGTGTCGTATGGCACTTCAGATGCACCAATGCGGCCACCCGCACGAATAATGCCATCGTCGTCCATGAATGGGCGCAAATTTATGATTTTACTGTTTTCTGGGAAACAATTGAGATTTTTGAATTCATGCTCTTTGAAATATGTGCACTCTCTTGGGTAGGCTAAAGCCTGCTCTCGACGAATGAAATATTTTATTGCCTCTCTCTTCTCTTCTTCCGAAGGCAATTCTATCATATTACATAATTTGCCCTTGAACTCATGCATTTTGAGTGCACATGTTGGTTTTTCTGCATTTTTTGAGCGAACAATTTTTATGAATCGTAAAACATACGACAGCACTCGAGTTATTTCGCCCAAATTTCTCGTGTATTCGAAGAGAGGCACTCTCTCTGGATGATTTTTAACGAATATTGTCAGCTCATCTTTTTTTACAGAAAAATTGTGCACTTTAAATTCGGCTTGCACCTCGTCTGGTATTTCGAGTGTTCGAATATCAAGTGGTTTAGGCCATTGCTCTTGAGTGCTGCGCAACCACGAAGGCCCATGCCACCATAAATCATTGTGCACAATTTCGTTTGAAAATAAACCACGGCTCACTAAATCAGCCGGATTTTCTTTCGTTCTTATGTGTCTCCAGTGTTGCACTTCACTCACTTCTCGAATTTTCTTCACTCGGTTTGCAACATACAAACGGAGCTCATGCAGTGGTTTGTTTAACCACTGCAGCACCGATGTGTTGTCACACCATAAGAAATATGGTATGTGCTTCAGTTCCATTGCTTCGCGCACGGTCGAAAACAACTGACTTAACAATTCCGCGGCTGCCAATTCGAGTCGTGGTATTGTCACTCTTTTCAGTGGAGCTACTCTTGATTTTGAGGCGATTAATGCACTTGTAATATTGCCCCTTAAATCAACAGCTCGCACGTACATTCCACAGCCATAGGCATCGCCCGAACTATCAGCGTATCCGTGCAGTTGCAATTGCACATCATTGCACATTCCAATCCATCGTGGAATTTTTACCTGCTCTAGTATTACAATGCGCTGCCAAATGTTTGACCATTGTTTGACAATATCCGGAGGTACGATATCGTCCCAATTTAATTTTTTGCTCCATATTAATTGCATCAATATTTTTGCACGCACAATTACCGGCGCAATTAATCCGTTAGGGTCAAATAATCGACTTATTTTGCTAAGGATTTCACGTTTTGTCGGTTTTTCGCTCACACCGCTCTCTTTTACTTGAAATGTAATTTCGTCCGTTCTCGGTAGCCACTTTAAACCAAGAATGGAAGTTTCACTTTCTTCATTTTCGAATGAAACGGACGCTATGTCCTCTCCTTCAAGCACCTGCATGAGTTTTTTGCTATTGGATTGCCATTTACACAATTCAAAACACGACTTTCCAAGCACAGTTTTCATGTCCCTTGCCAATTGTATTGCAGCTGTTTCATTCTCTTCGCCCGTCGCACAATCATCCATATAAAAGTCGTTACGGATAACTTCAACGGCTTTCGGATATTCGCTCTCGTATTCCGATGCTCCGTTCAACATTGATTGAACCGCTAAATACGGTGACGATGCTTGGCCAAAGGTTACCTTGATCAAACAATATTCCTTTAGTGGATGCTTTGGGCTCTCTCTCCAGAAAATGCGCTGCAAGTTCCATTGCTCTGGAACGATTCCTATTTGCAGGAACATTTTCTTTATGTCTGCACTAATTGCGATTTTATGCCGTCTAAAGCGCATAAAAGTTTCAAACAAATCTCTTTGCAATTTTGCACCGACAAATTGCGCATCGTTGAGAGAAATCCCCTTTTTCGTGAGACAGCTCGCGTCAAAAACCACTCGAAATTTGTTTGAAGACCACACTGCGTGGTGTGGTATATAATAACTCATTTCCTCGGGTTTTGGCGCTTCGGTTGCTTCGACCATGTGGCCGGAGCTCAACATCTCGCGCATAAATTCGATGTATTTTTCTCTATAAAGAGGCTCACGCTCAAACTTCTTCTCTTGCATGAGAAATCGACGCAATGCGATTTCCCTCGAATCACCAAGCTCATGTATGGTTGGTTTCAATGGAATTGCAACGACGTGCCTACCAGATGCTTCACGATAATGTTTTTCTGCAAACATCTTATCCGCAAGCTCATTTTCGGCGTCCTTTTTATTGCACAATGACAAATCCTCGAATTGCCAGAATTTTTGAATGTTTTTATCAAGCTCTTGTAAATTGATAATTTGCACTCGCTTTGGCGTTACCGGTTGCACACAATCATTATAAATGACATTTCCGGCTCTGCCACATATTATATGTCCCATTGTTGTTTCTTGACACAACAAATTGCTGTGCACTTTCGATGCCATTCCTTCCACGATCATCGAATAAACTTCGATACCCAACAATACCTTGTTTCCAAAACAGTGGATCGGCTAATGGGGCGCACGGTGGTTTTGCGAAAATTTCGCACGGGAGATTTTGATCCGGATAAACCGGTCGAAATGAGCTCGTTTTTGGCAAGACCAAAAAGGACATTTTTTGCCTTTCTTCATTTCCATTGTGAAACCACGGTTTTATGTGCGCATCAACACCCTTTTTCACCAATGTTGGACCTTCTCCTATCCCAATTAAACTATTATTCACTGGATAGGTCTTTGAATTTGAATATTTTATGACGCAATGTCTCATCAAATTTGTTTGCGCACCGGAATCACACAATGCTCTGAATAAGCCGACGAATTCGTTTCCAATGAATAATTTAAGCAGTATGGTCGGCAACAACTGCACATGCAAAAGCAACGGTTTTTCCGGCGCACCACTGTAACTATTCACGGCTAGTCATGCCTTCTTTCGTTTTTCTTTCTTTGGCAGTGCTCTACTGCCGAATTGGACCGTATTTACGTTTCGATTTCGTGGATTTTCGTGGCATAGTAGGCTGTTGTGTTTTTTACCGTCACAACGATGGCAGCCCGGTGGTCGGCAATCGCGCACTGCATGTGAGTTATGAAGACAATTGAAACAAAGTTCCTTTTCTTTCGCACTCTTTTTACGTTCCGTCAAACTTAAATTTCGGAATTTTTCGCACTTATGCACTGGATGGGACGCAGAACGGCACACCTCGTCTCGCTCAGTGAAATTCAATAAGTTTCGAATAGAGCGCGTGCTGCTATTTCTGGCGGATAATTCTGCCATTGCTCACTTGGTTTGCTGTTTATATGCTTAGCAGTCGAACTCTCAAACAAGAATGATTTATATTGGCTCATCACACCGTCCGTGAAGTGTCACAGCGCGCATCACAAACTCACTCGCACTTGAGTTAATGCACACTTTTTTTTTTTCATTGCACACAACAGTGTTGCCTCGCATTATACGACCACATTCCACTTATACACAGGCCAAAATCGTGCAGCACAAACACTTGCTCACTCGAAAATCGTTTTCTTATTTGCGGCACGTTCTTTCCGCTTTCGCTCTTCCAAAAAAGAATGATTGACTTTCGATACGCCTCGCGCATCGGTTCAATCGGTACAGTTCGCCCGAGCACTGAGACACACGAGCGTCCGTACTTGTATCGCTCTCTCTTTTCGTTCTCAGTCTCGCGACAAGCTGATGTACACTCTGCACATTCTTCGTCTCTTGTAAGATTCTTCTCGTTCGCACGAACACTGAAGCGCACGAATACCTCGTATTCGCCTCTCTTGCCTTCAGCTTCGTAGCGAATAAAAGTGTATGTTCCGCATACGCTCATTCTCTCTCACTTATTTTCGCTCCTTTATGTGTATAGATACAACGTATAGCTGCCATGCACGCCACGTTGTTTCTTTGTTCAACCGTTTGAACTTATTGAATGTGAAAAAAAAACACACACCAGTCTCTCGTGACTGGATTTTGTCTAAATGAATGTGTTTTTTTTTTTCACTTGTCATTTTTATGCTCTTGCTACAAATAATGAATGCCGATCTCGTTTGATCAAATTCTAATCATTTTTTTTTTTGACGAAATTTCCGATGCTAGCTAGCAATTTCCAAGGCCAGTCGCCTGCAAATAAAGGAAAAGAAGAAAAGACGAAAATATTCGCAGCCCGGCTGCTTGTTAAATAATTGTGTTGTCTTTCATGACAACCTTTTAGCTCTTATTTTTCTATCACTCCTTATTGAAGTGTAATTCTGCACTAAATGCACTTCCTCGCAATGAGAAAAGAAATTATTCGACAAAATGATATCGATGCACATTATCGGGTTGCGCAGTCCAAATTCTGATGGCAGACTCACTTTCGGCACCAATGTTCGAGGGGAGAATTAAATAAGTTGCTGCGTCTGCCATACTTACGAATTTTGAACTGCACATCGCCCAATGGATGTGCCCAGTCATCGCTCATCTGAAACTTACATCTAATGCAAATAAAAACGCACTTGTTTTGACTATAAACGATATTGACTTGATGCTTTATTTAGAGACACGAATTTGTTGATCTGGTATTTGAATGGAAAACCAGCAGCACTTGCTGGAGAAAAAACCATTCGCCCATGCTCTCGGCTCGTGGTGTTGTCGAGCCGTTAGTTTTAATTCAACTGAACTCGCGACGCACAAGTCACTTGCTCGGATCGTGCTCTTTTTGGATGCGGCAGCGCATGAACACAAACACATCGAAGTGTTCGATACACAATTGGTCATATAATATGCATAGTGGGCTGCGGTGTTGATCATATGTAGCGATCACGCTCTACACATATGTGTGGCTATTGCCGTTTATGTGGAGCGTCTCCTCTCATTCGTCTCATAGTGGGATGTGGTAAAGTCATATGCATATATGCAACGCGTATGATTGGTGTACACTGTACACACATATGCCCGTACAAGTGGCAAAATAACATAGATGGCGTTTACTTTGAAGTTTCAAAGCTTCAAAGCTTTGAACCTCTAAACTAAACGCCATCTATGAAACTTGAACTTTCAAAATGGCGGCCAATAGTGCATATTAAGGCTACTCACGTACTGTTCACGAACGTTCGCGAACAGAAAAATTTATGAAATTCGAGTACGCGTTCGGTTCGTGTTCGTCAAGTGACTGTTCGTTCGAACACGTACCGAACACGAACGAACACGAACATGTTCGTTCAAAAATGTTTTTTTTTCCAAAATAATTTACAATTGAATATGTATTCATTTTATGATGAATTAAAGCTATATTATTATTATATTTTGTCTCTTTTATCAAAAATTCATTTTGCATTGAGTGAACGTATTTTGATTGATAAATTCCGCTTACATATAAAGCATATATGATAGAGCGGCATAACATAAACTGTTTCCAATCAATGAAATACCTCATAATGTCTAATTTCACTTTTTGGCTCCAAAGAACGATGACCAAACGTTTACCAATTTGGCGTTTCCATTTGATTTACATTGAGACTTGAGCTGAAGTCTTAATGTCTTTAAATTCAGCTCAAGTCTCAATGTAAATCAAATGGAAACGTCAAACTGGTTCTGTTTTACATGAACTGTCAAGCATGGTTTTTTTTCGTTTAAAAGAATTTATGCATCGACACAGCCTCTTGTCGACTTATACTCCCGGTTGCCGTTTCGAATTTGAAATTGGAAATTATGAGGTATTTTATTGATTGGAAACAGTTCATACAGTGCCATTGAACTCTTTGAATCCATTCGAACCACTAAAAACCAGAAAATAAAAAAAAATCCTCAAAAGTCCATCGAGAATCATCTGACTCAAAGAAATCGTATTTTTTTTAGCGAAAATTTGGAATTGGACATTTCGAGGCATTTTATTGATTGGAAACAGTTTATGTAATGCCATTGAACTCGTTGAATTCATTAGAGCCATCAAAATATAAAAGAAATCGAAAGTGCGTAAAATTTTCGGATGCTCTTAAATTTTTCGAATATACGAACGTGCGAAATTTTACGATGATTTCGATTAATCAGAACTTACGTTCGAAATTATCGAATAAGTTTCGCACGAACGAATGAAATTTTTGTTGTTCGTTGGCAACTCTAGATGAGACTAAAAATTAATTGATAGATGTCTTATATGAGAACATAAAATCATGTTTAGAATTTTCAATAACTGATTTGATCACTACATGAAATGTAAAAATACAAAAAAATCGCTATTAATTTGTCTGCTTCTTATCCAATAACAACAGAGAATTTTCGTATTTTTGTATAAATACACCGAGATAATTGAAAAACATATCACGAACATTCAAGAACATATTTGTTTGTTCGTATGTTCTCTTTGTTCGTTCGTGTTTGCTCGTGGTTGCAAATATAGTGTTCGTGTTTTGTTCGTGTTCGTGTCTTCGAGAACGAACGCGAACGAACACGAACAGTTCGTGTTCGTGAGCAGCCTTAGTGCATATATATCTACTAACAGAGTGGCGCACTAATAGATCTTGCTCACAAAATGACTGATATAAAATTTTACGTGGCGCTTGTGAAATATATATTGTCGTTCCACAGTCCTCAAATAATTCAACAATTTGACCATGGCATGGAATGATTGTGAACTAGAGTGCGTCAGTGCGAGTCCCGAACGTTTTCCCTTTCATTATTATATACAAATGATTTACAACCGCATTTTGGATTGCAGGCTCACCGTGAGTGTGTGAATCGTAGCCTAACATTAATCGAATTGATAGAAAAACGGCTCGCTCGCACTGGCGCTTTCTAGTCCACATTCATTGTAATATGGCATGGACAAATTGTTGAATTATTTGAAGGCTGTGGAACGACAATATATATTTCACAAGCGCCACGTAAAATGTTATATCAGTCATTTTGTGGGCAGGATCTATTAGTGCGCCACTCTGTTTATACATCGTCCAGCGGTGTTTTCATCTTATTTACACTTACCGAAATATTCCTTGGAACGTTTCTGTGATCCCTGCTGCTTCGATGATTGTTTGTTTGGAGGAGTTTGATCTCCAGGAAAACAATTCAGATTAGATGCTGATGTGGATGCTTGGACAACTGATGCAACGTCTAGATCATGAAATAAATTGAATTACATTCGTAATCCTAACTTTTCCGCATTGATATGGAATTTAGTTTTTCTCTTGAATAATTTAATTCGTCGGCCAGTCAAGAGAGAAAGTTCTGCCATGAAAACGGGCGAAATGTTTTTTTTTTCATAGGAAGTACTCTATTTGGACACAGTATGTGCATTATGTAGTTTAGTAGCATCCTGTGACACAATTAAACATATTGGCCATCTTCACTTTGCAATTTGAGACTTCTTTCTTGCGATATATTCATATCAACATAAAGATACGTTTTGTGCATAAGGATACATCAAGAGAACTTCAATTTCCTTTTAATGACGCAAACCGCATGAATTTTCATTGAAAAATACGGCCAGACATACCTTCTTACATAGTCGAGCCAAGGGGGGGTAATTTTCGTGAAATCTGAGATTTTTTGGGGGTAATTATGTGACCTCATTCAAAATTTCTAAGGGGTAATTTTGAACATCAAAAATATAGGTGTTCAATCGCATGATTGTAGTTTTTTCGTATCTTTTAGAGGAGCCAATGGAATAACAAAGAGAGCTTTTCAACCATAAGTCAATGATTTAATGATTTATCGATAAAAACCTTGATATTCTGCAAATTCGCTTCATATTCGAAGGGTCATATATGTAAATATATGAATATGGTCACTGGAAATTCTGTGACCTCATCCAAAAAATCTAGGGGGTTAGTTCTCAATCGAAGCTCAAGGGAGGGGGGGGGGTAATCTGTGACCTATGTGACCTTGTCAGAAGGTATGCGGTCAGAAGTCATAAATGTGAAAATCCGACTCACGTGCACTTGAATGCACGCCGCTGAATCAATCGAAATGATTCAATGCACCCACAGCCGTTCTGTATTGATACAAATGAGTTGACGGTTTTTTGCCAAACATTTCAATGTAACTTCGTAGTCAAAATATTGATCGGATTTTCGGTGTTTTGAAAACGTTTTGTCTCTCATTCAAGTGAGACGCCCATAGAACTGAGTGTGTGATATTTCGTCTCTGCATTACAGCAGCAAATCAGAATATTAATTTAAACAAAGAAAAGATGATTCTCTTTGATTGTTTAAGATTCAATCTTGGTTTTCATATAAAATTAGTGAAAAATCACACAAAAATGACTGAAAATCGTAAAAAATCTGAATATTTTGACTAAATTTACTCCTAGAAAATGATTAATTTTTGTTATAAAAGGTAAAATAAAATATAATTTGTCCAATATGAAGCGTTAAAAGGTGAGTTATATGAGTGAAAATAGGCGAAAATATGAAAATTTGTTGGAAATAGCTCAAATGTCACATTTTGGCCGTGCGCGAAGGCACGAAATTGAAAAATTTCAATTGAGGAATGAATGATTTTATTTTTTCTGTTTCCATCTAATGAAAGGATTGAATGTGTTCAGTGCCTTATTTCACAAAAGTCGTTCAGGCTTAACAGGCGTTCAGGTGCCTAAACAACCCTGAAAATAATTTCTTGCTCAACTCGTTCACTGTGTAAAATCTGCATATGGCTTGAACATGTTGAATAACCGAAGTGAACAGCGCTATAATTTTTAAAAAATCTTGACATTTTTATTTTGTTTTAAATTAAGAACAATTTTTTTTTTAAATTATAGAGAATTCTTAGAATCTATAATTTAAGAAAAACTGGGCATGGGTAAATTGGGGGGAATTACAGTAAAACTTGCGGTAGAAGCGTTACATTTTCAACGGTTAGAATTACTAAAAATTCTATCTAGATAGAATCAAATAAATTAAAACCTCGCAGCAATACCATAAAACAGTCGAACGGTCAGGATTTCGCTGCGTCGTTCGAGTTCGTTCGTGTTCGGTTCGAAATGTTTGAAGATATTAAAATGAAGTTCGAGTTCGTGAGCAGCTCTGGTGTCCAATCTAAATTTTAAATTGAACATTTTTTAAATTTCCACTTTCGTCCAAGTAAATTGTTTTGTTTAGTAAATGAGTTTTATCGTTGAAAACACTTTCAATTTTTTGAATCACATTTTTGTGGCTTTTATGAAGTTCGGATACTTGCTCTCATTAAATTGTTCCAGCTGCGAAAAAATGAAACCATTACGCTTCATAACTCTGAAAATGACTAATTTGAATCAGAGTCAATTTTTGAACACTTCAATACTTTTAAAAAAATTAGAACACTTCAATATTGGCAACTGCATGATAAGCTGGACAGAATCATTTCTTGAAAACAGAATTCAAAATGTATGCATCAATGGAGCAAAATCAACAGACATACATCCATTATCTGCCGTTCCTCAGGGGCCAACCCTATCCAGTCTTTTGTTCGCAATATTCATAAATGATTTACCTGATAGTTTGGCATGCAACACACTTTTATTTGCAGACGATCTTAAAATCTACATAAAAATAGAGTCAGTCCGAGACTGTATAAAACTACAAAAAGATTTAGAAGCAATAGCAAACTGGTGTAGTGAAAACAATTTGTCTCTAAATGCCAGCAAATGCCAAATTCTCTCAATCAAACGAAAATCCGATGCCAACACAATCTCATTCATTTACAAAATAAACGACATTGCACTGACGAGAAAAAACCAAAAAAGGGCCTAGGAGTAATATTCGACAGCAAATTTTCTTTCAAACATCACTTTTCAAATATTGTAAATAGAGCCTACAAAATGCTTGGATTTATAACCAGGTCACTCTTTAAGTTCAAACATATTGAAACATACTACCGTCTCTACTTCTGTTAGGTTAAAAGCATACTCGAATATGCGTCACCAATATGGAATCCATTCTATACGATCCACATTGATGAAATCGAGAGGGTATAACGCAAGTTCACCAGAATACTCGCATATAAATTCAACATACCAAGAGAAACATATTCACTGCGCTTGAAACACATGAATATGATCTCCTTGAAGAACAGAAGAATCATGCTCGACGAAATACTGCTTTACAACATTTTCAATGGTCATGTTAATTCAACACTTAAAGATAAATTAATCATTAGTGCAACACCATTCCACCCGTTTTTTACTGGACAAATTCTACTTCCAATATTAATTTAAACTCGATAACAACAAGAATTCAAAAACACCATAATGAATACTTTCGTCAAATCAGCTTGAATGATCAATCAATAAGCCACTTCAAAAATCAAACACTGAATAGACTGCCACAAGAAATTTGGATCTGATTCAAAAAAAAAAATATTCACATTTCAACAAACCACTTTTAGATTTAATTTATACAAAATTTCACTTGAAGACAATCACATATTAATGAACATATCAAGTGAATACATTTCATATGTCAACAAACCAGACAATCAATATAATCATACACCAAAAACAATCTATCTTTATCTCTCTCACAAATAAAACACCACTGTATAATTTATAATTGGGCTTTGGCCTGTCAATTAAACCTGTAACCAATTAACGCATAAAAATAAAAATAAAAATAAAAATAAAAATAAAAATAAAAATAAAAATAAAAATAAAAATAAAAAATAAAAATAAAAAAAAATTACCGAGACCCACATGTCCAAGACTCTGGTGCTACAAATTTGAATCGTTGCTTCTTTTTACTGTTGCTCATGCACGCTCTTCTTTTGTATTCAACTTAAACATTCCATTCTCCAAACGGCCCGTTGCAATGATATTACCGCGTACATTCATAATTTTTCACCCGCGTTTATTGAATACCACTTCGTTGTCATTCAACACCATTTGACTGACGGAGAGTAGGTTTGCACAGATACTAGGAATTACATGTAGGGGTATGTTCCCTTAGTTGGATACCCCTTGTCTTTTTTACTAATAAATGAGATAGCGTCAAAATGACAACTGTCATCGTGCTCTGGCATTAAAAAAACAGTATTGAAAGTATTTCGACGTGAATAGACGTGTTGCTTGTGCTTGAAAAAAATCCAAAAAAGTTTTTTCGTCTATTTTTCCTCATAAAGGAAAAAAATTGTTTTTCGATATTTTAACGGTTTGAAGCGTTCAATGTGCTGCTATTGACTTGTATTTTGTGAAATCAAGTGAATTTGGATCTTTATGTGAGTAAAAAAAAATGTGAATTCATTCCAAAATGGCGTCATGTTCGTTAGTTGGACATGTTCGTGTACCCTTAGTTGGACACTAGGGTGGTTCGATTTTTATCTACATTTTCCGATATTCAGGTTGATCCTAGATTGAAACCCCTGGTGGCCTGAGGTTTTTGAAAAATCAGATTTTGGGCCATAATAAATTTTTTTAAATTTCATATTAATGACCAAAATTATGATTTCATTCGATTTTTAACCACCATTCCTATATATTCTAGGTATTTATTGATCATTTTTTCATATATTTTGATCCATTCTATTACCAAGAAGACAGCAAAGTGCCAAAAATCACAAAAAATCATAACAAAACTTACTATAAATTCAACAAAAATACTCTGAAAACAACATAAAACTCCCAAAAAGTCTCAAATTTTAGCTCAATCATATAACATTATTATGTTTTTGTTATCAACAGAAAATGTGGATATTTTGATGATTTTTTTGGCACCAGTTTCACACGAAGTCGGACAAAAATTGTAAATCATGTCTCCGATTTGGCTGAAAATTTAAACATTTCACTCGAATGCCGAAAAAATGAGACCGCCAAATTTTTGGCTCTCTAGGTGGAGGGGTTTGGCTGGGAGAGGATAGTCCATTTTTTGAATTTTGCTCGAAATCGCCAAAAGTGCCATTATTTGCCACCAGGGTTTTCAATCTAGGATCAACCTGAATATCGGAAAATGTTCCTCTTTTCATGTACTACAAGGACCACCCCGGGGTTTTTTTTAACCGTTGGTAGATACATATGCGCAGATGTCATTTTTATGATGGATTATTGACATTTAAACCATTTTAAATTGTTTGTTTGGTATTTAAATTTAAATTATCGTTGAATTTTCTCCATATTTTGGAGCATTTGAATATGTCAAAGTATCAAAACATGTAAAAACTGTGAATCGGACTATGATGAGGAATTTGATGAAGCTGATGAATAATTTCAATGCATTTTCATGTTCAAGGCACATAAAACAAATAAATAAATCATACACTTTGCATATCTGGTGTGTTTACTAAATTTTTTCGAATTTATAGGAAAATTTTGGGGGTTGTCCAACTAAGGGTACATTTTTTCAGATGGCCTAAAATCGCACCTTCGGAAAATTGACCAACAATTATTTTTTTCCAGCTCAATTGAAAAATGAGTAAAGCCAAATTATTGCATTTGCCATTACCTTTCAAACGATACTACTACCATCTCAAAATTTCGATTTAAAGGAAAATTATGACAGAAAAACCAAAAGGTGTCCAACCATGGCACATTCCCCTACATCATTTATCGCCAATTCAAAAAGCTTAACGCAAGTTGACTCTTTAATAAGCAAATATTCATAGTTACTTCTCTTTTCATCCATTTCTTTACTCTCCCATTTTATTCTCATTTTTTTTCAACACTTTTATTAGTTATAAGCCATTTTTCATACCATATTATAATCTGTAAGGGGGCCTTGGGCCTGTTGATTGTATATTATTCCAATTCTTCCATATACAGAGAAAATAAAATAAAAATAAAAATAAAATAAAAATAAAAAATATTTTCACTTCATTTAAAATAACACCATAAAAATTTAACTCAATTTTCAATTTTATCTTTCTTCAAAAACCAAAACTCAATTCACAATGCAACCAACAATGAACTCCAAATTAAGCATTTATTATCAAAACATAAGAGGTGTGAACACAAAAACACACATTAAATCCAACTTGTCAGCGGCAAATTTCCATATGATTTAAATGAAACTTGGTTAAGAGATGACTTTCACAGTGAATAACTCTTCGCTGATTCATTTATAGTATATAGAAGCGATAGAAATTTAGCATCAACAGGTAAAAAAGGTGGAGGTGGTTGTCTTATTGCAGTAAAAAAGTCAATCTCAACAAATCGATTGAACAAATGAGAAAATGAACTTCCGTTTGAAAATGTTTGGTTGCAAATAAATCTTAAACATTCAAACAATAAAATATACATTAACACTGCATACATTACACCTGATTCAAACCGTGAGACATACATTACTTATTATGATCACTTCACCAACATAATTTGCAAACGCAAACCTGATTCTGATTTCGTTATTCTTGGCGATTTCAACATTAAACAAATTTCACGGGTCAGCACTGGTTCCTACTGCTATCCAATAGCTCATGAAGGAAGAATTGCATCTGACTTAATGATCTCTTGGAAATCACGGGCCTAAATCAAATTAATCACGTGCGTAACACAAACGGTAGAACTCTTGACTTAGCCATGACAAATCTTCAAAATGTCCGTTTGTTTGAAACCGACCCGTTGAGCAAACCCGATTCACATCACCCGACACTTGCAATTGAGATCATGAATGCAAACATCAAATTCTTAAAATCAATAAAAAATCCTAAAGTCAATTTTTATAAACTTAGATATGATCTAATCGAATCAGATTTTAAGAAAATAAACTGACTTACTTAGTGAAAGTGACGTAAATTCGGCAGTGCATAAATTTTACTCAACTGTCAATGACACAATAAAAAAATACAAAATCATGATACAACCAAAATGTGAAAAATTTCCCAAATGGTTCAGTCAAGCACTCATTCGAATACTGAAAGAAAAGGAACATTTCAGAGACCTGTACAATGACACAGGGAATCAACAATTCAATGACATTTACTAAGGAAAAGAAAAATGTTCAAACGGGAAAAACGAATCTGTGAAAATAGATACATTGATAATACGGAAGGAAACATTGTAAACAATACGAAAGCGTTCTTCGCATACACCAAATCACTCTGTAAATCAAACAAACTTCCAAGCACAATGAAATATAATAACACTGTATCTGATGATACAAACACAATCACAGAATTTTTTGCCTCGAATTTCAAGTCAGTATACAATACACCGATTACTCAAAGATCATTTCGAAATCTCAACTGCAATTGCAGTAATCACATTGAAATTTCAGAACAAGAAATACTGAAAGCCATTGAGGGTCTTGATGCAAACAAAACAAACAGTACAGATGGAATACCAATAATGTTCTACAAGCGAACATCCAAAATTATTGAACTGATTAATTCTGTTTAGTGATAGTTTGCTTGGATAACTCAGTCCAAAACCATTTATATTTACTCTGAATATCAATTTGTACAAAGTGTTTAACGGCTGAAAAGGAAAAATTGGCAACAAGAAATTCGTACACGTGGAATTGTGATATGGAATAAGCGTACTGCTGGATTTAATGCAAGATATGCCTACTTGTACAATGTTCTCTTAAATCTATGGCTATTATCGTGACCACACAGTAAGTCTCAATGGGACAACGTTGACTATGTTGCCACCTGGACGTTTACGACCGCGTTTCTTTTTATGCTTTCTGATATTCTGGATACAAACCATATATCGTAAACAAATATTCCATGTTTACAAACTGATTAAAACCAGCGAATATTCGATTGATAGAAGAAAATAAAATATTTGTGATTTTATTTTGCAATGAGAATTTAATTTTAAGAATGTTATTTTCATCAATTTTTATGTATTTGGTCGTATTTTGTATATCAATCAGAAAATTTGTGCTTTTTTTACGTAATACGTAGGATATCAATTTACGTCTAATGTAATTGCATGTAAACAAATAACATAACCTCAATTGTGTGTGTTCTTTGTATTGAAATATTTTTGTGCTAAACATGTTTAGCGTAAATGCATTTACGCTATAAATATTGATAAAAATTGTAATGATTAGTGTGAAAGACACAAAAAAAACAAATAAGAAATGTCGAAACCTCCTAGAATTCCATTTTTACAGGAATCAAAAATTGTTTTTAGATAGAAAAAATCCATTTCGCATTGTAAATTCTCATTTCGCAGGCCAATGAAAACCAATACGTAGTTGTGCATTCAACGTATAAACATACGGTAGACCACTGGCATTTCACCATCCCGCGTTCGATTCCCATTATCATATTTATTTATTTTTTCAGTTCATTCTATTATTTTTTTTTGGTAAAAAATGATTGATATCAATTTAGTGGCGAGCATAAGAGTTTTTTTCTTTTTTTTGGTTTGTAAACAAATGTTTACAAACCAAAAAAAAGAAAAAAACTCTTATGCTCGCCACTAAATTGATATCAATCATTTTTTACCAAAAAAAAATAATAGAATGAACTGAAAAAAAAAAAATATGATGATGGGAATCGAACGCAGGATGGTGAAATGCCAGTGGTCTACCGTATGTTTATACGTTGAATGCACAACAATTCAATTCAATACAAAGAACACACACAATTGAGGTTATGTTATTTGTTTACATGCAATTACATTGGACATAAATTGATATTTTACGTATTACGTAAAAAAAACTTAAGATTTTCTAAGTGATATACAAAATACGACCAAATACATAAAAATTGATGAAAATAACGAAAATAATATTTTTAAAATTAAATTCTCATTGCAAAATAAAATCACAAACATTTTATTGTCTCCAGTCAATGTAAATTTTGAGTTGTTTTTAAGCATTTTTATACAGAAAATATTTGTTGGCGATATATGGTTTGTGCCCGTGGTATAAAAGCTTCAGAAAGTTTGTTCCAGTGTCGTAAAAGAAAGAGACGGTGATATCTTATTCAATGGTTGTCACGGACCCATAAGAGGCAATGTTAATACGGGTTTGAGACTTGCCGTATGATCGTGACTGTATTCTGCTTTTATCTATCGTGACTGTGGTCGCTTATTAGACTATGTGCTTATACGCGAATACCTTTTAAGATGGGTTCTTCAACGGTCGATCACCTGATGATGTGGTCAAAATTCAGTAGCTCACGGACGTGTCCGGCCAATCGTGAATGTTGGGTTGGTATTTGGTGATACGATGACTCGTAGCAGTCCCCTGACGAGAGTATTCTATTGCCTTGTCGGTACTTTGTTCAGTCACTTCGGTATGATGCTGCTTAGGCTGGCCGCGTATTATGAATGGTACCGTTGCAAGGTAGATTGATAGCCAAGTGGATATTTATTCGAAGTTATCGCGATGATTATGCAGCCAATATGTGTATGTAAACGGTATGCAGATATACTGCAAATATATCTCACATATATACAGGGTGTCCCGCTTTAGCATGTCAATATTTCTACCGCATATTCCTTGGACCATGAGGAGAAAAAAAGTCTATGAGCAATAATTTCTAGGACTCGTTTTTGGTGGGGTTTCAGCCGTTGGCCCCCTAAGGGTCAATATTTCATATGCTAGAATGGCCATCATTCAAATGCGTGTTGTGGTCTCATTTTTCAACATAAATACATGGTTTATAACTTATTCGAGAGATATTGACGTCTGCTAGATGACACGAAATAGAAAAAATGAAAAAAGTTCAGTGGAGGCGGTAAATTTTTGGTTGGTCTGAAAGTACAACAAAATCGGAAAAATCGATGAAAATCGCGATTTTTCTCGAAAAAGTGTCGTAGAAGACCCCCCCTTTTTTATTTCAGATATCGAAAGTGCATGAAATTCTGAGCCGGAATACAAATTTCAAAACATCCAAATTTGCGTATCTTGGCAAAATCGCAAAATGTTTTAGATGGAGCGACCAAACTTTTTTTGCGTCACATTCCAACGGCTGCTATGATCGTGTCTATCGACAAAAAATCATGTTTTATGTCTCGTTGGAAAGCTGTTGAGCTCAACTAGGATCTCCAATAGTGAAATCTAGTAGACGTCAATATCTCTCGAATAAGTTATAATTCATGTATTTATGTTGAAAAATGAGACCACAACACGCATTTGAATGATGGCCATTCTAGCTAACGGCTGAAACCCCACCAAAAACGAGTCCTAGAAATTACTGCTCATAGACTTTTTTTCTCCACATGGTCCCAGGAATATGTGGTAGAAATATTGACATGCTAAAGCGGGACACCCTGTATATCTGTATATATTTCTATATATGTAGCCTAATGCCGTTATTCGACGATCTCTATGAATCGACTTGTATTTCTATTGGAAAATATACCACTTAATTAGTCACGAGTCACTTTATCTGATAATTCACTGATATTTAGCAAACGACGGATACTTACAATAATTTGTCTAATGATTTAGCAAATAATCTACCTCTCCTAAGTGTGGAATCTCTGTATATAACGGCCTGAAATGCGTCCGATCACTTGTATGGTCGATATGAGAAAGAGGACGCTCTTAATGCTACGTGGCATTACATAAATTTACAACAACAACGCCTGGTGGCGAAATCGCGCATCAATTCTCAGAAAAACCGTGACCGTACGTAATTCACGCTTATCGTGCTTATCCTATGACATTGTTGTAATAGATTAGCCTATTTCATAGCGTTGTTATGCATAATTCCATGAATTATTTACAGACTTTTATTGATTTGTTGACTTCAAAAACAGTTACTTTTCCATTTCTCAATTTCAAGTGTAATTTATTCTCGCTTTATCTATGTGTTTGGATAAACGGTATTCGCTACAAATGTACATACGAGTAGCTTCTGTGAAAGCTCATGACTTTTAGTGGATTGCAGGCGGTTATTTCAATACGAAATATAATATTTTCATAAACATGAAAAATTATCATTTCATTATATGTGCTCCACTGGCATTGTTGTATAATAAATCGCTTTGTAACAAAGTCTATCCCAATAAGTGGAAAGAGAGCTATATAAGTCCAATATTCAAAAGTGGTGACAAAGCTGAAGTAACCAATTACAGACCTGTTTCGACAATTTCTGCATCATCGAAAATCTTTGAGAAGTTAATGTACAATAAACTGTTTGATATCGTTGGTGAACACATTAGCATACATCAACATGAATTCATGCCAAAAAAATCCACAACTTCGAATCTTGCCGAACTGAACGATTTTTTAGCAGAAAATGTATTATGTTCGGAACAACCGAAGCTCTGAGCTTGCGCCTAAAAAGCGCCTCAGAATAGACTACCAATTTTCTTTCAAATTTCAAGCTCTTTCTTAAATGGGTCACTCAAAGGGATTTCGCGGCAAATTAGAAATTAAAAAACAATAAAATTGCCGCCAGTTTTCTTTGATGTAGTCCTTTTGGCATTAGACTTAACTTAGCTAAAATAAAATTTCCCTACTCAACCTCTGCGTTACAACAACAACGCATATGTAAAGGTTGAGTATAAAAGACCGAGCTAGATCATGAGAAGATATTACACCTGATCAGTCCGGGCTGATCACAACAAGTTAAATAATAAAGTTTCTAAAAAATATTTCTTGTGTTTTCATCACAGCGCCAAGAGCTGTCCCCAACATATTGGAGGTTCTACCGAGATCGACTCAGTATAGCAAGCAGTGCATCCGTAAGTGCTCGCCAAACAGTGTCAACTTTGTATGGTGCAAACCTTCCATTCATTCGAATGCGAGAATAAGCACAACAAGCCATACATAGTAGTCCCTGCAAACCTCCGATTTTCAAATCCGAGTTTAGGCAGGCGACATTGTGTTGGTCGGCACTCTCAGACGTGCCGACTGTTATTGACTCGGTCAAAATTCTAAGAAGAGAAAATTTACCGGAACGAAACCGGCTACTAAAGAGCTCGTCTCGAAAAACGACAAAACAAGTCACTTTTCGAGCAAACTCCAAACCGTTCACACATAAAAGTTCAAGTTAAACCAAAATACAACAAATTTAAGTGAAAAAATATAAGTGATTATAATTTCAACTAAAACTCAAGTTAAGGTGAAAAGTGCAACATCAAAGTGCGTGCAATCAACAAATATCGATCACCAAATAAAACCGATTAAGATTAATGAAAAGGTGTAAAAACAAGTAACAAGAAAAATTCAGTGCCACAAGTGCCAAAACGAATAAAAGTGAATCAATAAACAAAAACCAAAAGGTGATTCGCGAAACAAATAGAGCAAACTAAATCAAGTGAGCCTAATAGAGTAAAAAATACTCACAAACCAGCGATTAATCAAAACCAATTAGTGCAAAACGCCGAATTTAAATCAAGACAATAAAACCGATATTCATTAAAGTGAGAAGGAATCAGGCAAAGTGAAAAAACTCTGTGTTCTCGTTCCTCCATACATATACCTTAAGCCTAAATATTCACGTGCATTCCAAGTCTGAGTCTTTGTGTAATCCGTTTCGTTACGCTTATTGTGTGTCACAACAAAGTTGCTGTCGGCATCACTTATGCTCATTGATTCACTTCGGAATTTCTCCTACGTCCATTTACCGTGTTAAAAATACAGTGACAATAACACAAGTGAATACGAACAAATGTGGCTTATTGATTCATGCATGTTAAAAATACGTGAACAGAACTAAATACAAAGTAACGTGTGAACAAAAGTGAATACAAACTAACGTATGAACAAAAGTGAATACAACCTCACGTGTGAACAGTGGTAAATACGAAAAGAAGTGTGAACAACAGAAAGCTCAACAACAGAAGACAGCATCAATCAAGTATCACCTTAAACACAGGAGCCTATACAAAAACCAGCTCCGTACTTTCATACAAATTTAAGAGCTCTCTAAGCAGGACCGTACTAGGAAAATAAAAGCAAGGGCACCGGGCCCCGAAAAAACTCAAATTTAAGAGAACTTATGCCTACTACTCACCACACGTACAAAGGATACGCATACAAAGTAACTAGGGAAAACGACTCGCCTAGTAAATTCGAATTGTGGTGCTGGAAGTGCGCCACGCAAACAATTCACATCCATTAATAACCTGCGTAAATCTTGCATGGAAAAAAGGGCTGCTTCAAGCAAGGCCATCAAGTATTCACGTCACAAACAAGGACATCGTAACGCACCAAGCAGTATTCAACCTGGTCTTTCAGGGAATCATACAAAAACACCTGGGCAGGGACCAAGTTCCAATACCATTTTGCATAAAACCCATCCAAGAGAACAGTATAGAGTCTACGACCAACAGTTAGTGAAATTAAATACAGAAACGGGCGGCATATCCCAATACTGCCACAAGTGTCGGCAATTTGTGCTGAAAAGGTACCACAACCAGGAGATTTGCCTCATTTTAAAGAATAGGAAAAGAATCTTCAAACAAAGCCGACCCTTATCCCCATTAAAGGATGAACATCCCAATTCTAACGGACCGAAACGCTGTAATTTGGGAGACCAACATAAGATTATTCAAAAAGGACCGATACTTGAGCAAGGAAATACCACCAAAGGAAAGATCCATAAAATTAACCCATACTTCGGGCAAACACGAAACGTCAGTTTACTACACGGACCCATCAACGACAACCGAACTCCCAATACAGTACAACCACATAAGTAAGGGAGAAAACTTTGTTTGCCTTGAAGTTGCCCCAACAGAGGGGCTCATCGAGGGACAACTCATCATAAATTCTCACTCCTGGTTAAGGGGCAAGGTAATATCGTTATTCCTGCCTGACGACCTGAACCTTGGGAGGGGGTTACGGTTAACCTTGTTCTGCCCTTCAGCTCAGGAATTCACAACGGTTGCCTACAGGGCACCACTAACCAGCTTAGCATTAAACCCACCTATCAAATATGGAACGGCTGCACACACAAAAAACAATATACACTTTTATACATTGTATGATATAAATTTTGGATTTATATAGTAAATCGTATATTTTTCATATGTATAATATAAAAACAATGAAAATATGAATTTTGCTTAATTTTCTCATATCAAATTGATAAAAAACCGCATACAATTTATTTATCATTCAAATTCACAGTAGATTGCTGTACAATTTTACATTCCTTGCTAAAACAATCACATACTTCATTAAATGATCTAGTAGTACAGTATGAAATGTCAAATCTCAAAACCACAACAAACATCTGATATTCGTAGATTGTCATTGATTGTGTCCGAATTAATTGCTTTTAATCATGGATTTTAAATGTTTTAAATGTTTTGATCTTTTCAAATCAATCAATGAGACCATAGCACGTGGATCATTAAAAATGCCATGTCTTGTGAACAAAACCGGCAAATGTGGAAAAGAGTTTCAAACCTTTTCTGGACTACGCAAGCACGTAAACAAGTGTGTTGAATCAAATGGTGATAAATGTAAATCACTCGAAACAAAAATCGCTTGCAATTCCCAAAAAGTTCCCAAGGATAATCCTGTTGACGAATTATCATTTACTTTTGAACATGAATTCAATCTAGCTGAGACTTCAAACGAGTGTAACAACATTTATACTGAGGAATCCATAGTTTACACCTCAAACGAAACAGAAACTGAGATGGCTACTGAAGAAGCTTCCATTTTTTTCACGCAGTTTACTGACGCAGTGATATCTTTAAATTTGAGCAACAAAAAAACCAATGAAATCTTCAAACTCGTTGAAAGTTTGGTGCGGTGCATGCATCGATTCAACACACGGCTAATTAATGATGACAATGGCATGTCACCAGTAAATGTTGTTGAATCAACTTCTGATTTCGCTATTGATCAATTAAAACGACTAAACTCAGCATACAAACGCAATTTGACAAATAATTTAAACGAATTTTATGTACCTCCACAAGAATGCGCGATTGGAACCAGATGGGAAATCAAGAAATTTGCAAGCAAAAATGGTGAAAAATGGTCCATCCCGCAAAATATTCAAAACTCCTATCAATACGTTTCAATTACTAACACTATTCAATCATTATTCAAATCAGAAGATTTCAGCCAAGTTTATTTCAATGAAAACACAGTGCTGAATCATATGTGTCAAGACGGCGTGTATCAACATTTTTGCTGTAGTGAAGTCTACAAAAAAAGTCATTTTTTTAAAGAAAATCCATTGGGTCTGCAAATCCATCTTTCGTCGGATGATTTTGAGATTTGTAGCCCTTTGCAGTCGAAATCTGGAGTACATAAAATATGCGCCATTTATTTTACAATACAAAATATGCCAACTCGATATTTGTCCAAAGTTAGCAACATTTATATTGTTGCACTTTGTAATGCAAATGACTTAAAATCGAAAACAACTGATTTCAACAATTTATGGGTAAAAATAACGAGTGATATCAGCTATTTAGAGACAGTTGGAATTCAAATAGAGGGCAAACCAAATGTAAAAGGCACGCTAACTCATTTATCCCTCGATAATTTGGGAGCTAACTATGCTCTGGGTTACGTTTCAAGTTTTGTGTCATCGTATTTCTGCAGACATTGTGTGCGATCAAAAGCTGAATGCCATACAGCAGTTGAAGATGATCGTGATTTGGTACGAACAAAACAAGACTACAATGAACACTGGCAAATCATACAAAATTCAGAAAAAGTGAATTACGAAGAGACGAAAGGAATGAAATATTATTGCAAATTGAATGACTTGGCACATTTTCACATTTTAGACAATCCAAGCGCTGATATTATGCACGATTTGGCAGAAGGTGCTGTTCCATTTGTCCTGAAAAAACTATTTCTTTATGCATTTGAGAAGAAAATATTTAACGAAAATCAGTTAAATTGGATGGTGCAATTTCATGACTATGGATGGTTGTCTCGGCGCGATAAACCTTCACAAATCAGCCTCTCAAAGCGTAGTTTAGGTCAAAATGCAGCTCAGAGCCTGTGTTTGTTCAGAAATCTACCATCCATACTCTACAAATTCCGAAACAACAAAGACTTGAATTTGGTTTGGCCTTGTATTACATCGTTGTTAAGAGTTATCGAAATAGTTCATTCTTGTGTAATAACCGAGGAACAGCTTCATATTCTTTCGAGAGAAATTCGAAACCATTTAAACTCAATTCAAAATATTTTCAATGAACATTTGAGACCAAAACACCATTTTATGTTGCACTATCCATCACACATTCGCTTGATGGGACCTTTGGTCCATATGAGTATGAATCGTTTTGAGGCAAAACATCAACAAATCAAAAGGCAGCTGGGTGACAATAGAAATTTTAAAAATATAAACAAAACGTTGGCGACTAAAGCTCAGCAAATAGCATGTTATTCAAAATTCAGCTATAAAGATGATATTGAGATCGCCAAAATTGAACTAGTAGACATAAAATTCATTCATACCGTTCAACTAGGTCTGAATACAAGTGAATCCGTATATCAAACAAAACGCCTTCGCATAAATAATTATGAATACATGCCAAACTTATTATTCATCCACAAATCATGTTTGTACCAAATAAATAATGTTTTGCTCATCGGAAAGGATTTCATTTTGTCTGGAAAACAGTGTCAATTAAGAGATTTTGATACTTTTCTAAATTGCTTCGAAGTTCAGTTAGATAAGTCTGGCACAGATATTTCGATTGGTGTGAACGAACTTACAAATAAAAAAACATTTGAATTGAAAACTGTAAATCAAAAAAGCTATCTCATGTCTGGAACAATTGATTTGAATAAAGTTAATTTTTGGATGTAAATATTTCACTTTATTTCTTATATTGAAGGTAGAAAATAGTTTTCACTTTGGTAATAAAAGCTAAAATAAACTGGAAAGGAACACTTTTTGTCATTCACATTTGTTTTGGTTTGGTTTGATGCATTTGTTACGTTTTGTGATGTACGTACGAGATCTGGTCATTGCTAAGATAAAAAAAAATGCTTGCATCGATTAGTCACTTTCAAACAATTGATCAAAGAGCAATTGCATTGCTGCAGTTGGCTTAAATTTGCGCTTTCCATCATTTGTGTCCGAATCATTAATATCAAAGACATAGTAATCAAAAAATTTAAATAATCGCTCCAAATTTGGGTCACATTTCATTTTAAATACTTTGAGGAGCTTGTAATACGTTTCAAACACTTGGCCGATGGTAAAATCGAGTGGGACCTGTGAAAAAAAATATTTGAGTATTTTGATGTGCATATAAATTCGAAATTTTCTTTACATTTATGAATTCACGTTCAACTTCAATGTAGTAATGTGTTATTTGATTTTTCGAGCTTCCAAATGCCAAAATGTATGGAAATTTGTTGTCAGTCTCTTCCCAGTTGACCAATGGACAGTTTTTCTGCAATAAACAATGATAATTGGTACGATGCACTATACATAAAACTAATATTTACCATTACCTCACGAAAAACAATAAGTTTTTGCTCCGATTTTTTGAACGATGATTCAATCAATCCCACATTTTTACCAACTGCACGTGCTGGAAACATTTTCAACAACACCAAAAGCTGATCCACCTCGTTCAACCAGGAGCTACTGAATTTGATCTGATAATGTGATTCGAAAACATTGACCGCTCGTTCAGATAGTTTGTTCCAAGCATTATCGAATGCATTTTTGTCTACTGTAGTGCGGTCGGCATGCGCACCGACGCACTTGAACAAGCGCACCTGCGCAAACGCATCTAATTAGTATATAAGTACGTACGAATAAAGAGAACATGAATTACAGTTATGACTCCAAATTGAAATGGTTGTTTTAATTAATGTCAATAGAACTCAATATATGGCGAACTTGCCAGTCATACAAAAAGTTTATGTAAATTTATCACACAAATTAAATCAGTTAATTTAAAAAAAAAAAATTAAGAAGAATATAATTGAAAGTTTTGAGAAAAAAAAAAGTGCATTCATCAAAATGATTGAAAATATTTTAATATTAATTTTGTGCGTGTTGTGTATTCAAGTTTATTTTTCATATTGTTTCTACGAAAAAATGCGAACAAAAGAGAGAGCATTGCGACGAAATAGATGTATTTTCCGGGCAAGATACCCGATGGCCAGAAACGGACGAAACGAATAAACTATGAAAAATACATGTGCATCAAGAACAGTTAATTTGAACGGAAATGTCGATGAGAGACTTAGTATTGCTTGGTGCTAAGCATGCGATAAAAAAGTCAATCCAATGGGGAACTGCGGGTTCCGTTGGATATGGCCTCGCAAAAGCAAATAGCGATAACAACGAAAAAAGTACAACAGTTTATAATGTTACATCAATTGTGAAACCAAGTTATAATGAAAACAATACACTGTTAATCCTACTAATAGTGATCGCTGTGTTAATGTGCTGTTCATGGTTAATAAAAATGTTTATAGACTCTAGAAATAGTATGAGACAAGAACAAGAATCTGTACCTATGCAAGAGATTTAATAATCGAACATTCAAAAAAAAAACACACGCGCAAAAGAAACATTCAAAAAAAAGCACACACGCAAAAGAAGCATTCAAAAAAAAAAAAACCACATGTGCAAAGGGAACATTCAACAAAAATTCGTCGTCTCCGATTTCTTAAACTCCAGTGCAATCGGTCCCACGCTCGCGAAGCGGCTTCATCAGCATTTTCAAATTTTCACTTTGTCTCACGCTCCGAACTTGTTGTCATCAATTTTCAACGGAATTGGATCGGTGTCACGTTCATCAATCAGCAGTTTAAAATGATAAGTCATATTAAATATAATATCTATATATATATATAAAAAAAAAAAACATGCATAGGCATTTTTAGGTAACTTGACAAATTTAGCTTGAACATGAAATGAACTCAGCAAATAAGTACAAAAATTTGAAAGAAAGCTTCACAACGGTATTTAAAAGAATACAAGTCTATGAATCGAGGCCATTAACAACAAACTCAATTAAATTGCTGGAATATAGAACTGATTTAGTGAAAGCATTTAACGGAGTTCTGTCCTTCATATGCGAACTATATTCAACAGCAACAGAAGAAGATAAAAAGAGATATGACATTAGAATAAAAGACTGCATTTCTAAAGTCAATCGAGCATTCAAAGTATTACAATTGTCCTATGATTGGCCGGGGGATATATATAGGCAAATAATAGATGAGAATATAAAGCAAGCGATAGAAAGTTGTAGCACACAGTTGCCAAGCACACCCCAGAGAAATTTGACTAACCAATCTGATACGAATTCTGTTGATGAAAGTGATGATGAAAAAAGTCTTGAGAGTGATTCTGAAAGTGAACCCGAAAACATTAATATAATTTCTAATACGATAGCCTTAAGTCAAAGTGACACAAGCAATTCTAGCGGACAAACTAATCGCAACGAAATGGCTTTAACGGCAATAGATTTTTTGCGGGCCGCGGGCCATCAAATATCGCGAAATTATTCGGGAGATCCCTTGGCTCTTGAATCATTCATTGACTCAATCAAAATTCTAAAAACAATCGCTGGAGCGGATCACGCAAATTTAATGACCCAATTTGTTGTCTCAAAAATCGAGGGTGTAGCTCGTGAAAATATTCCGAGAGAACCAGCAAACGTTGATGAAATCATAAATTCATTGAGAGAAAATATAAAACCCGACAGTTCTGATGTTATATCGGGTCGTTTACAGGCATTACGTGCCGACAAAAATAATCTTTCTGATTATTCAAAAAAGGCTGAGGAATTAGCCGAAGCTTTACAAAGAGCGCTCGTAATTGAGGGCATTACATTGGCCAAGGCAAAAGAAATGACAGTCAAAGAAACTGTCAAGCTTTGCAGAGCTAATGCGCGTTCTGATATAGTCAAATCCGTTTTGGCATCGACTCAATTTACTGATCCTAAATCAGTGATTTCAAAATACATTGTTGAGACAGCTACTGAGCAAGAGGAGAGACAAAATTCTGCATTTCGGATGAATCAGAAAAACAATCAGAAAAAGCCTTTCAATAAAAATAATGGTCACAACGGTGGCGGTCGTTTCAACAATTCAAAAAACAACAATTTTCAAAACAACAACAGAAATAACAACCGTCAGAGTGACTTTAATCGACGCAACAACAATTCGAACCGAAATAATGGTAGAAATAATTTTCGTCGAAACAACAATAATGACAATCGTAATGAACATGCTATTAGGTTGGTTCAGGGAAACTTGAACGGCCCGTCGACCGGCGGGAATCAAAACGAAACGGAGCATGTCATTCATCTACCAATGAATTAGAATATGAAATTTTTCATTTTGCAGAAAGGGGAGATTACTCTGATTTTATCTCTGTTCAAAGTCCATCAGCTGACCACAATATTTTGTTTTTAATAGATACCGAAGCACACATATCGATTTTAAAGGAATCAATGATTTCAAAGTCAATCATTATTGACAAAAGCGACTCAATTCGCATGAAGGGTATCACAAATGAGAGAGTAAATTCAATCGGTTCGGCGAAAATAAATCTTGTTTTTGAACATATTTCAATAGAACATAAAATTCAGATTGTCTCAGATCAATTTCCAATACCATCACACGGTATTTTGGGTAAGGACTTCACGAAAAAATTCAATTGCATAGTGGATTATGGAAAAATGTTGTTCACAATTGCACCAACCGGTGTCACACAAGCTCAAATTCCAATTCAAACAGAAATCATTCGAAACGTATCGGTTTTGCCACCGAGATCTGAAACTTTTAAATTATTCCGAATTGCAAGCAACGAATTTCCATGCATTATTGAGTGTCAAGACATTGATGAAAACGTTTGTGTACCAACTACTGTGGTACATGGGCCTGAGGCTTGGATACGTGTATTAAATGTCAACAATACATTAAAGTACATTCAAACGCATAAGTTGCGCACCTCTTCTATAAACGAATTTCACATACTCAAATTCAATAAAGATTCAAGTGAAAGCAAAAATTCAAGATTAAAACTACTCGAAAAAACTCTCAAATCAAAAATCCCAAATCATGCAAAAGACAAATTATTGCCATTATGCCGCAAATATGCCGATATTTTCCATTTGGCTGGTGATGAGCACACCACAAACAATTTCTACACACAAAAACTTTCATTGAGAGACAATGAACCTGTATACGTAAAAAACTACAGGTTACCTCAATGCCAAAAAGCCGAAATAAATTCACAGGTTCAAAAGCTGTTGTCAGAAAATCTCATTGAATTTTCAACTTCAAATTATAATTCTCCGTTGATAATTGTTCCAAAAAAAAGTACGGATGGAAAACCAAAGTGGCGTCTCTGTGTTGATTATAGACTTTTAAACAAAAAATTAATACCCGACAAACATCCTCTACCGCGCATAGACGAAATCCTAGACGGTTTGGGTCGGGCAAAAGTCTTCTCAGTGATGGACCTTCACTCGGGTTACCATCAAATTCCGTTACATAAGGATTCGAGACATTTAACAGCATTCAGCACAGATAGTGGTTTTTACCAATTTAAGGTATTACCATTCGGTATTTCAATAGCCCCTGCTTCATTCACTCGAATGATGACCATAGCTTTTGCTGGCTTAAAACCCGAACAAGCATTCATATACATGGATGATTTGATTGTGATTGGATTTTCGGAAAACCAACACATAAACAATCTTCAAAAAGTATTTGACACTTGTCGAAAATTTTGTCTAAAACTCAATCCAGAAAAGTGTAATTTTTTTAGATCTGAAGTATATTTTTTGGGCCACAAATGCACTTCAAACGGCATTTTGCCAGATCCAACTAAGCTTTTCGCTGTACACAATTACCCAAAACCAACTTCAGCCGAGGAAACTAAACGTTTCGTTGCATTCGCAAATTACTACAGAAGATTCATAAAAAATTTCTCTGGCATAGCGCAACCACTCAATGCATTGACTGGAAAGAGAAAGAAATTCGTGTGGACAAAGGAATGCGATGAGGCGTTCACCACACTGAAGTTAAAACTAACAACAGCACCAGTATTGGCCTACCCCGATTTTCGAAAGCCCTTTAGGGTCACGGTAGATGCAAGCCAGGGTGCCTGTTCCGGAGTTTTAAGTCAAGACCACGACGGCGTCGATAAACCAATCACGTATATATCAAGAACTTTCAAGAAAGGGGAGTTAAACAAACCGATTATTGAAAAAGAGCTCTTGGCCATACACTTTGCATTGACGGTTTTAAGACCATATTTATATGGAACATCATTTACGGTTTTTAGCGATCACAAACCACTTTTGTACTTATACAAAATGAAATGCCCATCTTCCAAATTGACGCGTATACGCCTTGATCTCGAAGAATTTAACTTTGAGGTGGTTCATATAAGTGGCAAATCAAACGTGGTGGCTGATGCATTATCGAGAATATACATTGAGGACTTAAAAAATATGTATAATTATGACGTTTTGGCTATCACTCGTTCCATGTCCAGAAAAAATGAACCTGACAAAACTGAAGAGAATCAGAGTAATGATGATATCATGAAACAACGTGTCTGTGAGGAAACTCACACCGGTTTCATACACAAAGTGATTCGCGCAAAGCTAGCAAAAATTATTTCCAAAGCGAATAAAATCACTGAAATGACGGTTAGTGTTTATAAAAACCACCGTAAAATTTTCGACTGCACATTAAATGCCAGGAATAACGAAATAATCACTGTAAAGAGTTTACTTTCGAAGCTTGATGGCTTATCTTGCGCATATGGAATATCCAAAATACAATGGCCATTGTACGATAAAATGTTTGACTTTTGCAACGTCAACGAATTCAAGCAGTCTTGTAACGAAAATCTAAAAAATATCGAAATAATTTTGATCAAAAGACCAAAAAAGATATCATCCACGGACGAAAAATTGGAAATTTTAAAGAAATTCCACGGCGATGAACTCTATGGAGGACATTGCGGTCAAAAGCGATTATATGCGAAATTGCGTAGCTTATACTATTGGCCAAAAATGACAAAAGATGTGGCTAAATACGTAAAAAATTGTCACGTTTGTAAGCTAACAAAGCCAAATCAGAAAACCAAACAAGAATTAGCCCTAACTGAGACACCATTAAAACCATTTGATTTAATCCAGATCGATACAATTGGACCCATGCAAAAATCCAATGCGGGATTCCAATATGCGATAACTTTGATAGATGAATTGAGTAAATTCTTGGTAATCATACCAGTTGTCGACAAATCGGCAAAAACCACGGCCAGAGCAATATTTGAGGAGTATGTCTTAAGATATGGGCCGATGAAAGCAATAAAGACCGATTTAGGTACTGAGTACGTCAATGAAATGATTTCTGAATTATGCAAGTTACTCAAGGTAACACATTTAAAGTCCACAGCATACCATCATGAGACATTAGGTTCAATTGAGCGTAGTCACCGCATATTGAATGAATATTTGCGTGCGTATCTAAACGGTAATCTATCAGATTGGGACAGATATGCAAATTACTTTTGTTTTTGCTACAATACGACACCGAATGCGTCGAATGATTTCAAATATAGCCCATTTGAATTGATTTACGGCAACAAAGCCAATTTAAATGAAGAAATTTTAGGAAATAAGATAGATCCGATTTATAATATTGATAATATAGTAAGTGAAATAAAGTATAGATTACAAAAGGCTCACTTAGAGACACGAGCAATCATTGAAAAAATTAAGAATAGAAATAAGTTGTATTTTGACAAGAACACAAATGTTGTAGATTTCAGTGTAGGAGATAGGGTTAAAATAAAAAACGAGCCCTATGAGAAATTCAAAAACATATACAACGGGCCATTCGAAATAATAAACGTCGAAAACGAGAATGTAATTGTCAACCTCAATGGCAGGGCCTACAAAATACATAAAAATAGAGTCGTAAAATACTAGCTATAAATTAAAAAAAAAAAAATTTAAAAAACCAAAACAAAATCAAAGAAAAATAGAAAAATATCATAAAAAACCGGAGTTTTATCATTAAGTCATTCATAGATCCTACAAACCAAATTTTTAACCTCCACAAAAGAAAAGGAGAGAAGAGTAGCTAACTTCAACTGATAAAATTTGCCATGTACGATCTATTCCCAAAAAAGGGGAGGTGTAGTGCGGTCGGCATGCGCACCGACGCACTTGAACAAGCGCACCTGCGCAAACGCATCTAATTAGTATATAAGTACGTACGAATAAAGAGAACATGAATTACAGTTATGACTCCAAATTGAAATGGTTGTTTTAATTAATGTCAATAGAACTCAATATATTGGGAACGGATATCTAAGAATACCAAAGTACACATTTTCTATTATTTATCCGCAGAATCGTATGAAATTGGGAACGGATGTCCAAAAGTACCCGTAAAAGTACTCAATCTGTCTAGTGCTTCACTATCACACTTTCTATTCCTTATCCGCAAATAGAATGAAATTGGGAACGGATGTCTAAATATACCCGTACAAAGTAATTTCATACGCATTCACTCACGAATTGACTTGGACATCAGCACAGGTGACAAAATAATCTACCCGTTTGAATCCGTGAATGGTCACGGATCTATTGAAACTAAAATGTGTACGGGTATAACTTGATCCCGCATCCGTCTCCCCAATAATTTTCTAGGCGGGTACGGATACTGGCGAAGAGGTGGATGTGATGTCAGTGAGCCTGAATACACTAGAAATTTTAGAAATGTTAAATATTTCACCGTTGGGAGGGAGGCAGATTTTCAAGTTGGGGGTCCCCAGATCGAAAAAGTGTAGAACAAAAAATTCTTTGTTTTTCCAGTCCACAGTGATTTTATCTTTTTTGGCCACGATGAATATAGGCCTTAATCAAGAAAATTTTGAGATGATCTCATACTCTTCATTATAGGTGAAAAAAAAATACGGACGGAATCCGTGGGAATTATTCCCCGGGAAGTGTTCATACCCTTCATTATTGGTGAAATAAAAATACAGACGGAATCCGTACGGATTCCGTACGGATTCCGTACTGTCCGTATGATGAATTACGGAACGGATTGAAATCTGATCCGTGTCCGTACGTATTCTCAACGGAACGGAGGCGGACACGGAACGGAACGGAATGGTGGGACCTATGACAGTCACCCCTGTCGTTCCGAAACGGGTACTACAATATGACCAATTTTCAATTCAAACCCATCTTTAATTTGCGACTGAGTATCATATCCTTGAGATATAAGTACTTATATCTCGATTTGAATTTCTCAAACAAATTTATATCATTTTATCTGAAATTACACTACTCCATTCAGGCTCATCAAAATTATCACGGAGAACGGCAGTTCTCCCAGTGGCGCACCAAAAAATATATCCATTACCGTGGTTTTTCATAAGATATGTCTTTCACTGTCTTAATCGGCTAAAATGAAATTGATCCTCTGAATTGAGAAATGATCCTCTGAATTGAGAAATGATCCTCTATAATATAATATGGTCCTCAATTAGAATAAAAATGAGCCCCCAAATTTACTAATTTGTGATCCTCTATCTGTTAAACTTTTACCTCAAATGAGCAAAAATTTACGTTTTGAGGATCAAAAATTAGCAAATAGAGTCACAATTTAATTTTAATAGAGGACCGCTTTCTTTCTCTCTGAGGATCAATTCATTGAAATAGAGGAATATTTTCTATTTTTTGAGGACAATTTTAGAGTAATAGAGTATGATTAATTGAATGAATAGAGTACAAAATTTTAAAAAAAGAGTATAATTTAAAATTCCGTTTACTTCACTTGATAAATTCATATTATAATGGTAGGGATACCATGTTTTAAGTGATGTTCGACACAGTTTAGTGTCGTTTAATAGTATTTTCCCCAATTTTTATAGATGTTATGTTTTAATGATGATTGCGCAAAATGGGAATATGAGCATTGAATACAGCCAAAAAATCACAGTAAAACTAAAATGAGTGAAATCGATGGATAAATTGTGAAAATTAATGCGTTATCCCTAGTATTAGTTTTGGTAACCTGAATGTTGAAAAACAGTCTACTCATTCGAAACAATGGAGAAGTTTTGTGCGTTTTTTTGCATTTTATTGAAGTTGGTATTTTGTCGTTCGTATGTGTACAGTACAAATGTACATTTCCATGCATTTGATTCAATACACTTTGAATTAATCAATAGATCAATACGAAAGATGCATTCCAATGACGATATTGAATAAAATGGTAGAACACTACTCGAAATTATATGTGCGGAAAGGTCAGGGTTACGAATGTAATTCAACTTAGTTTTAAACTGTTTATTTTAGTGTGTATGCACATTCACACTATGATTAAATCTATATCTGCCCTTTAATGTACATGAACCGCTATCGATATAATCAGTGACTTGCTGTCTGCAAAAAGAAGTGTTTCGTTTTGTTATCGGCTCATATAGCCATTTAAAATTATCGTTTTGTGACGTGAGATTGCTGAAATTCAATATAATGAATCAGAAGCGAAAACGGGGAGATAGTGTTCGACCCAAAAATCTAAATTATGTGAAACAAAGTGATGCCAACGAGCAAAATAAAAAGAAAAAAAACGAAGAAAATAATGTGCTTCGTAAGAAGAAAAAATCTTCACTCTCTAAGAAGAATGATACTGATAATGTGCTTCGTAAGAAGAAAAAGACTTCACTCTCTAAGAAGAAAGACGCTGTTAGTCTTAATGCTAAACCGGTAAGACAATTCTTCTTACTTCAATTGATAATTGTTTGAGCAAAACAAAATTAAAATTGAAACGAATGGTTTTGCTTCAAACGCTTAAACAAATGTTCAAATTTGCGTGGGTGAATCTGGATTTTTGGAAATTGCAAGGTTTAATATATTTGACAAAATTTACATTCAATATTATTTGACAAATTCACATTGAAACAAACATCTCATATTTTGTATTTAACTATCACGCGATTGCTTGCGGTTATGTGCTATAAAGGTATGCTCATCTTGCGCATTCAATGCAATGAAAAGAAAAAAAGAGATAGATGAAGACGTAGCAGTGTAAAAGATTTGGTGCGCATCTATACATTTACAATTATTCCATTTTCTCTATTTCTCTTCTTCATGATTACTTTCAATGCTCAAGTTGTTTGTATGCATGTAATGGTAGCACTTACTTCGTATGTACACTGTACACTGTACAGTGTATATATACACTATAGTGTACAGTGTACACGTACACTAGCTCAACAACTTGAGCATTGTAAGTAATCGTGAATGAGAGAAATGGAGAAAACGGAATAATTGTAAATGTATAGATGCGCACCAATTCTATTATCATCTACGTCTTCGTCTATCCCTTTTATTTCTTTTCTTTACCTTGAATGCGCAAGATGAGCATACCTGTACAACATTAAACCGAGAGCAATCGCGTGAGAATTAAATGCAAGAAAATGAGATGTTTGTTTGAATGTTGTCAAATACATTGAATGTAAATTTAAAAAAAAGTGTACAGTGTACATTGTACACTATCTCGACACTGTCATTTTAACACTGTGTTTATGAATTTCTCGTTTAGCGAAACATCCAAATTATTTTAAAAAGATTCAGTACGAGTCGTTTATCATTAAACAAAAATTCGAATAGCGGCAATAATATTGATGATACAAATGAAACATCAAATAACGACGAGCCATCCACATCCGGGCTTCAGAGCGAGTCCAATATCCAGAGAATTGATAGTGGAATTGGTTCAGAAACTGGCGATCAAATGAAAGAATTGAACTCACATGTAGATAATAACAGTAGCCGTGAAATGGAAAAATCTCATATCGACGAGGGGGAATGCAGTGGTGATATTGATGCTAGAGTTAAAACAAAGAGTAGGCATTAAATACTCTGTTTCTCTTTTTATTCTGTGCGTCGAGTATTATTGTTCATTTGTCTGTACCATTATTTTATATCTATGTTTTTAAATATCTCCTACCAATTTTTTAAGTTTTGTTTCCCAATTTTATTCAAATTGCATGTTTTTTTTATATTTGATGATGGCAAACGAGCATATGTAGATTTCATCCCATTTTACCAACCGATATATAAATCAGCATGTAGATTTTAACGCCATATTTATGAATGTTTTGAATTATCCAATTTTTTTGTATCTATCTTTTTAAATATCTCCTTTATATTAAATATGTGTTGCTCTCTTTACTTAAAGTAGTATCCCATGTCAATTATCGTATTTACATATAAATATGTTATTGTATTCATGATTTTATTTTGTGCGTCGATTACATTTATTCATTTGTCTGTCCCAAATTCAAATCATTTCTCGAAAAATTATAATTTCTGTATTTCAATACGATTTTACAGACGCAAATCAATTCCATAATTTTTCTATTGAAAGTGTTCATGAGCACGAATCGGAATCATCACAAGTGAAAGAAACAAAGAAACGAAAGAGATATGAATGGAGGGATATTGAAACATTCAACACAATGACCGAGGCTCATGATTTTTTAGATCAAAGTGGGTTCTCAAGGCGCGACCGAAAAACATTATCGAATTCATCAGTAAAAACCAAATACAGATGCAATTTTGCCAAACGACGAGCAAAAATTCCGTGTGAGGCTGAACGCATTGTGTTTGAACCAAGCAACGAAAGTGACGTCTTCATCATTCAAACTAATGGACGTGAACACTCTCATGATCTCATTGATGAGAGTGATATTAGTGGAAAAATTTCATCCGAATTACTTGAAATGATTGTTGAATTGTCAAAGAAGCCAATGACCGCCAAAAAAATAATTGAGCACATTGGTGAATTGAAAGACAAATTCAATCTATTCGAAGATGACAAAATTCCAACAGCTCCACAAATTTATTATTTGATACGGAAGCGTAAAAATAATGAAACACCACCAATCATTTCTATTGGGCAGCTCGTCGAATGGTGTACCAATAATTCAACTATCCCACAGGATGAGGATAAAGGTTTCGTCATTGCATTCAACACATCCCAAGAGAATGAGGATATGCACTTTCGGTTTGCCGTGTCTACACGCCGAATGCTATCTAATTGCATTGGGTTAGATCAAATTTGCGTGGATGCCACGTATAAACTGGTCTGGCAAGGTTTTCCCTTTCTGGTCATTGGAACGGTGGATCGCGCGAAGAAATTCCATCCGCTATGTTTCGCGTGCACCTCTAATGAAAAAAAAGAGGACTTCGAATTTCTCTTTACTGCAATAAAAGAAATGGTCAAGGAGCTATACAATGAACAGTTTTGCCCGTCCATTTTGATAGCAGATGCATCGTTAGCAATAAGAAATGCCTTCGAAGCGATATTCAATTCAAAGGTAATGATTATGTGCTTTTCACATGTTCTACGTAATGTGATGAAGAGACCTTTGAAGGACAAACGAAACAGGCAAATCATCCTCGATGACATGCGTAAAATGAATTTGGCCACATCGGTGGAAAATTTCAGGCTTATGGCCAAACTTTTCTTAATAAAATGGCAAAAAAATGAACCGGAATTCGCTACGTATTTTAAGGAGCAATGGTTGGGTTCTCATTGTAACTGGTACGAATCCGCAGCCATTTACTCTCCTTCGACCAATAACAACTTAGAAGGTAATCATTTGTTTCTATAATTTATTTGTGATCTATCGCAATTTATTGCTCCATGCTTCTTCAAATTAAAAATGCTTTATAGCTATGTAACGTAATTTTTCTTTCTTCAAAATCAATAATATTTGTGTTTTTAATTTTTTTTCCACAGGCTATAATGGTATAATAAAAAAAACGATAACTTTTCGTGAAAGATTGCCATTCGCACAGTTTGCCGCAACTACATTGAAGATGGCATCGGATTTGTCAGTGGAATATCGGGAAAAGCAAAGAATAATTGCAACGCATCCCATGATAAACATCTCCGATTGGCGAAAGGCTGCAATATGGGCGGATGACAACCAATTCCAACACATATACATCGACGATGAAGGTATTTTTATGGTGCCATCAACCAAAGCTCGGGATAAGGAATGGAATTTATCTGAACAGAACGTAGCCCGGATTGAACAAACAAATTGGAACACCTTAAATCAATACATTGAACATGGTTACGGTCTCTACTGGACCATTTCTTTGTCAAAAGAGAACTGGCAAATTGATTCGTCGTGTGATTGTCCATATTTTTTAAAACATTTCATGTGCAAACACATAATGGGCATTGCACTTCGCCTTAAAGCTTGCAAGCTTCCCCGTGCAGCAATTCCAACTGCTATCGGTGAAAAGCCGAAACGGGGAAGATGCAAGCGAGCCTATAAGGCTTTATTGACCCAATAAAAATCCATGAAATCGAACAAAAAATCAAATGCTATTTTAACCAATGAACCAAGCCAGAATTTAAAAAAAAAAAAAACAATAACAAAACAATATTTTTCGCGAAACATATCATTTCGATTTCATGAACAAGACAAACAACAAATTTTTATTGATCTTATTAAAAAAAATAAAATATTGAAAATAAAGAAAATACAAACTGAACACAATGACAATGTAATAAATAGAGAAAGAAACACATGGTTCTGTTTGTGCTGAAAAATGTGCAAAACCAGAACGTGATTCAGGTTCAAGAAGCAGTTTATGACGATGGAATAAATGAATAAACATGTTACACATATATCGAATAAACTAATATAATTATTTGTTTTCAACCAAAGGCTGCATTTCTTTTTTTAAAGAACAAAACCTTTGTCAACTTTTTCCCTCTTTCAAAGTCGATGAATTCAATTTTTGCCTGTCATGACGTTTTTTTAGCAAATAAGCGAATCGATCGACGAACGCACATTTCATTTATCAAAACATAGTTTTTGATCTGCTTCTAGAAAAGGGTTATTTGCCAGTCCAACATTGGTGTTGGTCATTACAAATAGATTTCTCTCTCTTTATCTTTATATTTCAGGAGAAAAATGTTCACAAAAATGGTAAAATTTGGGATCATTTTTCAATAGGAGCGATTTTTTTTTTAATTATCCTCTTTTTATTACCCTATACTGCATCTATTCTTTAAATTTTGTACTCTATTCATTCAATTAATCATACTCTATTACTCTAAAATTGTCCTCAAAAAATAGAAAATATTCCTCTATTTCAATGAATTGATCCTCAGAGAGAAAGAAAGCGGTCCTCTATTAAAATTAAATTGTGACTCTATTTGCTAATTTTTGATCCTCAAAACGTAAATTTTTGCTCATTTGAGGTAAAAGTTTAACAGATAGAGGATCACAAATTAGTAAATTTGGGGGCTCATTTTTATTCTAATTGAGGACCATATTATATTATAGAGGATCATTTCTCAATTCAGAGGATCAATTTCATTTTAGCCGTCTTAATCTAATCGAAATCAGGGTTTGCAATTATACAGTTTAAAAATAAATCCAAAAATCAAATTAACTGATTTGATTTGGGTCCTTTATAAATCAAAATCGCTGACTTTCACTTGATTTTTTTACATTTTTAAAAACAATGGCAAACGGACGGACAAAAAATCTTGTTTGTCCGTCCGTTCATTTGTCCGTCTGTCTGAACTCACAAATTTTGTCCGTCCGTCCTGAGGCATTTGTCCGTCCGTCCGTCCTTCTTCTCAAGTCGGACAAAATGAAAAATGTCCGTCCGTCCTATCTCACTAAACGGACGGACGGACACCACACGGACGGACAACACCTTGTCCGTTGTACACCTCTAGTGCCACTGTCAGGCACTGTAGTGGCACTGCCACAGCCCCACATCAACATGAGCTAAAAACGGTTCCACCGCATTCCTGTGGGTTCCAAACTTATAGAAAACTCATTTCTGGGGTTTCCGAAATTTGGGCCAATCGCAATACTTTTACGCATCACGTGGTGTGCGGAAAAGTAATTGGAACAAGCGGTAAAATTCCACCCTTGATGCTTGGTACTTTGATCGTTCTAGGCTCACGAATGCGTTTCCCTTTTTTACTATGCTTAGCTGAAGTAGCAGCAACCTTGATCGCAGTACCTATATCGTCCGGTCTAGTATTCTTTATAGCTAGCCTAGCATTTTTGAGTACTGAAGCGAAAGAAACTTGTGACTGCTTCTTCTGCTTCTTTTGCTTCTTTTTTTTTCTTTAAACCAGTTGACCTTTACCACTCAATGTTCTCTTCGCTTTCATGGCTGCTGCAACAACTAAGGCTGCTCGCTCACCAAATGTTGCGTCTTTCGAAAATACTCGTTTGAATGCCTCTTTTTGCAATAACTTATCTGCCTTTCTGCGTTCGTCTGAATCCTTATACTCACTATACGATATATCGTGTACTTTGCATGCAGCGTCCAATGGATTTATTCCGGGGTAACCGCGTGACAACCGTTTCTCCAAATGTGTAACTGGTCCACAGTACTGATATTTCGGTACATGCAACTCAAAAAACCCTCTCAGTACCCTGCTTGCTAGGGTGCATCGATTTCTTAAAAAAATGTGTATCAAAATCGGCGTAGGGGCGCTCTATACTACACTTCATTGAAGCCATTTTCGACCAAATATGTTACAAACACCCATTTATCTATATTTTGCGCTATCAAATTCATTCAGTTTCTCCAGTAAAATTAATTTAGAGTTTAGCAAAATCATCAAACACTCGCTTGATTGTCACAAATCCCTTAGGTTTCTTAAAAATGGCCAAAAATCGCATATTTCCAATCAGTTCAATAGTATAAACATGGTGTTTCAGAATTAAGTACAGATATTTTTTCCACTGATTCTCGACATCAAGCCGAGAAATATATCCCATGAAACCCATGGGCGCAAACGAAAATGAACAATTTTTTTGCACTTTGAAATTTTTTTTCGAATTGGGGCCGGAAAAACAATATGGCCAGGAGAGCCTCAAAAGTGAACACTTGCTTATCGGGAAATGTGGAAATTGTGCGATTTTCCATGAAAAATGTCAAAAATTGAAAACCCTTGTACTGGAGGTACCTCAAAATGATCGAATTTAAAAAAAATAAAAATATACATTTCAGATTTTCCAGTCCAGAATATACTCCGAAAATTTCAAAACATTAGCTATAACGGTTTTTGAGCTATGAATGGTACAAACAAACGTACAAAAAACGATTTTAGAGCATAGTATGTCAAGCAATACATAACATGGCCACAACTCATATCACAATCGATAGACATTAGAATTGGCTTTCAGTTGAGACCCAATTGTTTCGATTTGGAATCAAAATTTGGTCACATAGGGCAAAAAAAACAGAAACTTCAAAATCATTTTTTTGGCTCATTTTGTCTTTATTTCACTCTAATTTGTATTAGATTCAATGTTTCCGTCTCGCTTATACATTCAATATTTAGAAATCAACAGCAAACACAGTACGAAGATTAATAGAAATGTTTCATCAATACATTGAAACGCACGTTCGCTTGCAGCGAGAGACATTGGACAGCGTGCGTTTGTGTGGTGACCGAAAAAGAATAAACAATCAAATGATATATTCCTTTCAATGTATTGATGAGACATTTCTCTTACTCTTTGAACTGTGTTTCGTGCGGTTTTCTCAATTTAGAACGTATAAGCGAGACAAAAACATTTAATTTATTGCAAATTAGAGTGAAATGAAGACAGAAAGATATTTTTGACAGGGATAATACTTCGAAAGTACTCTTTTCACATTGATCCGCTTTGGTCAATGAAATAAAACCAAAGTTGATATTTTTTTTTTACCCAGTGACGACAGCCTCATCCTAGAAAAGTGCACCCCCAACATATATTAGTGTATGAAAAGATATATTTTTTCACATTTGTCAACCCTATCCAATGAGAGATATTCCCTTAATGTCTTCAGAAATATTTTGGTGCTGGTCAAGCTATACTATTGTACTGTACTGTATTGCAGATCTTTTTGGTTATTTTTCAACAAATTTATCTTACAAAATGTCTGATATAAGATGAAAAAACCTCTGAACGAGGTGAAAACAGAGTGGCGCAACCATAGCTCCTTTGTTCCTCATTCAATAGTTACTCATTCAATAGTCGATTTGGAAAAATGCACAGAGACGGTGTTCATTGTTTACATTGAAAATAATGTCAATAGATATTTCTACTACGGAAAAAAAATCAGAAAAATCTTTGGTTTTTCCACCATCGAGGAAAACTATGAAAATTTTGGAAAATTCAAAAAAAACTTTTTTCCTGGTCATCCTAGATATGTGACTCCCAAATCCTTCATCATTTTAGCTGATTTTGATGAAAAATCGCCAAAATTGGTCAACTTCAAAATACTATATTTCTCTTATTTTCCAACCAATTTTAATGTTTTTTTTATGGAATCACACTAATTTTTCCGTGGCTACAGTTTCTTTCTTGAGAGTCACATATCTAGGATGCCCAAGAAAAATGTATATTTCACCGGTCGTTGACAAACGTCAAATGCGAAAAATTTCGCATAGACACTAGCGACCTCTGAGATGTGTGTCTATGTGATTTTTGTATGTTTTGGAACTATTCAACGCTTGTCAACGACAGTTGGTATTTTTTTTGATTTTCCAAAATTTTCATAGTTTTCCTGGATGGTGGAAAAACCAAAGATTTTTCTATTTTTTTTCGTTAAATCTTTCAATTGATAAGTATTTTTATCTTTCCTTCGTTATAAGTCAATAAAAAAACCATAAATTTTATGAGAAAACGGTTTTTTCGTCGTCGAGAAACTGTATTGAAACTTTTGGCCTGTACTGTATGTCATAACATCTCCTGTCTCTTTGAATATTTAACAAGTTTTCAGTTTATAGGGTCTATAGATCGCTTATAGATTATTTAAACCAACCGAAAAAGGGGTACATTTAAACGTGTTTTTTATTATAAGTTCTTGTAATCATAGCGGAAGAGGCCGATTCTCTAAACTTTCTAGTCCACCAGCGCCATCTATGAAGTAGCCAGGGCAATAAGGCTGCTCACGTACTGTTCACGAACGTTCGCGAACAGAAAAATTTATGAAATTCGAGTACGCGTTCGGTTCGTGTTCGTCAAGTGACTGTTCGTTCGAACACGTACCGAACACGAACGAACACGAACATGTTCGTTCAAAAATGTTTTTTTTTTTCAAAATAATTTACAATTGTGAACAAATGAATATGTATTCATTTTATGATGAATTAAAGCTATATTATTATTATATTTTGTCTATTTTATCAAAAATTCATTTTGCATTGAGTGAACGTATTTTGATTGATGAATTCCGCTTACATATAAAGCATATATGATAGAGCGGCATAACATAAACTGTTTCCAATCAATGAAATACCTCATAATGTCTAATTTCACTTTTTGGCTCGAAAGAACGATGACCAAACGTTTACCAATTTGGCGTTTCCATTTGATTTACATTGAGACTTGAGCTGAAGTCTTAATGTCTTTAACTTCAGCTCAAATCTCAATGTAAATCAAATGGAAACGTCAAACTGGTTCTGTTTTACATGAACTGTCAAGCATGGTTTTTTTTCGTTTAAAAGAATTTATGCATCGACACAGCCTCTTGTCGACTTATACTCCCGGTTGCCGTTTCGAATTTGAAATTGGAAATTATGAGGTATTTTATTGATTGGAAACAGTTTACACAGTGCCATTGAACTCTTTGAATCCATTCGAACCACTAAAAACCAGAAAATAAAAAAAAATCCTCAAAAGTCCATTGAGAATCATCTGATTCAGAGAAATCGTATTTTTTTTAGCGAAAATTTGGAATTGGACATTTTGAGGCATTTTATTGATTGGAAACAGTTTATGTGATGCCATTGAACTCGTTGAATTCATTAAAGCCATCAAAATATAAAAGAAATCGAAAGTGCGTAAAATTTTCGGATGCTCTTAAATTTTTCGAATATACGAACCTACGAAATTTTATGACGATTTCGCTTAATCAGAACTTACGTTCGAAATTATCGAATAAGTTTCGCACGAACGAATGAAATTTTTGTTGTTCGTTGGCAACTCTAGATGGGACTAAAAATTAATTGATAGATGTCTTATATGAGAACATAAAATCATGTTTAGAATTTTCAATAACTGATTTTATCACTACATGAAATGTAAAAATACAAAAAAATCGCTATTAATTTGTCTGCTTCTTATCCAATAACAACAGAGAATTTTCGTATTTTTGTATAAATACACCGAGATAATTGCAAAACATATCACGAACATTCAAGAACATATTTGTTTGTTCGTATGTTCTCCTTGTTCGTTCGTGTTTGTTCGTGGTTGCAAATATAGTGTTCGTGTTTTGTTCGTGTTCGTGTCTTCGAGAACGAACGCGAACGAACACGAACAGTTCGTGTTCGTGAGCAGCCTTACAGGGCAATTCTCATGAAATCTAGGTTTTCTAAGCGCCATCTACATAAGATTTTAACTACATTTCACCGGATCAAGCTTTTCAGTATTGCCATCTATGAACAAAATTTGGTTGGCCAAATTTGTTTGAGACGTACCCCATGCTCTTTGACAGATATCAGCTGAGTCGGTATTACAGTGTTCTTATATTTGGTTCATTTGCAAATGCGCCTACTAAACGCATTTGCGTGCATTTGTTGTATTTGTTCTCATCTGTTTCCATTTACACATTTCGTGTTCATTCTCGTGTATTGTGATGTATGAGTGTATTTAACTAATCATTTGTGCTGTTATTTCCCCCTAGATTTAACATGACCTGATCAGCATCAGTCATGTTTTCGGTATCAGTTGTATGAGCATGACTCACCAGCTCTGCATCAATGTAGGCTGGCGGCATATAATCTTTCATGTGTACATTTAAAAGTGCATTCGCACGTACAACACGCCCACGGTTCGGAATATTGCCAGAGATATTTGCTAAATATTCCGAATGACTGTATTCGACTTTAAAAATATCATAGACTGATTTAATTTTTTGAAATAGTAGTCGCGATTGTGCGCAGATACCTTGACGAGAAAGAGTAGAGTTTACATTTTGCGAAACGGGGTCATTTTGAGTCAGTTGAACATTAGCTAAATCTAAACGATCAATTGGTGGGGGTTCATCCATAGCTTCCAAGTCGTTGTCATGTTCATTCACAGCTGATGATGGTGGTGGTGGTACTGTTTCGTTTGCTGCAATCGCTTGTGACTGGCTGTCGACCCAAATGATGTCAGGTGTCAAATCTTCGGGCCCAATGTCGATTGAAAAAAAAATCGAATTCGAGATCGGAATTGTCTGAGTCTGAGAGGAGCGATCGTCTTACCGGTGGTGCAGTGGGAGGGTTGCTTGATGTTGATGGATCAGCGCTTGATGTTGACGGTTCATCATGTGAAGTTGATGCAACAGTAACATCAACATTCCGACGTGTACGCTTCGTCGTGATCCATCCACATGTGGGGATTTCATTTTGTCGTTTATCAGCTTTTATCACAAAAAATCAAATAAAAAACGAACAAAAAAAAACAAAGGGGAAAAATAAAAAAAAAGAAAAGAAAAAAAAAACAAAACAAAACAAAAAAGAAAAAAATGGAGGGTCGTGTTTTTTTTCATTCAATTTGGTCAAAAATGCACATCTTTCACGTTGTTCTATTTGAATGGTAGTTTTTTTTCATTCAAATTGCTTTAGAAAATTGTACTTACCCATGGTCTTCAAATACACTGTTCGACAAATTTCAACTTTTTGTCTGACCCAGAGCCAAACTACAAACCCCACAGATTTCATTTTTATATCAAACTCGACTAATTCGAACCTGAGGAATCCGAAAAAGACCATGAAAATTCTCTAATATGCTCTCTTTTTGACATATCCCAACGCTCATGAAAATTTCCAATTCGCACTTGACTTTTGATGAGTTTACAAAAATGTTCATAAATTTATGAAACACATGTGTTTATAAAAATATTTGAATTACCCGATGTGTTAATTTTCAACCATACTGTGTCAAATAAGCATTCATCCTCCCATGTGTTTATTCTTATGGCAGATATATTGTTTTTTAGACTAATCAGACAGCCACCCCCCATAACATTGCTGTCAACCGGTAGATCAGGTCTGTTAGCTCTCAATTTGTTGTATTTTTCTATCGATCTGTCAGCTCTAAAGACGTTATATGTATCATCGAATATTTCACTTGAGTGAAAGTTGGAGTTTAACCAGGTTTCAGTGAGTGCTACGATGTCATAGTTCGCTAGTGTGAATTCGTTCTTTATGCCGCGTTTGATTTTGCCTCTTAATCCTCTTACATTTTGGTAATATCCCTTTAGCTTGCTCATTTTAGTGTGGAAAATAATTTTAATAAGAGTAAAAATGACTTAAAATCTATGTAATAATGCATAAGAAAGAAAAGTTAATAAGTGAGGCTATTCCTATTTGATTTGAGTTGAAATGTATTGTTTATTAAATGTGTTGATAGATTGAGTGATAACAATATAGTGAAGAAGAGCGGTACCGGCTAATGGCATCAGATGGTACCGGCTAATGGCATCAAAAGTAAATGTATTGAATAAGTATAGTTACAGTGTGATGGAGTATCGAAAGCGTGGTTGTGTGATGCAGTTTATTGTTGTTGTTACACAGAGAAAAAAAGGTTCAGATTTACCCAACCAAAAGTATAGGAAACTGCAAATCTCATGTATAGGAAACTGCGTGTGTCCATGTTCGATTGAGAATTCGAGCTAGTGTTGGTGCCGTTAGTTGGTGCTGTTGGTGTCGGTGCGTGTGCTTGTGACACGAGCTCGTGCCGTGCTACTAATTCTTCTAATGCGATGTTGTTACGGACTGTGTGAATTTGAGCGTCTTTGCCTCTCTTAAATTTTATTTTGATGAGACCGTCTTCAGTGAATGTTCGAGCCAATTTATCTTCTTTTTTCAGTGATTGTGCAATTTTAAACAATTTGGCAATTTGACCCGTTAAATGTTCGCCCACAGCAATACGTTGATCAGCAGGTAGTCCGAATTTGGTTGGATCCAATGGCATTTTGTTTAAATAGCAAGAATAAAACATTTGTTTTTGCCTCAAAATAGCGAAGTGAATCAATATTGTGCTCGATGGAATAAATTGTCCCGTGGTTTTGTTTCTCATTGGAATGCGTTCAAGTGTTGGTGTGTTTGAGCATTGTTCGATATTAAAACCAATTTCGATTGCTATTTTTTTAAATGGTTCAGCCAAATTCTCGTTATCGTTGTACACGATGCCTGTAACACGTAGGTCTTGATTCAATTTCATGCGTTCGAAATCATCGTCGGCGTTTTCAAAGTGTTGTGCGTGTACATTCATTTGCTCTTTCATTACGCTGATATCTTCACCAATTTTCGCTTTAAATTCATCAACTGAACATTTGAGTTGCTGTACATCATTGTTGACTTTGTTACCCGATTCATTAAACTTTGTTTCGAGAGCATTGTGTGAATCGTGAATCTTTTGTTCAATTGCACTTGATGTTGTTGTAATCAATGCTTTCAGATCTGCAATGTCTTTTGTCGACATTTTGGACAGCTTATTTCTTTTACTATTTAAATTTGGATCGGGATTTTCTGGTGATAATACACGTTTTTTTGATTCACCTGTTAGAGAAGTCACACTATTATTCGATGTTTTGCTTCTGGTTTTTATGGTAGACATGCCGGTTTGCCTTTCATCAGTACTGAATTGTTCTGTTAGCACATTTTAGTTTATAAACGGTAAAAGCAACAACAATTTTCGAGGTTTTGATTGAGTGCACGTTTTCATAGTTTTTATTTAATTAAGACTATTAATTTTTGAAATGTAACTTTAATCCGTGTGTATGATGATTGAGTGGTGATGAATGGTGGTTTCAATGAGTAAATTTTGTTTTATGTTTTGAAATGATTGTATGGTGGTTTTAAATTTATGGAGCGATTATAAACACGTGTGTCTCGCTTGACGTTCTCTCTCAGCTTACAACAAACGATTTTAAAATGATGTTTGAACTGAAGTGCGGTATAAAAAACCACAATTCACATGTGCCGATTGTCTGGTACGACTTCGCGGTCGTATACAGGGTACACTGCACACTGTACTGTGCACTCCTTCGGAAAAATCAATGTCTGGATTTTAAGTTCATTCTCTCGGCTAATAAACATGCTCACTGCTCACAAACACACACACACACATCCATTGATAGCGAATGAGCGAATGGACATTAAGTCGAACAGTCGCTCATATTCGCAAGATAAACAACTTTGGGCGCCAAAATATTCATCGTAGAAATATCATATGCAATTTGAACCAAATCAACAGGAAATGTCATCGAAAGATATGAAATGTGCTTTTTTCTGCACTTTGAGTCAAAAAACGAGAATTTTCGCCTCAAAACGCCTATTTTTGAGATTTGTTGCATCAGAAGTACACGGCAAAGTGTACCAAGTAGTGTTGTCAACGAACAGCGTTCGTGAACACATGTTCGTAAACATCGTGTTTGTGTTCGTGTTTCGGTCGTTCGTGAACAAATTATGTTTGCAAACGATTGTAATGCGAACCACGAATGGTTCGTGGTTCGTGGAACTCGCCGTTTACGAACAATGTGTTAACACTTTAGTCTGATTTCACCATAAATAAAAGCATAAATCATGTAAACTTTTCTAAACGTGAAGCAGGCACAGATCGACAAATATGGCATTTTTGTTGAAATTTTAAACATTTGCATGAAACGAGAGTCTTTGACCTTTTGACGGTGTGTGCTCCCTCTAAAAAAAATTTTTTGCGATCAAACTTTGCCAATCGTATTTTTTAATGAAAAGGAAAAAAATGACAGGCTGGAGAGTTTGATCCGATCACTTCAATGAATTTTGGCCAGTCTAATGATGATATAGTACAATTTTTCAAATTGGCAATAGCAAATGCACAACAACATTTACCACATCACATGATGTAATATGCTCTAATTGTTTCTTATTATAATTGATCCGAATCGTATGCTTTTTAAGAAATTGTAATATGTGAATATTCTATTTGACGATATGTAAACTGAAATCCAGTGTGATCCTGACTCGTTATGTGGTGAAAAATTTATAACGAAGATAGCTGGTAAACTGAATCTGATTGGTAGTAAATCACACGGCAACACACCTTTGAAGGTCTTACACATTGATATGGTTTATTCAGATCAATTATTGAGAATGTATCCATGGATACATGCATTGTGGCTACTATAGTCTAAAATTATATTTCGATTCTTATCTACTTCGATGATATTATCAAATTCAGCTATAATTATGAGGTTTACAGTTGATTTCAATGCTTCAGAAAATTGAATCTCAGCTTTTAAAGTCCCACTTTTCATGATATTCCAGTGGGGTTCGTTACACGAAAGCTCAGTCGTTACATCAAATGCTGCTTAACAATAACCGTTGGTGTATTCCGCATGAGAAATTGTGTAACCAGTATCGTTAAAATAAACACTACTCCCTTCGAATAGTGGTGCTACACACCACCGAGTATATAAATCATTTTTAAAGTCTGGTGTTAAAGGCAATGACTATTTTAAGGAAAAATCAGAACTGCAATTTCTTAAAAATTTTCACCTTTATTTCAATGTGAAAACCTTAACACATTAAGAGAATTGTTAAAAGAAATGAAAAATATCTCTTCAAATCCTTTGAAAAATAAAACAGGAAAATTATTAAATTATATTGAACGTACTAAAATGTAAAAATTTACATTTTTTCCACCGCTTGATATATTTCCCCGTGTGTGTCTTCAAAAAATTAGGCGTGCATGCACCAATTCGTGAAATATCCGTGAATAATTCGGAAAGAAAAATGATGCGATTGGGGTCAGACAAATATTTGTGTAGCTGCAAAAGCGGCAAACCTTCGATTTCGACTGACCAGTCTTAGAAATCCGTGTATTGCCATATCGAGATATTTGCCGATCGAATTGTGAATTGTGCTGACATCAAATTTTTGTCGAACTTCAGAAATGTTTTTATTGCTGATAGCAAATTTTCATTTTGGCCCTCACGTTTAAATTTTTTATCAACAAATCAATGATTTCATTGCGCAGTGAGCTGAATCCGAATGGTTCACGACGTTTGTCTTCTGGTACAAATAATTCAAAGTTTTTGAGATAAAATATTTCATTTTTGTCTTCCAATTGATTGCTGAGCACATTCACAGCAAAATCAAATATTTTTGTTTGTTTGGACATAATGAATTTAATTTTAAATCAATCAATATTGCAACTTTCGCTGATTTGACAAATTTAAAACAAAGACAGTGTTTATTTCCCGCTGTCTCTGTTTGAACCGACGCACTGTTGGCAACACTAGAAACATTTCAAATGTATTTCAGTGACATTGCTTTTGATTCTAAACATTCCAAATGTTATGCATTACCAGCAGAATTCTCACTCATTTTATTATAAAATTTACTATGAAAAGAAAAGTTTGATTGTATACATTGAAATGTAATTTTAATATTGAAATTTAAATGAAAAGAGAAAATTGAGCCAGCACTTTTAAATACTAAAATTTAAATTGACGAACTTCAAAACCTTTTAAATGAACAGTTGTGTTAAGAGAAATTTCAGAGCTGTAATCAGAACTGCAAAAAAAGATAAGAACTGCAGCTTTAAATAGTCACTATCGACTATCATATCAAGTTGTGATATAATACTAAATATGATGAAATAACTCATATATCACAGTCGATAGACATTAGAATTAGCCTAAAACTGAGGCCCAATTGACTTGGTTTGGAGGCAAAGTTGGTTTACAAGTCTAAAAACCAAAAACTTCAAAATCGGATGTTTGGCTCATTTTGTCATAGTTTCGCCAAATGTACTTTGTAATAGACTAAAAGAGCAGCATAACGTTTTACCTTTCTTGGTCTACTAACTCTTTATTACATTAATGAATTGCATATATAGTTACAGAAATGAATACAAAGCGGAAGGGAAATAACTTTAATATTTTAAACAATAACACGGAAATCTTTAACTAAATGATACTATGAGCTTGACCCAAATATTAGTCACTTCGTGTTGCATGTGACATTCTCCCGGACAGAGGAAGAATCTTCTTCTTTAAATGGTGGGTCAATTCTTGGCATCCTTACATTTCCAACTACCTTATATAACATTTTCCTATATACAATAAATAAAACAGTAAGGACAAATAATAATGAACTCAAAGAAAAGGAATAATTTGCGATATCGTGATACGTAAGCTTATGTTCTAATTTTAACAAATTCAAATTGTCTCTTGTCTCATTTAACGACTTTTGAAGCTCAGTGATATTCTGTGCTCCATCCAATGCAATTGCGGTAAAATTCATTTTTATGGACGAATCTGAAGCTATAATCCAATCCCTTATTGTATCCACACTTGGAATGACAATTTCCGAATTATTCTGAAATTCAATGCGTGTGTTTAGATGAATATTGTCTGCAGTGAGAGAACAATGCTGATCTAAGGACAGCAGTCCCTCCCCCCGCAGCCAATCGTGATTTACGGTATCTTTGCATATAATCGTGACTTTTATTGGATCTTTGATTACAAAAATAAATTGATTTTTGTGCAATCCCACAGTAAATGGTTGCGCAGATTTTCTCACTACCTCGCAAGCTGTTCTTGGTATATGACTAAAAATCTCCCACACGCAATCTTCTCTGTTTGAAGTGAACCAATGCGTTGGTTTATCGCAGATCAATGCTTGTCTATGTTTGTACGGAATGCAATTAGAAAAACCGTCTAAATACTGATATAACTTTCTGTCAACAGTAGTTAACAAATATTTTTGGCCAACATTAATCCAAAGAAAGTCGTTTCCATGAATTGTCGGAATGCGAGAAATTTCATACAGCTTGTGTTTTTGTGTTTTCAACAATGGAATGGCTATTTTGAAAACATATTGCTGATTAATTTTAAATACTGAAATTTTGCTCACTGAATACACTTCAATGCCTGTTGGAACATGATATTCCGTTCCAACTTGTTGAATTATGAGCTTAACTTGATGTTCTATCTGTGAAGCGGTGAACAATTCAGGATTAATAACATTTCGTTTTGAGTCCGAAACCACTTCAATTATTGCCGCCAGTTGACGATCATAATCATCGATCACCTGCGACAAATATGCAAGGTAATTATGCAATTTCTCTTCATTTCTAATCATATTTGTGTGGTTTTCAAACGCATTATTAAGTGCATTAAAATTTTCAGTCTGTTTCAAAAGGTTGATTTCATCAGTTTTGACTATGTTCAATGTGGATTCCAAAACAGAGGTGTGATTTTTCAATAACTGCAACAAGTGGTTTTCATTTTTCGCAAGCTTGGAAACATCACTGCCATATTGCCGTTCAAAATTTGAACCGAGTGTTCCAAAAAGGTCACTGAAAATATCACCAACGAAATGCAATGTTGGTATAGAACGTTTTGTTCGTGATTGACCGAAAATTAATGAATTTTTTTCATCAATAACATCCAATCTTTTTTTTATATGAGCAATCATATGTTTGCAACCACCGTTCGAAGATGTCCTACGAAAGCAAAACTCTTTTGCCGTAGTCCAATTTGCTTGGAGTGACTGAAATTCGAGATTCAAATTTTTTAAATTTAAATATGACACCACGTTCCAGTTGGTGTGTGTCATGTATACATCATGAATTTTTTCGAAATACAAGCCAGGCGCCGTGTTAAAATGAGTAATTTCATATGGTTTATGAATTAATGGAGCTTGATGGCTTAGTGTTGTGCAAATACACAACAGTGTTGTAATAATCGGCAATATGCTAAAGCCCGATTTACGCCTGTGCGTAGACAACTTGACTTTAGCAAAGTTTGCTTTAACCGAATCAATTTTGGAACTATTTTCAATATCAACGTTTGATAAATTTGTTGATCTTTCGGGTAAGGAACATATCTTTGTAATGGGCCGTTTATATGTTTCTGTTATGGCTGATATTGAAAAGCGTTTGAAGGAATTTGATCCATCGCCGAATACATTTCCAAATAATAAACATGCGGAATCGCCCAAACCCATGACGTCAAATCTATCAACCGGTCATGAAGACGATTTACAAGCTGAAAATGGAACGGGTGGCCGCACTAATGGAACTGATTTGATTAATATCACTGCCTCATCGGATGTTGGCAACGATTCCTCAGGGGAATTTGAATCTGAAGGCGAGACGGGCAATGGTATCAACTTAACTGCTTCAATGCAAAGCAACGACGTTTTAGTACTTCAATACGAGGAAATGATGGATATGTTTGCCCTGGCACGGGACCTCCATATGAATTCAAGCCATGGATCTGTACGAGCTCATTTGGACAATCTCAAATCAACCTGGATGGAGTTTCGCGCGATGATTCATAAGACTAGAACGGAGGGAAAAGAATTGAATTTTAGTTACAATCTTTTACTCCAACGTTACATGACCATAACGGGTAAGCTCAATGATATTTTGTCTCCGTCCAAGTCAATTGCAAAAGAAATGTCTCCTTCAAATATTCAATTTGCGTTACCCCAAATTAAATTACCAGAATTCTCTGGAAAACAATCTGAATGGAAAAGTTTCATAACTTTGTTCGATCGAATGGTCCATAATAATAAAAATATGGACGATGGGTTAAAAATTGAATATTTGAAGACTCGAGTCAAAAGCGACGCTGCAAAACTCATAAATCATATTGATCCAACACCCGAAAATTATTTAACGTGCTATTCGCTGATTCGCAAACGGTATGAAAACAAACGCGAAGCTCTGGGTGTTTGGATTGACAACATTTTAAATATACCAAAATTAAACAAAGAAAATTCTGAAGCGCTCAAGTCAATGCATGACACTGTGTATGAGTCGATAATGTCAATAAAAAATATCGGCATTAGCACTGAAAATTGGGATCCAATCATTTGCCATGTCTTGGCAAGAAAATTGGACTCAGCAACGCACATTCATTATGAATGTCAACTTTCGAATGTGCGTGAAATTCAATCACTGTCCGATTTTCTAAATTATTTAGAAAATAGATTTATGGCACTGCAAGCTGCAGGTGCTAAGGAGGAAGCTCGCAATTCTTCCAATCAATCGCAAAAATCAGAAAAATCCATTCATGAAAAAAACAATAAATGTTTAATTTGTCAGGAACCTCATCCAACTTATAAGTGCTCTGTTTTATTGAAAAAAGAGGTGCGGGAGCGTTCGGATTTGGTAAAATCTAAAAAGATTTGTGTGAACTGTTTATCGGGAATACATAAAACACATGACTGTAGAAGCAAATTCACTTGCAAGTTATGCAAAAAACACCACCATTCGTTACTGCATTTTGATTTTAAAAAAAGCGATGAAAAATCAATCAAATCAAATGTGGTTCAAGTGCAATCGTCAACGGAGCCCGTAATAATTCATGCGAATGTCGCTTTGCGGGGAACCAACTCAGTGTTACTAGCTACTGCTATGATTGGTATTCGTGACAGGTATGGTGGAATAATTATGCTTCGTGCACTTTTAGATCAAGGTTCACAAAGCGCATTTATATCTGAATCTGCTGCGCAAACTCTGAGGTTAAAACGCCAAAGCATTAATGCTATTGTTTCGGGAATTGGTGACAAAACTCAAACAGCGAAATATGCAATTGAAGTGTCTGTTTTCCCTCGTTTTGAATCCGAATTCTCTATAACTACCAACGCGGTGGTTTTGCCCAAGTTAACACAAATATCTTCTTTCGAATACAATGAAAATGATTTTAATTTTATAACAAATCTAACATTGGCTGACCCATCATTTTTAAGAGAATCAGAAATTGATATCATTTTGGGTGCCTCTGAATATGCACGTGCAATCAAATCTGGTTTGATAAAGTCCGAAAAGAATCTTATCGCTCAAAATTCTGAATTTGGATGGATAGTTTCGGGCGCAATAAACAAACTATCAAATTATCGTGTGGTGACTCTCATCACAAATGTTGAGTTAAACAAAAAGTTGAACAATTTTTTCGATGGCAATGAATTTCTAAACGTTGACGGTGAATCATTAACTGAAGAAGAGTTAATGTGTGAGCAACACTACCAGAAAACACAGCGTCGTGATGAAAACGGCCGATTTATTGTAAAAATTCCATTCAAAAATGGCATTGATCATCCGGATCTTGGTGATTCACGTAGAATTGCATTGGCATCACTATATTCCATGGAAAGACGTTTTCTTAAAAACCCGGAATTGAAAATAATGTACTCTGAATTTATTAATGAGTACATTATAACTGGTCACATGAGAAGAGTCTTTTCACGCCATCCAAATGCACATTATATGCCTCATCATTGTGTGTTTAAGGATAGCACAACAACGAAATTACGCGTTGTATTTAACGGATCACAAAAGACATCTAATGGCAAATGCCTGAACGAACAACTTGCTCTCGGTCCTATGGACCAAAATGATCTATCATCAATTTTGCTTCGTTGGAGACGACACCGCATCGCTTTTACAGCAGATATTGCAAAGATGTATAGACAAATTTGTATCGATAACTCACAAACACATTTACAACGTATTCTCTGGAGGGAGAATACAGATGATCCGATTCAAGAATATGAATTAACAACAGTAACATATGGAACTGCGAATGCTCCTTATTTTCCGATTCGAAGGACCAAATGTAATAGACTAAAAGAGCAGCATAACGTTTCACCTTTCTTGGTCTACTAACTCTTTATTACATTAATGAATTGCATATATAGTTACAGAAATGAATACAAAGCGGAAGGGAAATAACTTTAATATTTTAAACAATAACACGGAAATCTTTAACTAAATGATACTATGAGCTTGACCCAAATATTAGTCACTTCGTGTTGCATGTGACATACTTCAAAACTACTCAAAATGTACACTTTGGTCGACGAATTCGTTTCACTTAAGTGAAACTAATATTTTTGGTATAATTGTTTCACCTGCGGAGAGCCTCGTTCCAGAAGAGTGCAATCCCAGTATTTTTTCAAATGAACCTTACAAAATTACTGATATAAGATGAAAAAACCTCTGGACGAGGTATAAACAAAGTGGCGCACTGAAAGATCCTGCCCATAAAATGACTGATATCAAATTTGACGTGGCACGAGTGAAATATATTTCTTGGTCTAAAGTTCTTCAAATAATTCAACAATTTTTCCCTGATGTTTCAAAATAAATGTGAACTAGAGTGCGCCAGTGCGAGTTCCGAACGTTTTCGCTTCCATTATCTTTGAATGACACTAGCTATAGTTCAAACTGGATTACAAATGATTTACACACTCACTTTAGTTGGAAGACTCACTGTGAGTGTGTGAATCGTAGCCCAACTTTAATCGAATTGACAAAAAAACGCATTGTTCGCACTGGCACACTCTAGTTCACATTCATTTTAAAACAGCAGGGAAAAATTGTTGAATTATTTGAAGAACTTTGGACCAAGAAATATATTTCACTCACGCCACGTCAAAGAACAGTGCTTCAAAGTTATATCATTTTTGGACTGTCACTTCCTTTCTATGTAATTTGAAGTTCCATTTCCACTGAGACTCAGTGACAGTCCAACGTGATAGTATGTTCTTTGATATCAGTCATTTTATGGGCAGTATCTTTCAGTGCGCCACTCCATTATTTTCATCTTATTATGTTTTACACGTTCTTTATGCATATTTTGAAATTATTTGCGATGATTTTCAAATCTTTTGTTATTTTGTGATGAAAATCTATGCTGTAGGTAGGTTTGCTGCTTTGGTTCTGGAACCACGAAACGTTTTTTACTTGATGGTTTTGGTGGTTTTTTATGTTTTCATTACCGTTTCCCTTTAATTGTTTAAAATTTTCTTCACACTGTCCACACGCTACTGAAAACGGTGACTCAACATTGAATGATGCGTTGAATTGGCGAATTTTGTCCTGATCACTAACAAAATTCCATGTCCCATCTTTTTGGATCAGCAGTTCAAATCGCTTTAACGCGTTTTGCACTAGATTTATTGATGTTCTATATTGCATGCATTGGACATATATTTGTTTGTAGCAAAACATACAATTAACACTTAGTCCATTGTATTCTTCACCTAAGCATTTGTTTTTTACACAACAATGTACTTTTGATATAATGTAAAGTATGTACTGTAAAGTGTCCAAATTAGAATACACTGACCTAATTAGAATAATGGCTATAGCCATTATATATAATACGCAAACCAAAGCTTGAAAATTAATTTCCTTATGCTAAATCGGTAGGTTTTAACCTTAACTATCGATTTAGCATAATGAAATTAATCTTCAAGCGTTGGTTTTCGACCATCCCATACTAGATCGATCAAAATTCACATGGACCATCTCGGATTTGAAAAATTTATATATGGTTCGATAAGTTTAGGTACAACTAAGAAAAATCCGGGGTCGGTTGGTCGAAATTTTCAACTTTTCGCAAAAATTTGGGTAAAATTTGACGATCGATATCTCAACCATTTCGAAAGGTGAAAAAACCGCACGGATCTCGTTTGAAAGGTGTTGAGGCTTACTTTATTTTGTATTTTTAACATTTTTGAAAAAAAGTTATTTTTGACATAGAAATCGACTTTTGAATCTTCAAACGCGATTATCTCGAAAACACGTATACAATTTTTTTTTGAGTTAGAATCGGTTTCGGATAGCTGGCCTCAAGCCCTTTCATCTGGCTGTATCAAAAATATGGACACTTTTATATGCATCCCAATATTTGGGTTTGAATGCAGGGGTGTCCGTTTTCCATTTTTTTTTCACTTTTACGTCATACTCAAAATGTCCCAAAGTAAATATTTTCTCGTTCTGGGGGTCAATACCTATCCAACGGTGTATAATATAGCATATTTTGACATATTCTATACATAACTATCAACATTTGATGGAAATTTGAATACGTTTAGCATCGTTTACGCTACACCTCCTTTCTTTGGAAGAAAAGTGTTACAATCTTTTTCTATATTCTAAGCCCTACACCTTCCTCCTTTGAAGAAAAAGGTGTTACACTTTTCTGTATTTTAACTATTATATTTTGTTTGTATTTTCTTGTACGATTTTTGTTTTCGTACAAATGTATTTATTGTTGTATTGAGTTGGTTTTGTTAAAAAAAATAAAAATTTATCTATTCTTTTGTTGTATTTTTATTTGAATGTATTTGTTTACAGTGAAACTTAAAACGAATGTATTTAAAGCCCTATCAGTTGATCAATTCTGAATTTTACTTTACTGTTTTTTACTTTGATTTACAGCAGACGCTCGGAAATTAGAACGTTCACAAATTAGAACCGTCCAGAAATTAGAACCAGCTTCGTCGATACATTGTACGTTCTGAAATTAGAACCAAAAAGTTCTAATTTCCGAGCGGATTTTTTTTCTTCTTTTCTTTCATTTATTCGCTCGAAAACGAACACCACAATCCGTTTTGCATTCGATTTTTTAGTATTCTAGTTCATTTGTTTACATTTAAAAGACATGAAGAGTGAAGCGGCGCATTTACCGTTGCAACACAAGCAGTGTTCATGCATGTTATTCTATTTGCTGTGCATAAATGGAAACTAAACCGAGTATCCATTGAAATCTCAGTCATATCGAATGTCGCTAGTATTCGAACAAGTGCTTCACGGAATTGGTTTCAATGCGCTATATTTTGTTTTTTGATTGTTTCGTTTTTTTTGTTTATTTTTAATATTATCATCAAAAAATGTCGGCAAATAATGACAAAAAACGTAAAAAAACAACGTTGACGTTAGAACAAAAAACAGATATTTTAGGAAAACTTGATAAAGGTGTGAAAGCGAATCGTTTAGCTATTGATTATGGTGTCTCCAAATCTTCTATATCGTACATCAAATCACAAAGAGAAGACATTGTGGCTGCAGTTTCGAATACATTCCAATTCGCCAAGAAAAAAACATTGCACAAGTCCGAGTATCCGGAAATGGAGAATCAATTATATGAATGGTTTTTGAAGCAACGCGACAGAAAATGTACAATCAGTGGTCCAATAATGAAAGCGAAGGCCAAACAACTGTTTGAATCGATGTACCCAGAAAAAACATCAAGTAATTTCGTTGCAAGTGATGGCTGGTTTGGAAAATTCAAACGCAGATTTGGTATCCGTTTCTTGAAGATATGTGGTGAAATACTTTCAAGTGACATTGAGTTGATTACACCATACATACATCGATTTCGTGCCAAAATTGCCGAAATGGGGCTGACCAATGCACAAATTTATAATGCAGACGAAAGTGGATTGTTTTTCCGTTGTTTGCCTGACAAAACATATGTTGCCGCATGTGAGAAAAACGCACCCGGTCGGAAGATTCAGAAAGAGCGAATTTCAATCTTACTCGGAACGAATTGTGATGGCACACATAAATTGAGACCGTTAGTCATCGGCAAGGCAAAGAACCCAAGGTGCTTCCGAGATTTTCATAATCCACTTCACTATGACAACTCGAAAGCAGCATGGATGACATCGCGAATATTCCACAATTGGTTTCACAAAATATTTATCGAAGAAGTAAGCAGTGTTAAATCCTCAAAAGTAAAATAACTTTTTCGACCAATGTTCATTCTTTTTTATTCGTATAGGTTTGTCGTTTTTCGAAAGAGAATAATTTGCCACCGAAAGCTATCTTAGTCATTGACAATTGTTCTGCACATGCACCGATTGAAGAACTACACAGTGAAGATGGTAATATCGTTGCATTCTTGTTGCCACCAAATGTAACCGCTGCAATCCAACCAATGGATCAAAATCCAATAAAAATGACCAAATTAATATATCGAAATAAATTATTGAGTCATTTGGTTGCACAAGATGATGTTGATGTGCATGAATATCTAAAACAACACAAAATTTCGGATGCTATTGTATTGCTGAAACAAGCTTGGGATGAACTATCTCAAAGTGTCATTGCAAAATCGTGGAACAAAATAATGAATTGGGATTCAAGTCAATTCGATGAGGAGGACGATTTACCGTTATCTGAATTGGTTCAGCAAGATTGCGATTACATGGAAATTCTCCAACAAACTCAAATGCTTTTATCGAAAATTGCTCCAAACAACAGTATAGCAGCAGGTGATATAGATGAATGGAATGATGACATATTCGAAGAAGATTCTGATGATACGGGTATTGAAGCTGATGTCGATGATTCGGACAATGACGTCGAAATGAATGGTGAGATCAACGAGCCACAGATTTCATATTCATCAGCGATTGAAAGTGTTAACAATTTGCTCAAATGGTGCGGACAAACATGTCTACTCTCAACCAAACATATGTCTAATTTACTGGCTGTTCGCTCTGATATAGTTGTTTCTCATTTGAATAAAACGAAAAAACAAAGCTCAATAACTGATTTCATGACGGAAAAATGAGTCACCTGACAAATAAATCATTTGATTACTGATTCTATTATAAAATTCCATTCATATATCAATAAAAACCAAAGATATTTCAACTGATATGACATATGTGTTGATTTTCTCCATTTTGACATGAAAAATCGATTTTCAAAATACGCTCCGAAATTAGAACCTTTCGAAAATTAGAACCAGCTGAAAAACCAATTGGTTCTAATTTCCGAGCGTCTGCTGTATTTGAATTTAGTTCTATTGCATTTTGAATTACTGTTGAATGTTTTATGCTTTTACTACTCTATTTTTGTGGATTTCGTATGGATTATTGTTTATTTCTATGGTTATATTGCTGAGAATGGTGCACTTGTTATGCTGAAAGTCACGGTTGTGAGCTTATAGTCTCTTATTGGTTCGGGTTAGTTTTCGCGCCAAACGATACGTTGATATTCAGCATCGCTCGGATGCATTATGATTTGACGATACATCCAAGCGAAGTCTCCTGTAATGACATACTGATACAACCTCCATCTTAACAAAATGCTAACTATGTCATGTTGAATTGTTGGACCGGCCATCAGTGATTGATTGATAGTTCGGCCATTTATTGTGGTCCTCGATGCGTTGAATACTACTCTACACTTTGTGGTAGAACTTGTTATTTTTATTACCGCATGATGCGGCAAATAGGCACATGTATGTGTTTCGCTGCCATCTATAATCCTTTTGTGTTCATATTCAGATCAGTGAAAAGAGCTTGATCTGGTACACCTCTAATCACACAAAGTTTCCTTTTTTTTTTTTTTTTTTAAATAAACGTTGATTTACCGCACGATGTTGGCCCCGCCAAAATGGATGTGTATGGGTGACACCATTTAACAGGCATTTTAGCAAAATTTATCTGGACTTTCAACCTATTGTGGAATGATTTCAATGGCTGTTAAATTTCAAATTATTGTGAAATTGGAATTGCATTGATATAGTAGTATATAAGTGCATTAGGTCGTCCATATTGGATATTTTGACAGGAGCTGTCAAAATGTTGAAATGTCATTGGATGACGTTTCTTGACGTTTATCTGTCAGAATTCAAATATTAAATTCAAATGTCAAACCAAAATGTCATAAATCATATGTCTTTGTGTTCAACTGTTAAAATACCGTATGTTTTTTATTGCATACTCCCTCAACTCTCAATGAATGAGTAATCGAATAAAATGAATTTCGTCATATTGTGTAAATATATATATATGTATTTATTTATTTATTTTTCCTTTACATATGCACATGAATATAAACGTATATATCTTTAGTTTTCTTTATTTTTCTTAACACACGAGAAGCAGCTAGCACTTTTTTTATTTGACTTTTCATCCTTGTTCGAGTATCCATATGAGTTCGTATTTGTTGATTTTGATGTACTAGGGTTGTTCGCGTTACTCTGTCCACCAGTGTATCCGTAAATAGATGAGTCTGATGATGAAACACTTCTATTCAAATTTGAATTTCCGTAAGGATATGAATAGCGACTTCCATAAGTGGAGCCCGGTTGTGACCAACTATTCGAATAAGTGACACTTCGCCTTGTCTCACTCTCGTCCTCCTTTTTCAATGGGAGGAAAATATTTCTTTTAACGTTATCTTTTTCTGCCTAAAATGAAACAAAAATTAGAACTATTCACTCTTTCTCTTCCTAATATTTTCACATCTTAGTAAGATGATCTTACCATTTTCGAATTGATGTATCCGGCCTACTCGATGTTCAGATATGTAATGAAACATATATCGAACACAAAATATTCTTAGACCACTTCAACTTTACCACGCGAATCATGTTTCAATATGTTTAGATACTATGATTCTTTCTCATAAAAGCATACCTCTTTTTCTCTGTCTTTAAAATTGGGTATTTATAAAGGCACAACTTCAAACTTATGACGTATTTAAACAAAATGTGTCGATTGAGCATAATATTTTTTATTCTGATACTCAATGCATTGAGTGTAAAAACTCTCAGTTTTGATGAGACAAAGGCTGCGATGTTTTCGGAAAAAAAATTAATCTACAACAATTCATTTTATAGAACTGCGAGAATGTGAAATTCATGTGAGTAGAAGTTATGAATTATATTATGTCTCATATTTATGGGAAATATTATGTCAATTTCAAACTATACGCATTGGGGAAGAAAGATGTTCATTTATTATTATCTTCGACCAATTTGGAAACTGATTCGTCATACGAGATAGGTGAATTTCAATAATCAAACATCATTTTATAAAATGCATTAAATATTATTTTTGTTCAGTTATCGGATACGCACAGAATAGTTACGTAGGAATAAAAAAACATAAAGGGTCTACAAAAGGATGGATAAATTTAAGCATGCCGAATATACTTTTAACGAATGAACCAAACGAAATTCATGTCAGAATAGATGAAGGTAAATGTTGAGTTATTAAGTAGTTTTGATGAAAAAAACTAAAAAATGTTCAATTTTAGATGGAACAATCGAAGTTTTTGTGAATCGATATGATTCGTTCAGAGTAACTGATTCATCATCTCCAATCAAAGTGAAATATCTATCTTTTGCGGGGTACGATTCAGCTTCAACAGAATTTTATTTCAACTGTTCCACAGTGGTAAAACCAAAAGAAAATATCATTCAACACGGACAAATCCTTCAAAACAATACTACAACTCTACTTGAAAGTACCTTTAAAAATAATAAGAGTAGATTTAACAATGTTTCAGAGCCTTTTGTTGGGATAGTTCATTCGAACAATTTTTCTGCTACAGATATATTCTTGCTACTGTGTTGCATAAATTTGACTATAAAAAGTGTTTCTATCCCCGATTCATATAAAAGGGTGTCACTTTCAAAAACATCTCTGTCAGTTTTCAACTCTCTTCCATGGGCGTAGCCAAGGGAGTGCAGGGGGTGGCAGCTGCCCCACCCTAAACGATTTTCCTCGATTTCTTCAAGAAATTTAAGCTATGAAAACTTAAAAACGATGTAAGAAAACCGAGGACTCTTCGGAAAAAAACGAGGACATTGCAGGATTATAGTGTATTTTCTGTGGAAAATTTTCGAAAAACGTGGAAAATACGGAAAAATCTCCAAAATTTTCTTGAAAATCGATAGTATAGCGAAAATTTTCTAAAAAAACGAGGACTTTGCATAAAATTCGTAATTTTCTACAGCAATCGAGGAAATTTAAAAAATGTCCTCGTATTTTCTCTGTAATGTCCTCGTTTTTCCTCGGTGATGTCCTCGATTTTTCTTGAAAATGTCCACGATTTTTGGGCAAAATCCAGTTTTGAAAACCCTGAAAGAAATCGAGCTCGAGAAAAAGTTGAGGACCTTTTTTTTAGGTCCTCAAAATCAAAATCAAATTGAAAAGGGGTTTTTCGTTCCACTCAAATCCTAGTGATGACCGGGGGGTGGAATTCTCGACGAAAACCCCTAGCAAATTGAAAGAATTTTTCAAAAGGCCATTCTTTCTAGTGTAAATTCAACCTCGACGAAAGTTGAAGACCTTTTTTTTTAGGTCTTGACCCAAAAAATCTATTCTATCTAGTGTAAATTTTTTCTCAATGACTAGGGGGGGTCCTCAAAAATAATTAATTTAAGAGGGGGGGTCATCCGGACTTACCCCCCCCTGTGCACCACACAGGTTCCAATAAATCTAAAAAATATTCCCCCTTTCGAAACAGAAGTTTAGTCTTTGTTCAACTCTTTTCATCGTCAGATGTGTGGACTGTATCGAAAATTATTTTTAAGTAAGTCATTGAAGTCAACATAAAACCGTTCGTTTTATTTTCGATTTTCAATCGTCTTTCAGCAATCTGTACGAGCGGTGAACATATGAGTGAGGAGGAAGAGGTTATACTAAGAAAAAAATCTGCAAAAAGAAATCAAGATAAATTCACTCATCTTTTTCAAGAAAAATTGTACTACATTTCAAAACGGAATAATCAAACATTGTGTACAGGATATAGGCCAGACTCGAATGGACGTTTTAAATTTCGAATTCGTCTAGATGATCATCTTGTTGTTTGTGGATTAAAGTATCTGTGAAGTAATATAATACCAATGCGGAGCGCAATAAAATGAAACGAGCTGTTTGAAAGCAGAGCTGTCCACGAACGTTCGTTCGTTCGTTCGAACTAATTAAATTGTTGTATTTTGTTCGTTCGTTCGTTCGAGTTTATTAATTGTTCGACTTGTTCGTTCGAACTGTTCGATATTTTGTTCGAGTTCAATTTTTGTTCGTTGTTCGACTTATGTTCGATGCTCGATTTTTGTTCGGTATTCATAAAAAATACAGAATCTTTTTTTTTAATTTTTTGCATTTCAAAAATCATAATGAACTTCACAAATGTGAATTAACTCGTTTGACATTCATTTTCATCCCTTACAAAATCCATTTAAGAACAAAATTATACGTTTCACAGTTTTGTACAAATTTCGAACAAAAATCGAACAACGAACAAAAGTCGAACAACGAACAAAAATTGAACTCGAACAAAATATCGAACAGTTCGAACGAACAAGTCGATCAATTAATAAACTCGAACGAACGAACGAACAAAATAAAAAATAATTATTATTTCGAACGAACGAACGAACAAAATATTTAATTATCTCGAACGAATTTTTGCTGTTCGTGGACAGCTCTGTTTGAAAGTACAATAGCGACTGACTGTTTTATTTAAGTGACATGTTATTTATACGTAGCAAGTGCATACAATATTTTTAACACCCTCCTTTAATCTGATACAATTTTCTTTTTAAAATTTTGAGGATTACACTCTTGCTGTAATATATTTCTTTTTTAACTTGTTCTTCAAATTGTTCACAATGAAAACGGTAACTTTTAAAATTTTGAAAAATATGAGAAAATATGAAGCCATCAACAGTCGTTCACTTATGTAGACCTGGTGGTGGGTGTCGTGTGCTGCCTGAACCACTACATCGTTGTTAACCGTCCCGGTGGTATCGATCGCCTTCTCTTCAATTCGATGCTTTCCTCTGAAGATCCGAATAGCCAGCCCATGATTTTGACGATTATTGCTCTCTGAATGTTGTGCTTTAAATGACAATATGACTGTCGAATGTTGCTTCCTTTTATACTAAATTTTACTTTACTTTTTGAGCTGATTCTACATTAAATCAAATGAATTTCTTCATATATTTTTTTTTTTAATTAATTAATGATTACAAATACATTTTTACTTCGCTCGTTTCTGGAATAAACAAAAAAAAACGTATTGAAATGTAAAGTGTAAGCAACAAAATTACTCTTTCAATCCCATAGATATGACACACGCTCGTGTTTTTTCGCCACTTATTGCCTTGGTAAGCAAATCAGCCGTGTTTCCAAGCGTTGAAACATGAGATATGTTGACTTTCTTCAAAGTCACTTGTTGGCGAATATGGTGAAAACGCACGTCAATATACTTGGTGCGTTCACGGTATGCCTCGTCATTTCCAAGTTTGATGGTGCTTGTGTTGTCGACGTAAACATTTGTGTTTATTGCGAAATCCGATTTCATTTCATTTATGAATTGTTGGAGCCACAATACTTCTTTTACAGTGGATGACAGCGCAATGTATTCGGCTTCACATGAAGATAAAGCAACAATGTCTTGGCGTTTACTTTTCCAACTTATCGCCGCACCGCACATTTTCACTACTAGACCGGTACACGATCGTCTTTTGTCGATGTCGGATGCCCAGTCGGCATCCGAATATGCATGTAAATCACAATCGTCCCCGTCTGATTCATAATGCAATTTCAAGTCTTTCGTACCTTTTGAATATTCGAATATTCTCAGTACAGCGTCCCAGTGATTTTCACAATGTTTAGCGTTGAATCGACTGACATCATTAGCAGCGAAAGCTATATCAGGTTTGGTTCCTTGAGCCAAATATAGCAAGCATCCGACTGCTTCCTGATAAGGGACCATACCGGTTATGTCGTTTTCGTCGTTAATCATTGATAATGATAGTTTTTCGTTTGGATCACTGGGTGTTTTAACAATTTTGCAGTCATTCATATTGAATTTCTTTAAAATTTCTTCAACATAATGAACTTGATCCACTTCAATTTTTGTCACACACTGTTTTATGTTCATACTGATGCACTTTGTTGCATGTCCAATGTCTTTCATGTTGAAATTGTCATGCATATGCTTTCTCACTTCGTCGAGATCGTCTTTTGATTCGTAGAAAATTAGCATATCATCAACATAAATTAGTACGATCAGTTTTTTTTCAGCACTATAGAAAACACAGGGATCAAGTTGCGATTTTTTGAATCCAAATTTTATTAATGAGTCACTCAACTTTATATTCCATACACGTCCGGCTTGTTTAAGGCCGTATATGGCTTTTTTCAATTTGCACATACGTTTCGTACCGTCGTCGAAATTTTCTGGTTGGTCCATGTAAATTTCTTCTTGTAGATCGCCCTGCAGAAAAGCTGTTATGGCGTCGAGTTGATGAATTTTTAGCTTCCATTTTGCCGCTAAAGCAAACATGATTCGGAGTGTCGGTGTTCTCACCACAGGGCTAAATGTCTCTTCATAGTCGATGCCATACTTTTGCGTATAGCCCTTAGCCACCAATCTGGCCTTGAATCGAATGTTTTCACCATCATCTTTTAGTTTGAACACCCACTTTTATTTTATAGGCTTTTTACCTTTCGGCAAATCGCACAAAATCCAAGTTTGATTCAACTTATGGGAGGCTATCTCACTTTCCATTGCTTCTTTCCACTTTTCGGCTTCATCTTTTTTCATCGCTTGTTCAACAGTTATTGGTTCAGCCAAAAAAGCCACCCAATACATTTGAAACGGTTGAAAAACTTTCCTAATTCTGGTGCTAGAACGTGTGCCGCCCGTGATTTTCGTTCGAGTGGTAAAATCAGGGTCATAATTCACATTTGAATTTACTGGTTCATCGATTGATTCATTTACTGATTCATTCGCCTCAGTTGATTGACTCGAAACCGAATCATTCGATGTACCTGGTTCAGAATGGTCGATAATCGTATTATTCGATGCATTTGATGAGTTCAGGGTCTCATTTAGGTCGTCAACATCATCCTCTGCGCTGCTCTCCCCATCCGAATCAATTTGAAAACTTGATCTCTCATCTGGAATGTCTTCATGAAAAATGACGTTTCGACTGATAGTCAATTTTCTCGTGTTCACATCGATACAGCGGCATCCTTTTGTGTCGTTGTCATAGCCAACAAAAATCAATTTCTGAGATGAAGCATCCCACTTTCGTCGTTTTTGTTTCGGTATGTGAACCATGACTTTAGATCCGAAAATTTTCAAATCCGAAATGTCAACTTTTTTTTCATAAAACAACTCTTCTGGGGCCTATTGTTCGAACATCTTTTCAAATTGAACTTTTCATCTAATTTTTTCGTGATTCTCTATGTAAAATATGAACATTTCACGTGTTTTGAAATCTTTTCAAGAAACAAATGGTGAACTTTTCAACAAATCTTGACTTCATTTATACATGCGCACAAAATATGTTGAACAGTTCATATATTTAAGTTGAAAATATTTCAAAAAACGGGAAATGTTCATATTTTACATCGACAATCACAAGAAAATGAAATGAAAAGTTCAATTTGAAAAGATAGGCCCCTGGTGTTCTGTCCTTTAACGAGGCGCAAATTGATCGATTCATGATGTACGCCGCCATGTTGATGGCTTCTGCCCAAAAAACTTTCAGCAGTTCAGCGTCAAAGAGTAGACACTTTGCTTTTTCGACGAGAGATCGATTCATTCTCTCCGAAACACCGTTTTGTTCCGGAGTATAGGGTGCAGTTAATTGATGATGAATGCCGCTGTCAGCACATAGCTTTCTGAATGCATCCGATACATATTCGCCCCCATTATCTGATCGTAGTTTTTTTATTTTTTTGTTTAATTGCGTTTCAACAAATGTCTTGAATGTTTTAAATGTGTCCAATACCTCAGATTTTTGCTTCAAAAAAAGAACACGAATACTTTGCGCGAATAGTCGTCTATAAAAGTTAAACAATACCTCGCATGACCGATGGATTTAGTTTCCATGGGTCCCACCAAGTCTGTATGGAGTAACTCGAGAACGATTTCAGCTCGAGTATCACTCGTTTTGAATGGAAGTCTGCAACTTTTAGCTAACGCACAAATTTCACAATTTTTTATCAGTTTTTCTCCGTAAGCAAAATCGATACCGGCAACATTCGCTCTCATTTTTTTCATTGTTGCCAAGTTCATGTGGCCTAATCGTCGATTCCACGTGAGAGCGTCAGTTTCATATTTTTCATCCGTATATAAGCACTTTTCTGCTGATTTGCCGATTTTATATACGCCATTTGTTGGTTTTACGAACATAATTACTCCGTTTCTTTCATTTAGAATTCTACAGCCGCGTCTGTCAAAAATAACGGTGTTATTTTTCATTGCGATTCTGTATACTGAAAGCAAATTCACAGCGATATCGAGTACATGCAACACTTCATCGGCCACAATTTCGTTCTGTTGAAGTTCAATGTTTAATTTTCCACACTTCTCAACTTTCATTGTGCCTTTATTAGCACTGAGAATTTCGCCCACATTCGATTTCTTGGTATCGTACATTCCATCACCGTTTGGTGTCATATGACGCCCAGTGCCTGAATCTATATACCATTCGTCGTCGTTTAACTTATGCTGACACATGAAAGCCGTGAAGAATGCACTTTGCTTTTTAGAATCACTTTTCTCCGCAGATTTGTCATTCTTTTCACACTTATCATTTTTACATCTTTTTTGTCACAAGCATTGCTTAAATATTGTTGAATAACACTTTCTCTGTTTTTTCGGCATCTTTTTTTGATTGTTTTTATTAAAGGATGCACTGGTTCCACTTGTCGACGGAATGTCCATAAGTTTTGTGGCGATTAGATCAGCGTTAATTTTCTCATTATTAAAATGTGTTTTTTTTGGAGTACTCAGTGACGAATGAATCAGTTTTAATTGAAATAAACACCTTATAGTCACTTAAATTAATAAAAATAGATTTTATTGCAAAACAATTGTTTCAGTGTCTCATGACACCATCATCAGTTGCAAGATCAAATTTCAACTAAAATGCTAAAATCGATAGACGCACAAGCGGGAACATCGATATTCTTCAGTTAAACCCGCGAGCATGATAGCAACAAGCCACTCACTGGTTAACTCGAAACCAATTCCGGTCAGTTTGTTAAATGAATCCTTCATTTTTGCTATGTAATCGTTCATATTTTCGGACTCTTCGAGGCGTATCGAAATCAATTCGCGCAGCAACGTAATGCGCCGAGATAAGCCCCGATCTTCGTATAAATGTTTCAGAATATTCCAAATTTCCAAAGCCGACGATGCAGATTGAATATGCGCATACAGTTGTGTTTCGACACTCAGCGAAATCACTGCCCTTGCCTTTTCCGATTTTTCAGCATCAGTTAGTGTGGCTACATTTGGTGTTAAGGCACTGGCTGGATCCAGTGCCGCCGATAATCCCTTGAAAGCTAAGACGTTCTTGATGGCGAATTTCCACGTATGATAATTCTCCGAACCAGTCAATTTCACTATATCGAATTCCTTTCCCATTTTTATAACTTTTTTTTTAGTCCTTTTTCTTATTGAGTCCACTAAATAAATTGTATTATTAACAGTGTTTTTCTAATGTATACATTCACTTCAAAGCAACTGCTTTGCTACCATGTTGTTGTTTGTGGATTAAAGTATCTGTGAAGTAATATAATGCCAATAACGGAGCGCAATAAAATGAAACGAGCTGTTTGAAAGTACAATAGCAACTGACTGTTTTATTTAAGTGACATGTTATTTATACGTAGCAAGTGCATACAATATTTTTAATAGATCATCGCTATGAAGACCATTTAACATTAACTTTGTTTCAATTTGTGAATCTTATGAGAGATCTAAGAAGTATTCTGTGTACATCTGAAGAGTTTAAAGCACTAGAAGACATCGATGGCACACTTAATTTTTCGTTTAAAGATATTAATGTTCCAAAAGTGACTATTGAACTCGACGCATTATATTCCACTCCTAACTTATTTCAACTTAATTTAGTTCCTCGAGAGTCTGATAAAGTTTACAGTATTGTTTTAGATAGAAAGACTGTGAGAAAAATCATCGAGATTGAGGCTGAAATTATAAACACAATTGAATCATTGGAAGATCGACCATCTAATTTTTTATTTGAATCCTTTGTTTCAAAGTGTGTTGAGCACCTACAAAGTGAAAAAATTCAACTTGATAGTTCAAAAATCTTCAACGAAGTTAGGTCCGTTTACAAAACACCGTTTCAGTCAGATGTCTTTTTAAAGTTTTGGCCAATAATTTATAAACTTATTGAAATAAATTAAATGAGGTTTAAATAAATATATCTTTGAAATTTAAACACAGTACTACATATTTATTAAGTTCTTCACTGGTTCAGGGAAAACAACATTTGTGATTTACTGTTTACCGGAAGAACAATCAGTTGATGATTCAATACCATTTACTAAATTACACAGAGGTATTCCTGAAATTTCTATGTTTAAAGACTCAAATCCAAAAATCGTTATACTTGACGATTTATTATCCAGTGTAGACTCGAATGTTTTGGAACTATTCATAAGAGGCTCTCATCATTATAGTTTGAGTGTTATGTTTGTTGTACAAAACCTCTTCAGTAAGAATAAAGGTTGTCGTGAAATTTCATTGAACTCGCATTATATATTTTTGATGAAAAATCCGAGAGATAGACAACAAATAAACACGTTAGCGCGACAAATTTCTCCCGAAGACTCCCGATATATTTGTGAAGCATATAAAGACGCGACTGAGCGCCCTTACGGTTATTTATTATTGGACCTCCATCAAACAACACACGAACAATATCGTATTAGAACGAATATAATTTCCAATGAACCACCATCGAATATTGTGTATATACCTCAGAAAAGTTCAAAATGAGTTCATTAATAGTTGAACAGTTACCCCTATTGGAGCTCTTGACTAAGGTGAACACTACATCTAGAAAAAAAAATAAAATATTGTGACTTGAAACTAACTGAAGCAATCATTGAATGTGTTTTTAATGTTTTCAAAAATAATGTTCAGTTCGAGCGAGCACGCGTTAAAAAACTCCAAAAGCATAAATCATTATTGTGTAAATTAATGAACCCTAAACAGAAGCTGAAAAGCAAGACAAATCTTTTAGGTCAAAGTGGTGGTAGCTTCTTACCAATAATATTAACACCAATCGTATCATATATGTTCGATAAAATAATACTAAAGTAAATAATTAAGACGCTTCATGGTGCATGCGAAGAAAATGATGTTAGTTGATATTCCAAACGAGGAAAGTGAGAAAAGATATATGAATAGAGGTACAGCTGTTGACAACAATTTTGTTCAAAATTATTTGAAACCAAAGACTGCTTTTAATCTTAATCAAGAGCTCAGGGATACGATACATCGAAACGATTTAAATGATCATGAAAAGTGGTTACTGTTTAATAAATTCTTCCAACGCTTCCTTTTTTTCTTAGACGAGAGGAGAAAAAAGAAACATCCAAATGTTATGCTTGATTCTATCAGTAACTTCGGCAAATCTCCCTCACGGCCACCGCAAGTGCTTAAATCCAGTTTTCGTATAAAGCCGGCTTTATTGATAGTCATTCGATCAAAAATCATGTTATATCTCCGAATAGCGTAGATACTAGGGGCATTTATCTCTCACGAATGCGTACTTTTTGTGCACATTTTTGTGGCATTCGTACGCATTCGCACGAATTCGTATCAGTCGACGTATAAAAACAATGCACAAACTCGCCTTATATTCGCGAATGTTTACGGATGCCGGCGAATGTTGGTGTTAGTGCTGGCTGCGAACATGTTCGCAAACATTGTGTTCGTAATGCGAACAATTGTTCGCATTGCGAACATTGTTTTAGAACGCTCAAGATTGGAGCAAATTGATTAGTTTTTCTCATTAATTACTCTCATTATTAAAACCAATAAACGCATTACGAACACAATGTTTGCGAACATGTTCGCAGCCAGCACTAGTTGGTGTATACACTCACACAAATACATTCTTTCATGTTCGTGTTCACTCAAAATGTCATAACAAACTACCACAGTACAATCATGTTTAAATAAACATATAATAAAAATTATCACTAAATCTGGTTTTGATACAGATAGTTCCATTTCATCAATTAATTCAAAAATTATATTGGAAATCGAGTCATATACCAATGAAATGAACATTATTTTAGAAAAACACAAATTGAATGTCAACACGAGAGCTATTTGCTTGTCAGCTTTGTATACACAATTATATAAAAGAACCTATATAGAAACCTTGTAATATGAGCACAATTTTATCAAGTGTTTTGGGCGCTTCGAAACGGAATTACAATTTCATTGAGAATTTATTGCCCGAAAATAGAACAATTTCCTTTTTATTTGGAATTATGTGTATCAATAACTAAACAATTTTCACCGAACAAACTTCAAATATTCACTTTTGTGTGAAATGTCACTTTTTCAATCACAACATACACAACAACATCTGGCATTCGCTGTGTACACATAATTCGTCCATTTGAAATGATATTCGTGCGCATTTGCAGCTTTAGCGCGGCATTCGCACGCATTTGTCGGCATTTGCACGAATGTGTGCAACATTCGCACGCATTCGCGAGAGATAAATGCCCCTAGCGTAGATATAGAATCGTACAAAAACCAGACTCCATACATATGCACACCGATTCAGGGATTAGAAAAAATCAATCAATTAGAATTTTCTGATACGTTCAACACATTATATAATTCAAATACAAAAAAGGTCATTTTGATATGATGAACACGCAAAGCAAGAGGAATACACATGAACCTTCTCAAATACAGCTATCATTAGAAAAGGCATTACCGTAAGTAGTGAGAGTAGTGAAGATAGTGAAACGGAGAATGAAAGAAAGGAGAAAACACGACAAGCAATCAAACGACAAGCACGCGTCACATCAGGAGTAAAAAACAAAAAAACACGTAAGGAAAATAAGCCGATATATTCTTATCTACCTACACCACCACTTCAGCGATGGGGAATAGAAATGAAAGGCAGAGAAAATACAAATAAATTAAAACGTTTGTTATTCTCTCTTTCTAAAGAAGATCGCGCCTTCAACTGTTCAACATAATGACGGAGATGGAAGAGCACCGAAGTGGTAAAAAAGAAGAAGACGTAGTTCACAATAAAGCTATGAAAGTGATGACACGCAATAAGAAAACACTTTCTATACCATTAGTAAGGTTACCAAAGCGATTAACTTCAGAGTATGTAACGGATCTTATCCGAAATAATGGAACGATTATAAAACAATGGCAAAAAGTACCAAAAACGTAAAAAAAGAAGGAAAGAGAAAAGAAAAAGGAATACAAGAACAAAATATAGATAATACTTTATCGGAGATTTATTATAATTTATCGAATCCAACATCATTGTCAGGGTATGCTCGTTTATGTAACGAGGTGAACAGAAAAGGTTTATCGATCTCAGAAAAAAGTATCAAACAGTGGCTAAAAAAACAAGAGGTGTACACACTTCACAAACAACGTAAGCTAAGATTTCCCCGATTGAAATATAATCCACTAAACATAGACGATGTCTGGTCATAGTGTTGTCAACGAACCGTTTGTACTGTTTGTGAACATTTTTCACGGACGATTTTTATATACAAACTGTTCGTGGTTCGTGGAACTCGTCGTTCACGAACAATGTGTTTGCAAACATTTCAGTAAAAAAGTCACGAACGGTTTGTGGTTCGTGAAATGAAATGTTTGCAAACATATTGTTTGTGAACGGCTAGTTCCACGAACCACGAACCTATATTATTATTATATTTTGTCTATTTTATCAAAAATTCATTTTGCATTGAGTGAACGTATTTTGATTGATGAATTCCGCTTACATATAAAGCATATATGATAGAGCGGCATAACATAAACTGTTTCCAATCAATGAAATACCTCATAATGTCTAATTTCACTTTTTGGCTCGAAAGAACGATGACCAAACGTTTACCAATTTGGCGTTTCCATTTGATTTACATTGAGACTTGAGCTGAAGTCTTAATGTCTTTAACTTCAGCTCAAGTCTCAATGTAAATCAAATGGAAACGTCAAACTGGTTCTGTTTTACATGAACTGTCAAGCATGGTTTTTTTTTCGTTTAAAAGAATTTATGCATCGACACAGCCTCTTGTCGACTTATACTCCCGGTTGCCGTTTCGAATTTGAAATTGGAAATTATGAGGTATTTTATTGATTGGAAACAGTTTACACAGTGCCATTGAACTCTTTGAATCCATTCGAACCACTAAAAACCAGAAAATAAAAAAAAATCCTCAAAAGTCCATTGAGAATCATCTGATTCAGAGAAATCGTATTTTTTTTTAGCGAAAATTTGGAATTGGACATTTTGAGGCATTTTATTGATTGGAAACAGTTTATGTGATGCCATTGAACTCATTGAATTCATTAGAGCCATCAAAATATAAAAGAAATCGAAAGTGCGTAAAATTTTCGGATGCTCTTAAATTTTTCGAATATACGAACCTGCGAAATTTTACGACGATTTCGCTTAATCAGAACTTACGTTCGAAATTATCGAATAAGTTTCGCACGAACGAATGAAATTTTTGTTGTTCGTTGGCAACTCTAGATGAGACTAAAAATTAATTGATAGATGTCTTATATGAGAACATAAAATCATGTTTAGAATTTTCAATAACTGATTTTATCACTACATGAAATGTAAAAATACAAAAAAATCGCTATTAATTTGTCTGCTTCTTATCCAATAACAACAGAGAATTTTCGTATTTTTGTATAAATACACCGAGATAATTGAAAAACATATCACGAACATTCAAGAACATATTTGTTTGTTCGTATGTTCTCCTTGTTCGTTCGTGTTTGTGCGTGGTTGCAAATATAGTGTTCGTGTTTTGTTCGTGTTCGTGTCTTCGAGAACGAACGCGAACGAACACGAACAGTTCGTGTTCGTGAGCAGCCTTAAAGTGCGCTATCGTCGATGAAAATTTCCTCCACTGGCAATGGTGGACATTCGAGTATAGGCTCAGATGATCATGATCATGAGCCACTTTTCGATTTTATTAAAAAGTATCTTATTCATTTCTTATGATGAAAATAAAAAAAAATTACATTGTTCGTGAACGGTCCGTGGTTCGTAGAAAAAATGTTCACGAACAATGTGTTTGCAAACATTTCAATAAAAAAATCACGAACGGTTTGTGGTTCGTGTAATGACATGTTTGCAAACCCAATGAACATTTCTAAACTCGATTAAGGAAATCCCAATTTCGCCTAAATCACGCCATAATCATAGACTGATTCAGGCGAAATATACATTTACCTGATCCAAGCATCTCTTAATGGTCAATCACAGCCTAAAGCAGGGGTGTAAGCGGAGTCGAATTTGAGTCGACTTGAGTGAGCAGTCGACCCTTTGCCAGTGAGTTGAGTCGAGTCGACTTTCAGCTCACTCCCGAACCGCTCACTCACTCCAAACTCAACTCAACTCGAAGATAGGAAGCGAATACTCCACTCGACTCCACCCGACTCCACTATATGTCTGATCGACATTTGTTGTCATTTATAAATTGTTAGAAATAAATCACTTTCAATGGACTTTTGAGGATTTTTTTTATTTTCCTATATTTTGCAATACGGTAATACGGTGTATGCAAGGTATTAGTCAAAGAAAGCGACACTAACACATAACAAGTCGACCATCAATAAACGTTAGCTAATGTCAAATGCATGTATTGACTTTTGAATGTATTGACTTTGCCTTTGAAATTGTTGTTGCTTTCAGTGGCGCCGCGTGGTGTAGTTTTTGGGCAAAACTAAAACTTTGGACTAATTTACATGCAATGGTATAGGACATATTGTGCCATTGATATTTTGGTGGTTCAAATAGATTCACAGAGTTCAGTGGCACAACACAAACTGTTTCCATCATTAAAAAGCCTCGAAATAATGAATTCCAAATTTTCATATGAAAAAAATCGAATTTTTCATTCCACAGTGGACTTCTGAGGAACTTTTTTTTTATTTTCTGGTATATTGATGATTCGAATGGATTCAAAGAGTTTAGTGTCATCACAAAAATTTATTCCAATCAATTTGTTTGTGGAACGGAATACTTTGAATTGATTTGAACCATTAAAATATGCAAAATGAAAAAAAAACTTCTCAATAATCGATTCAAAACATTCTATTTCAAAGAAATCTAAAAAAATGTGGAGCAAAAATTTGAAATCGGACAATTTTAGTCATTTCAATGACTGAAATCTGTTTATATCATGCCATTGAACTCTTTGAATCCATTCAAACCACCAAAATATAAAAAAATGTTCAAAAAAATGCCTCAAAAGTCCATTCGACGATTCCATGTGAAATCAAAAAAAATCTGCGGGCATGGTGACGGATTTCAAAATCATAAACTAATAGTTGTTGGGAATATAGAAAAACTCAAAAATCCAAATTTTTAGCTCAATCGGTATAGAGGCTTAAGATCCCTTAGACATCGAAATTTCGATTTTGGCCTGAACTCGAAATTTTTGAATGACCACCATTTCCAAACGCCATTACAGAACTTGCTCAAATTTTCGGAGCAGATAGGTTTTGAAGAGTACTGCATGAGACTTGTTTAGATAGGAGCCCCCTGGGTCACTCCCCATAGAACATTTTTCATTCAAAGTTGGGTACCTAAGTAAACCCCTTTAGACGTCCGAAATTTTAGACCTTTTTTTCGTTAAATCGATAGCTCTTTAGGTCCGCTACACGCGTAATCTATCAAAAGTTTGTATATCTGCCAAGTTTTTGTACTTTTGTTGGGCCAAATCCAGTTTTCTCACGTTTTCTCGTGTTTTTCGACCAAAAACTCAATTCATACTACCAAAATCATTTTGAGAACCAGTGAAAAGTAAAAATAAATTATATTTCAGTCATTTACTTGCGTTTTACTGTCGTAAATATTCGATTCGGTCACCAATTACCTCGAAAAACCGCAAAATTATCATAAAATGTACGTTGGGGTGGACCAAATGGTAAAATCAACTGCGAAATCAACATGGCTATGATTTCCCACTTAGTACAAGCTTAGAGAAGAATTTTGATACCATCGGCTTTTATGTCCAATGCCTTTTGGGCTCCCTCTGCGAACAGGCAACTGGCCCATTCCCTCATTCCATAGAAAAAATCGATGAATTTGACATTTGTATGAAATAATTGGTTCTTCTCGGCATTTTTGATAGTCTTGAACGATTTTGATCGGTTCTATGTACGAATGTCTAGTGATCTAGAGTATTTTCAAAAAGCTTTTGGATATTCATGAGACATTTTTGTATTGATTATTGCTAAAAAATGACAATATCTCCCAATTTTATGAAAAACGATCAAGTAAAACAGATCCCAATATGTCAATAAATGTAATTCCACACCACAATATTCCAGAAATCGTCAATTATGCATTCAATTGTAAATTAATATGTTTTACTTGAGCATTTTTCATAAAATTGGGAGATATTGTCATTTTTTAGCAATAATCAATACAAAAATGTCTCATGAATATCCAAAAGCATTTTGAAAATACTCTAGATCACTAGACATTCGTACATAGAACCGATCAAAATCGTTCAAGACTATCAAAAATGCCGAGAAGAACCAATTATTTCATACAAATGTCAAATTCATCGATTTTTTCTATGGAATGAGGGAATGGGCCAGTTGCCTGTTCGCAGAGGGAGCCCAAAAGGCATTGGACATAAAAGCCGATGGTATCAAAATTCTTCTCTAAGCTTGTACTAAGTGGGAAATCATAGCCATGTTGATTTCGCAGTTGATTTTACCATTTGGTCCACCCCAACGTACATTTTATGATAATTTTGCGGTTTTTCGAGGTAATTGGTGACCGAATCGAATATTTACAACAGTAAAACGCAAGTAAATGACTGAAATATAATTTATTTTTACTTTTCACTGGTTCTCAAGATGATTTTGGTAGTATGAATTGAGATTTTGGTCGAAAAACACGAAAAAAAACGTGAGAAAACTGGATTTGGCCCAACAAAAGTACAAAAACTTGGCAGATATACAAACTTTTGATAGATTACGCGTGTAGCGGACCTAAAGAGCTATCGATTTAACGAAAAAAAAGGTCTAAAATTTCGGACGTCTAAAGGGGTTTACTTAGGTACCCAACTTTGAATGAAAAATGTTCTATGGGGAGTGACCCAGGGGGCTCCTATCTAAACAAGTCTCATGCAGTACTCTTCAAAACCTATCTGCTCCGAAAATTTGAGCAAGTTCTGTAATGGCGTTTGGAAATGGTGGTCATTCAAAAATTTCGAGTTCAGGCCAAAATCGAAATTTCGATGTCTAAGGGATCTTAAGCCTCTATACCGATTGAGCTAAAAATTTGGATTTTTGAGTTTTTCTATATTTCCAACAACTATTAGTTTATGATTTTGAAATCCGTCACCATGCCCGCAGATTTTTTTTGATTTCACATGGAATCGTCGCATTGAGAATCATCTGATTCAACGAAATCGAAAGAAATTTTGAACGAAAATTTGAAATCGGACAATTTGATGTATTTTACTGATTGAAATCTGTTGATATGATGCCACTGAACACATTGAATTCATTTGAACGATCAAAATACCACAAAATAATCAAAAATGGCCCATGTCGAATAGGGTGGAATGAAAAATTCGTTTTTTTTTCATATGAAAATTTGGAATTCATTATTCAGAGGCTTTTTAATGATCGGAATCAGTTTGTGATGTGTCACTGAACTGTTTGAATTCATTAAAACTATTAAAATATCAACAAATCTTTTATTTTGGATCAAAAATATTTCAATTGAGGAATGAATGTTTTTATTTTTTTTAATGAATATTTGAAGTTGGTCATTCCGAGGCATTTCAATGATTGGAATTAGATTGTGTGATGCTATTGAGCTTATTGAAACCATTAGAGCCATTAAAATATCAAAACGAAGAAAAATCGGAATTTGTATGGAATAGGGTGGGCTGAAACATTCGAATTTTTTCATATGAAAATTTGAAATTGAACATTTCGAGATGTTCTATTGATTGGAAACAGTTAATCTTGTGCCACTGAACTCTTTGAATCCATTCGAAACACCGAAATATAGGAAAATGTAAAAAAAAATCCTCACAGGTTGATTAAAAATGCTCTAGTTCAAAGAAATCGAAAAAAATCGGAGCAAAAATTTGCAATCAGACATTTTGAAAGGGCTTGAAACATTCGATTTTTTTCATATGAGAATTTAGAATCCATTATTCCGAGGCTTTTTAATGATCGGAATCAGTTTGTGTGGTACCAATGCATTTTTTTGAATTCATTCAAATTATTAAAATATCAAAAAATCTTTCTTCTGAACAAAAAGATTTCAATTAAGGAATGAATGTGTTTATTTGTTCTGTTTTCATCTAATAAATGAATTGAGTGTGTTCTGATGATATGATGGGCCTTTAGAATTGGTAAAAAAATTGGTAAAAAAATGTGCGATTTTTCTATTCATTGCACAATTATTTGAGTTTTAAATAGAATATCAAATCCAAACAAAGTGAAACGATAAAATAATGACGACTAAAATTTTTATAAATAATATTGAATATATTCTGAAACCGAGTCGACTCGGAGTGAACTTAACTTGAGTTCACTCAGAAACTACATATAAATGAAATTTGACTGGAGTTGAGTTGAGTTTTCACTCGACTCTACTCAACTTTTCGGAGTCGACTCGCGAGCAGCAGTCGACCTCCAAGAAATTCTCTTGACGAGTGGAGTCAACTCACTCCGCTTACACCCCTGGCCTAAAGTGTGAACCTGCTTCACGTTTAGAAAAGTTTACATGATTTATGCTTTTATTTATGGTGAAATCAGACTAAAGTGTTAACACATTGTTCGTAAACGGCGAGTTCCACGAACCACGAACCGTTCGTGGTTCGCATTACAATCGTTTGCAAACATAATTTGTTCACGAACGACCGAAACACGAACACAAACACGATGTTTACGAACATGTGTTCACGAACGCTGTTCGTTGACAACACTATCTGGGGCCTATTGTTCGAACATCTTTTCAAATTGAACTTTTCAGCTAATTTTTTCGTGATTCTCTATGTAAAATATGAACATTTCACGTGTTTTGAAATCTTTTCAAGAAACAAATGGTGAACTTTTCAACAAATCTTGACATCATTTATACATGCGCACAAAATATGTTGAACAGTTCATATATTTCAGTTGAAAATATTTCAAAAAACGTGAAATGTTCATATTTTACATCGAAAATCACAAGAAAATGAAATGAAAAGTTCAATTTGAAAAGATGTTCGAACAATAGGCCTCTGGTCAATTGATTTAGCTGACATGCAGAATATATCCGGATACAATAAAAATCGATACATTTTGGCAATTGTTGATAACTTTTCACGTTATGCTTGGTGTGTTCCGATTAAGAATAAAACTAGTGAAAGTGTAATTAAAGCTTTTCAAAATGTGTTTAAAAAACTGAGCGTCGACCGTTAAACATTTTGAGTGATCAAGGACGAGAGTTTGTTTCAAAAAAATTTATACAGTTTTTGCGAGAACATTCTATAAACTTCTATACAGCTAACGATCCTGCAACCAAAGCTAGTGTGTGTGAGAGATTTATACGTTCAATAAAATCAATAATTTATAGATATTTCACCCTTAAAAAGACGAAAAAATATGTAGATGTCTTAGACCAACTCGTCAATATTTATAATAAACGAAAACATCGAACCATTGTGTGTGCACCAGCAGATGTGAATAAAAGTAACGTTTTGAAAGTATAAGTAACCCGAAACATACTTTTGACAAAGGATATAAAAAACAGTAGTCGGATGAAATTTTTTCAGTTAATAAAGTTATTTTGAGTCATCCACACACCTATCGAATATCAGCCTTAGATGGAGAGAAAATAAATAGTTTATTTTATGAACAAGAGCGACAAAATTAGTGATTGAATGTGCTAAAAACATGTGGCTTCGCCAAGAAATCAAATACTTGTTTAGCAAATTGAACGAATGTGAACTCAAATTATACAGTGTACACTTGTTCATAACGAAGCATTTACCCGAAAATGATTTTACCGGTTGGATTGAATTCCAAAATCGGGTGAAAAAACATGTGTTCACCGCTGTTAAAAAGAAGAAAAAGACACATTCCAAAAAATTACACGTTCTCGTCGGTAAAAAGCGCACTGCTGATAGTTTGCCGATACCATGAATTTGGATAACGGAAATATTGAATCTATACTCTTCTCTCGTGTTTAAGAACATTTCCTTTCTTTGTTCTATAAGCCAATTTGTGTTTGTGTATCGTGTAATCGTTTGTTGACTTTTTGCTGTGTGATGCCGTTTTTGAATTTCTCACCGACAGTCGTGATGCTGATGATGGATCGTGATGCTGAAAACATTCCGAAATGCATTCGGTAATTAAATAAAAATATTTCCATTTTTATTTTACTTTTTGTAAAGTCATAGAGGTTCAAGTTAAAGAGTGTTTAAAATTAACAAAAACAAATTTAGTGGACTTTACGTCGTATTCTAGAAACATTAGTTTAAAAGTGATGACCTTTTTTTACTTTTGGGTCTTCAATTTTTCTTGAGACCCAGTTTACACTAGATCGAATGGACTTTTCAAATTACCCCTCTTGAAATTCTCAGCGTCGGAATGTATGGACATGAGTGGAAATGCCTACTGAGCAAAAGGGTAATTAAAACGTATTGCTTGTTTGAGTAATTGAATAAAACTGTTCATTTATTTTACTTTTTGTTGTAATGAAATGTCGCATAAAAATGATGACTAAAATTTGAATTGAAATATAAAAATTTGACTTCGTACAAACTAATAATTCATGCTGATTATGTTCCTCGAACATTCTCCCGTTCACAAAAAAAATTAATAATATTCAAGAGAGGAAAAAAAATTCATGTAATGAGTTAAGTACAAATGGTTCTATTGATTTTTAAATTAAATGTAGTTTTGTAACGACGGCATTGAAATTCTTCTTGATATATGATTGCCTGGATATTCGGAAGTTTCAATGTTCTGCATCCATTTTTTGTCTGTTCGTTTATCGGCTGTTTTCTCCCCCTTGTGGTTGCCGCATGCAATCGCGCAAACTGTGAATAAGATAAAAGATGAAATGGAAATAGATATAGCGATTACAAATTTGAATGATGCAAATTCGGATTTTAGCGTTTGAAGTTCTTTTTCGACTCTTTTTTGTAAGTCCTGTGTTCCATTTTTACAGCTGGAGAGCACCCTGCGATCCCCAGCAATCATTGCACTCGTCAATGTGTCGAAGATCCAGTATTTTGTGCCTATTTTCGTTCTACGGTGGTTACTTTCTTCGTTGCTGATATAACCCATCTCGCTTATTATTTCAAGTGGTTCATTTGCGGTAATTTCACGTTTAGTTGATGGTTTTGTGTTTTCGTTGATTTTAAATTTGAATAAGAATGAATCGTCGATCGGACGCCAGAACGTACTTTTTGTTGAGAAACGTAGTTTCCATAGAACTAATTGTACCTCAATCATAGTATGCTGTGATATTCACGTAGTAAAGTATATTGAATAAATCAATCATTCGATCATAAGCTTTTATTCAAGTGTTCAGGAACAACCTGAAAATAAAATAAAATATAGAAGAAGAATAGGGAAAAATATTATCAATAAGACGAACTTACCTTGTCAATGGTTCAAAGCAGACTGAGTCATGTACATTCAAAAGGAATGTGTAATGACGTATATGATTCAGTCTGTTCCGTCAGTCTGCCAGAAGCTTTTTCTTAAAATTAGAATTCGGAAAGGGAACTTATTAAAGTTAAAGGAGAGAAAAGGGAAAGCTGCCATGGAGAACAAGGAAAAAGCAGCTCCGGCAAGGGTTATCGCCCAAATCAAGGGAAGGGTAACAAAGTATAAGCACAGGATCATGCCGATTCAACCCTGGGGAGCCCAAATGACGCAGGAGGCACCCGGGGGAGTGGAAATCCCCGGGGACAGGCCCACCAGCAGCGGGGTCTCCCCTCCGCAGGGGATATCTAAAGAGATGGAAGTAGGAGAGGAGAAAATAAAATCAAATAAAGGAAATCTGGCTAAAAGAAACGAAACTATTTTGATTCAATCAAAAATCTTCCCAGAAATCATTTACAAGGTAGAAATTAACCTCTATTGCCACGAAAGAATAAACTGGCGAAGGTTTGAAAATTCGTTTTTCAACAGGGAAAGAAAGCAAAACGACCTGTTTTGTAGGGAGAAAATAGATTGGAAAAAATTTGAGGAAGATATAAATCAGCATTTAAAAAGCAGAAAACTTAAGGAACCAGACTTAATCTGCAGAATTGGATAGAATTCTAAAAGTGCAATCATGGAAACAATCAACAAACTACAAGGGAAAAGGGATGTCATTGAAAATCTAAAGAATACTCTAACAAAGGAGTATTTAGATTCAGCTACTACAGAGGAGTTACAAGGGAAAATCGATGAAGTAGATAGTGTCGTAAAAAGCCACCATAAGCTCTATGATGAGACAAACTGGGACATGGTCCCCGTAGTGGAGAAAATCGGTTATGAGAGCCTTAAAGCCAACATAGGAGTATTAAAAGACGAGACACTCAAGCTTCTCAATGATGAATTGGCAAAAAAGGCAAAGAAACCAATACAGTTCAAGCAGGGGCTACTGACTTAGGAAAAACTCAGGTACCTCCATCAACCGTACCTGCCTCGGGTACAAGTCCGACGGCAACAACAAGTGCTCAAGCCGCCACATTGATGGAAATAACCAAATTAATTCAAACCATGGCAGGAGAATTCAAAGTGTTAAAGGAAGACATTTTAAAATTGAGAACGGAGTCAGCTACAAGGGATAACGAGGCAAGCCAAAAAATACAGGGCATCGAAAAGAAACTGGACCGACAATTACGCGAAGCCAACCCGGACGACGGTGATCAACAGGTAATTCCAACAAAACGAGATGAGGCTCAATTCACAGCTGCAGGACCATCAAATATCTCGCAAATAAAGAAATTATTTGAGGAAATAGAATTCTTGAGCAAAAATGCGACGGATCGAGTTGAAAGATTTTCTCCCGCTGCTCTCAAGAAAAATACTAGGGAAGCCTTATCAAGGGGTTTTGAAAGCATAACAAAGAGCAAGTCTAATTTCGAGGAGAAAATCACAAAACTAGAAGAGATGAGTTTATCAGAATCTCAGAGGGAGCAATTAACTAAAATCAAAACAGAAGGAAACGAGGCAATCAAAACTTTAATCACCAATCTATCAGAGGAACTCAAATTAAAAGGTGGAGCAGTTACAACCCAATCACTGGAACCACCTAAACAGAAGGACATAGGAGGCAATAAATCCGAAACAAACAACAAAAGCAATCCTCCAAACAATTTAAACGACTTGATATCAATTGATGAAAGCGATGACGACGAACCAGAGGTGGGAATTCCACTCAATTTGGCTCTGGAGGAAATATCCGGAATTAAACCTCGAGGAAAACGTCCCAAAATCCAGCCAATTCCAGTCAATGGAAATGACAACACAGTACGAATAATGCCACTAAAATGGGAAACAATCCAATAACCCACTTTTAATGGAGAACTTACGGAATGGATTGCATTTAAGGATATCTTCACTGCACTTGTGCATGAAAATCCACAGATTTCTAATACGATAAAATTCCATCAACTCCGAACTAAGTTAAAGGGACCAGCTCTTGATACAATTCGTGGGTATCACATCATAGGAGCCAATTATAACGCAGCTTGGGAAGACCTCAAAAAGAGATATGATCGCACCGAAAACCTTATTCAGGAATACATTCGAAAATTCCTAGAGGTCCCAGCAATCCTCCAAAGGGCAAATGTAAACCGAATTCGAGCTATTATCGATGCAACAAATCAGATGACAAGAGCTTTGCCAAATCTTGGAGCAGATGTTCACCACTGGGATCCATTTATATGTTTAATTATTACCACTAAACTGGATGAAGAAACAAGAACCGAATGGAAGCAACAAGTGGGCCGACGAACAGATGTTACAGCGGATGAGTTAATTGAATTTCTCGAAACATGAGCAATTGATCATCAGCCATCACAGGCAGATAGATTAAGCCAAATGTTGAGAGGAGCACAACCTCAACGTATCCCCAGGAGAAACGTATTTGCAGTTACTGAAAAGTCCAATAACAAGCCCACAAAAAAGTGTATGATCTGTCAGGGTGATCACGACATCTGGCGATGTGAAAAACTAAGAAAGGAATGCGCAAAAATGCGTACCGAAATGATCCAAGCTTTGGGAGCATGTTTCAAATGTCTTTTGAAACACGAAATAGGGACTTGCAATAAGGGAAACTGTCCATATTGTGGAGGTCCGCATAATTTATTATTATGCTATAAAAGGGAAAATGATAAAAAAAGGTCACAACAAGCACAAACACCAAAACCAGCAACAAAGCGCAAACCTGCTATAAGAAACTGTATTCCGGCAGGAGCAGAAGACGATGACGATTGGGATCACATCGGATGGCCCGAAAGAAAAAATGAGGAATAGCAACTACTCAAGGTTGACCATTCATCTAGCCGAATCATACTAGGAACAGCAAATATCAAAATTATAGGAATAAAGGGAGAAGAGCACAAAATTCGAGCATTATGTGATAATGGCTCACAGGTAAATCTTATTACGAATCGCATTGCAGCAAAATTAGGGATCAAATCACAACTTAATGAAACGACCTTTGTTGGTATCGGAGGAAATCAACTTGGATCATCAATAGGGGAAATGAATATAACAATCAAATTACGTAATGGTACATTCATCACAGACAGGTTCTACGTTGTAAAAAGAATCACGTACTATGAACCAGATATATTTAAAGAAGGACAAAAATGGAAAGGCCAGGACAAATTAATGCACTATTAGGTGTCGGAATTTGGATTCAAATCATTGAACCTGGAATTAAACGTAAGGAGAATAATAAGGCAATTGCGCATCAAACAAAACTAGGTTACGTTATTTTTGAGAACTTGGAAGATCCTTACCAAGTTGAAAAACCTTACATTGGAGCCATAAACAAGGGACCCTCAATCACACGACTAACTGATACAATTCAAAAACTTTGGGAAATTGAGGAAGTACCACATATAAAACTGCGTACAAAGGAAGAAGAAATCTGTGAAGAGGTATTTGAGAAAGGGCATTCACGAGATTCATCGGGACGATATATTGTGCGGATTCCATTTAATGAAAAGATTAAACACTTGGGAAAATCGAAAAGAATGGCACTCCATCAATTCTTTGCTATGGAAGGTAGAATGAAGAGGAATCCAGAATTTGCAACGAAATATCGTGCATTCATGTCAGAATACGAGACGTTAGGGCACATGGAACCCATAAGGGATACTGAAGAAACAGGGTATTACACTCCACATCACGGAGTATTGTCATCAAATAAATTTCGAGTAGTATTTAACGCATCAGCTCGAACAACGACAGGGATATCTTTAAATGAAACCCAATTAGTCGGAGTAAAACTTCAACCAGATTTAATGGTTGTCCTCATGGCATTCCGCAAATAAAAATACGGTATGACAGCAGACATTGAAAAAATGTATCGTCAAATATTGGTATATAAAGACGATCAAAAATTCCAAAAAATTCTTTGGAGATATAAGGAAACAGAACCTTTGACAACATATCTCTTGAAAACAGTTACATATGGACACGCAAGCGCTCCACATTGCGCGATAAGGACGTTAATGCAATGTGCAAATGATCATGAGATCCAGTATCCTCGTGGAGCAAAAATATTGAGGGAATGCTTTTATGTAGACGATCTAAAGTGTGTTTCAGAATTCCTGCCTATGGCAATATTATCGATAGATGGCGACTCTAAAGTGCTCTATGTGACTGATGTATTACTGTCTACTTAAACGTTCAGTTTAAACGTCACAACAATAACACAACTGTCACATACAGCGTGATTGATGTATATTGTTTACTTGAACGCTCAAGTTAAACGTCACAACAATAACAAAACTGTCACATACTATGTATATCAGATAAAAATAATTTCTTCACTTGTATAAAACTGAGTTGAAAATATCATCAAAATGGCACCGATAATAATAAATTTCATAAAAACCACAACATTCGTGGTTGAAACCAACTCTGGGAAATTTTAGTCTGTTTTAGTTACTTTCAGCCAATTCAAGACGGTCTTAGTCAATTTCAGTACTGTTTCCATTTTACTCAGGAAATTTGAGGTGATTTTGCAATCGCATTAGTTTTTCGGGGTGATTTTGAAATCGCATTAGTTTTTCGGGGTAATTGCATAAAAACCCCAGAATTTATGGGTGAAATACAAAAATCAACCATAGTTGACTCTGGACAATCTTAGCCAGTTTTAGTTGCTTTTAGCCAATTCAAGACGGTCTTAGTCAAATTCAGTAATGTTGCCATTTTACTCAGAAAATTTGAGATGATTTTGCAATCGCATTAGTTTTTCGGGGTAATTGCATAAAAACCCCAGAATTGATGAGTGAAATCAGGTCAAATATATCTTCCACTCAAGTTGGCTGTTTTCTACTCAAATTGTCTACTTTCCACTCAAAGATGATAAATTTCCACTCAAAATGATCAATTTTCCACTCAAATTTGTCCATTTTCCACTCACGACTTTCTACTCAAAATGGTCTACTTTCCACTCAATTTGGCCATTTTCCACTCTTTCGACAATTTTTCACTCAAAATGGTCATTTTCCACTCAATTTGGCCATATTCCACTCAAAATTTTCCACTCAAATCGTCCATTTTCCACTCAAGGATGTAAAGTTTCCACTCAGAATGGTCGATTTTCCACTCAAATTGTCAATGAGTGGAAACATGTCACAAATTTCTCGACATTTATACAACATTTTATATAACACGTCTGGATACGGATGGTAAAAGTGCCTTAGAGGGTATATTAAGTCAATAAGGGTTCAACATTCAAACATTTGGTTCTTCGAAAATATTTTGGGTCGAGGAGTCCAAATCTCACCACGAAATATACGAATTTTCAAGTATTTTATGTTTTAACCCGTGGTAGACCATGATGGCGTGGTTCAATTTGATCCAAAATTTGATACGTTCAAGAAACTCACTTTCAACATATCCTGTGAAAATTTCATCGAAAAATCTTCAAAACTCGATGAGATAGTGTGTTGGAGCAGGCCAAAAGTTCCCGGATGGACCAAAACGGACGAACGAACGAATAGAGTGAACATGAAAACGGACAGGGTTCTCATGCGATTGGACGGACGAATGGACCGTTCAATGTTAGATTGATAATTTATATTGAACATGACAAGCAATATCATGCTCTTTCCAAAGAACGCGTTTCTTGCGCAAGGAAATAAAAAAATGTGAGAATCTTGACAAATCGATGATTATTTTGCTTGAAAGACGACATACAAAAAAGTATACTTTTGATCACAGTAAATATGGGGGGTATTTCGGGGTCTGCCCCCTCTGGCACGTTTGACGAATAAACAATTCGTATTTATGACTCTAAAAGCAAATCTTTTGATAAATTCCAACTTCGAATTAAAACGAAAATAGAGAAAATAAAAATAACAAAATATGCACTGAAACCTCTGCTTTTGTGTGGTGTACGCTCTCAATGTGCGCATGCGCCTCATTCAGAAGCAGTACGCATATTTTGCTCTCTGTGTATTTCTTATGGGAGATTTGTGTATATATTAGAGCATTAACAATCAAAATAGCAATATTAGAGGCATAATAGGAAATAATAGAATATTTAAAAACAAAATAGCAATATTGAAACAAAAGTAGCGGTATTAGAAGCCTGTGTCTAACCCCATTTTTGTCCCCCTAGTGGACTTCAAGTTGCCCCCTTCCTGCTATTCGATACCATGCGCACCTCTAAATCCGACATATCCCATGCAAAAAAAAATAAACAAATGTTTAGCTACTTTGGTACTACTTCTTCTAATCAGCCACATCATAATATATATTGAGAGCTAGAGAGACAGAGAGAGTGAATGAATAGAATAGCGCGCGCGTGAAGAGTGAAGATCCCCTGCTTTCTCCTTTTCTCTTATCAATCGGGTATGGATTGAGTGGTATAGAGAGTGAGTGAGTGAATAGAATGAAAAATAATAAGACAAAAGGAGAAGGCAGAGGATCGAACGAGCGCGCGCGCGAGTGAAGATCCTCTGCCTTCTCCTTTTCTCTTATTATTTTTTTTTCGCAAACACACTCTTCTAATCAGCTATAGATCACGAGTAGATTGAGTGGTTGAGGGAGTGAGTGAATACAATAAAAAATAATAAGAGAAAGGGAGAAGGCAGAGGATCGAACGAGTCAAGATCCTCTGCCTTCTCCTTTTCTCTTATTATTTTTTTTCGCAAACACACTCTTCTAATCAGCTATAGATCACGTGTAGATTGAGTGGTTGAGGGAGTGAGTGAATACAATAAAAAATAATAAGAGAAAAGGAGAAGGCAGATTACATATGCTAAAACTAATTATTTGATGTGAAATCAAAAATTTAAGACTTGAGTGAAAAATCGACCATTCTGAGTGGAAACTTTACATCCTTGAGTGGAAAATGGACAATTTGAGTGGAAAATTTTGAGTGGAAAATGGACAATTTGAGTGGAAAATGACCATTTTGAGTGAAAAATTGCCAAAATGAGTGGAAAATGGCCAAAATGAGTGGAAAGTAAACCATTTTGAGTGGAGAGTCGTGAGTGGAAAATGGACAAATTTGAGTGGAAAATCGACCATTTTGAGTAGAAATTTATCATCTTTGAGTGGAAAGTAGACAATTTGAGTGGAAAACAGCCACCGTGAGTGAAAATATACCTCGACCTTGAACTTCATCCAATTGGTTTTTAACAGTCCAGTCACTTCCTCGTCCCAATCGAGGTTATTTTTCCATAGTTCTTGCATAATTATTTTCCCTGATAATATGACTGGTCCTAGAAATCCATTTGGGTCGTATAATTTTCCAAGCTTTGATAAAACTCGACGCTTAGTCCATTTATAATCCTTTTCTTCTTCAAATTTTTCCGTTCGTAATTTATACCGAAATTGATCTGTCTTTAAATTCCAGTATAGACCCAGAACAGATGAATTCTCCTCTTCCTCCTTGTCCCCTAATGGAATTTTTTCGTAAAATTGGCCATTTGTCTTCCACTTGGTTATTTTAAATTTTCCCTGTTCTAATATTGAAGTGATTTCAGTTTTAATTTTCTGAGCTTCTTGTTGGCTGTGAGCTCCCGTTAGTACAGTGTGTTTCAAATTTCCTGCCTATAGGCAGAATTTCGTTTTTTTTGCATTTAAGGATGACAAAAAGATAATTTTTTGATTTATTATGGTAAAATATTCAAATAGCATGAAAAAAATTAACCATTTGAAGTCTTTATAATTATTTATCTTTTATTTCAGAAAATATTATTAAATTATTTCATGAGCGGCAGCAGTTTATGCGAAATTCGCCAATAGATGTCATTGTAGTATACTGACTGACAAACAGTGTTCCAAATGTATATACAACTGTGTGCAGGGAAGATGTCTATGCAACACCGTTGCATAGGCCAAACTGTGTGCAAAGTGCGACAAAACAATTAGAAAGAAAGAGAGAGTAAACGTGTCGCTATGATTCTCTCGCTCTGCACACAGCCGCTCGGCATATGCAGCACATGCTTTGCTAGTCAATTTGACTGTCTATCTGTCATCACTGCTGACAAACAAACTGAACGTTAACTAACGTTAACTCATGCGATGTTGAACGTTGAATATGAACGTTGTCCATCAAGTTTGACGTTTTCAGATATAGAAATGAAACTTATAAACAAAAAAGGTATTTCGATTCCATAATTTGAAAGATCAATGATTGGAATTGTTTACTATTTATCGCTCAATACAACAAACTTAAAAGTAATACAAAGTTAACCTGAAAGAAAATGTCTATTCGAGATGAATCAACTGTCGTCAGCCGAACGCAACAAAAACTGGCTAGGATTGTCCAGAGCTGATTACGGTTGATTTCACGGTCGAGGTATATTTTCACTCACGGTGGCTGTTTTCCACTCAAATTGTCTACTTTCCACTCAAAGATGATAAATTTCCACTCAAAATGGTCGATTTTCCACTCAAATTTGTCCATTTTCCACTCATTTTGGCAATTTTTCACTCAAAATGGTCATTTTCCACTCAAATTGTCCATTTTCCACTCAAGGATGTAAAGTTTCCACTCAGAATGGTCGATTTTTCACTCAAGTCTTAAATTTTTGATTTCACATCAAATAATTAGTTTTAGCATATGTAATCTGCCTTCTCCTTTTCTCTTATTATTTTTTATTGTATTCACTCACTCCCTCAACCACTCAATCTACACGTGATCTATAGCTGATTAGAAGAGTGTGTTTGCGAAAAAAAATAATAAGAGAAAAGGAGAAGGCAGAGGATCTTGACTCGCGCGCGCGCGCTCGTTCGATCCTCTGCCTTCTCCCTTTCTCTTATTATTTTTTATTGTATTCACTCACTCCCTCAACCACTCAATCTACACGTGATCTATAGCTGATTAGAAGAGTGTGTTTGCGAAAAAAAATAATAAGAGAAAAGGAGAAGGCAGAGGATCTTCACTCGCGCGCGCGCTCGTTCGATCCTCTGCCTTCTCCTTTTGTCTTATTATTTTTCATTCTATTCACTCACTCACTCTCTATACCACTCAATCCATACCCGATTGATAAGAGAAAAGGAGAAAGCAGGGGATCTTCACTCTTCACGCGCGCGCTATTCTATTCATTCACTCTCTCTGTCTCTCTAGCTCTCAATATATATTATGATGTGGCTGATTAGAAGAAGTAGTACCAAAGTAGCTAAACATTTGTTTATTTTTTTTTGCATGGGATATGTCGGATTTAGAGGTGCGCATGGTATCGAATAGCAGGAAGGGGGCAACTTGAAGTCCACTAGGGGGACAAAAATGGGGTTAGACACAGGCTTCTAATACCGCTACTTTTGTTTCAATATTGCTATTTTGTTTTTAAATATTCTATTATTTCCTATTATGCCTCTAATATTGCTATTTTGATTGTTAATGCTCTAATATATACACAAATCTCCCATAAGAAATACACAGAGAGCAAAATATGCGTACTGCTTCTGAATGAGGCGCATGCGCACATTGAGAGCGTACACCACACAAAAGCAGAGGTTTCAGTGCATATTTTGTTATTTTTATTTTCTCTATTTTCGTTTTAATTCGAAGTTGGAATTTATCAAAAGATTTGCTTTTAGAGTCATAAATACGAATTGTTTATTCGTCAAACGTGCCAGAGGGGGCAGACCCCGAAATACCCCCCATATTTACTGTGATCAAAAGTATACTTTTTTGTATGTCGTCTTTCAAGCAAAATAATCATCGATTTGTCAAGATTCTCACATTTTTTTATTTCCTTGCGCAAGAAACGCGTTCTTTGGAAAGAGCATGATATTGCTTGTCATGTTCAATATAAATTATCAATCTAACATTGAACGGTCCATTCGTCCGTCCAATCGCATGAGAACCCTGTCCGTTTTCATGTTCACTCTATTCGTTCGTTCGTCCGTTTTGGTCCATCCGGGAACTTTTGGCCTGCTCCAACACACTATCTCATCGAGTTTTGAAGATTTTTCGATGAAATTTTCACAGGATATGTTGAAAGTGAGTTTCTTGAACGTATCAAATTTTGGATCAAATTGAACCACGCCATCATGGTCTACCACGGGTTAAAACATAAAATACTTGAAAATTCGTATATTTCGTGGTGAGATTTGGACTCCTCGACCCAAAATATTTTCGAAGAACCAAATGTTTGAATGTTGAACCCTTATTGACTTAATATACCCTCTAAGGCACTTTTACCATCCGTATCCAGACGTGTTATATAAAATGTTGTATAAATGTCGAGAAATTTGTGACATGTTTCCACTCATTGACAATTTGAGTGGAAAATCGACCATTCTGAGTGGAAACTTTACATCCTTGAGTGGAAAATGGACGATTTGAGTGGAAAATTTTGAGTGGAATATGGCCAAATTGAGTGGAAAATGACCATTTTGAGTGAAAAATTGTCGAAAGAGTGGAAAATGGCCAAATTTGAGTGGAAAATTGATCATTTTGAGTGGAAATTTATCATCTTTGAGTGGAAAGTAGACAATTTGAGTAGAAAACAGCCAACTTGAGTGGAAGATATATTTGACCGAAGTTCAACAATGATCTTATCAACATAAAGGACATAGCCATCAACCGATGGTTAGGGATAACTGAGGAAACTGAACTCCAAATCCATGCATTTTGTGATGCCAGTCAGCTTGGGTATGGTGGAGTAATCTATACACGGGTCACAAAGGAGAGACCAGATGGAACTAAAGATGTTCAGTGCAGAATAGTTGCATCTAAGTCAAGGGTTGCACCTTTAAAAAATACAACAATTCCGAGACTTGAACTCTGTGCAGCAACCCTATTGGCAAATTTAATGGGTACAATAATCAATACAATTGGAAAAGGAGCAAAAATTTATTGCTGGTCTGACTCACAAATTGTTCTGCACTGGATAAACAAACCATCTGCAACATTAAAAACATATGTGGCCAACATCCAAACGAAAACCGAAAAATACGATATAAATTGGAGGTGGACAAATGGGAAAGATAATCCAGCAGACCTAATCTCAAGGGGATCTACCGCTGAAGCATTAAGATCATCAGACCTCTGGTGGAAGGGAGCACCTTGGTTAGTCTATGAAGAGGCCAAATGGCCCGAGCAGGTTTATCAATTAGAAAAGGTCTCAATACCAAACGAAGCACAACAGGAGTTCAAAACAATTCATTTAACATTACCGAAAAAGGAGGGATTAATAAGGGGGAAATGGTTCAGGTACGATCCTGAAAGGCAGGAAACAATTCCTCTCTTACAAGCATACGGTGAATGGAACACATTACTCAAGGTAACCGCACTACTCTTCAGGGCATGCTATAATTTCAAAAACAAGAATAGTCGACGAAATGGCCCATTGAGCAAAGAAGAAAGAGAGCAAGCAAGCAACTTATTGATCCAACAAGATCAACAAAATACCTTTCGAAAAACCATTCAGATGGCGAGGGAAAATAACGGAACCACTTTAGCAAACCTAACGGTTATTTGGGATAAGGAATTCAGCTTACTTAGAATCAACGGACGTGTAACAAGTCAAAATATTACACGAGAGTCTCGTGACGAGACGAACAATTCCCAATCATTTTATCTAAGGACGGTGAATTAGCAAAACTACTAATTAGGGATGCCCACCAAAAAACAGGACATGGGGGTAATCAATTAATTTTACAATACTTACGAACTAGGTATTGGATTCCAGGAGTCAAAAATATGATAAAGGGAATAACACGAGGATGTCCAATTTGTTTTAAAACAAGAATGAAGACTTCGCAACAACTGATGGCATCTTTACCAACAATAAGAACCACCCCTAGTCGACCATTTTTAAAGACAGGAGTTGACTATGCGGGTCCAGTAATGGTACGATCAAATTTAGGAAGGGCACCAAAGTTAACGAAAGCATGGATTGCGGTATTTGTTTGCCTCGTCACAAGGGCAATTCACCTCGAGTTAGTTAGTAATGCTAGCACGGAAGCTTTTATCGCAGCATTAAGGAGAATGATCGCAAGAAGGGGTAAAATGAACGAAATAATTTCCGACAATGGAACGAACTTTGTCGGCGCAAACAATTATTTAAAAAGCATAATGGAAAAGGAAAATATCGACCAAATTCAGGAAAAATTCAATTTGAAATGGAGATTTACCACTCCAGGGGCACCACATCATGGAGGGATATACGAAGCAGCTGTCAAATCCATAAAATATCATCTAACTAGGATTATAGGAGAAACAACCCTAACATTTGAGGAATACAACACGATACTGTGCCAAGTAGAAGCTTATGTAAACTCGAGACCATTAACGGCACTTTCAGATGACCCAACAGATCTAAACGCATTAACGCCGGCACATTTTTTAATATTTGAACCATTGGTAAAAATGCCTGATACTTACGATTATCGAGAGACCCCGAGCAACAGGTTAAATCGGTGGGAGCACATCCAAAAGATGCTTCGACATTTTTGGGATCGGTGGCATAAGGAGTATCTCAACACGCTGATCAATAGGGCAAAATGGACTAAGGAACATCGCAACCTACAAGAGGGAGATTTAGTTGTAATAAAAGAAGATAACATTGCTCCCATAAAATGGAAGTTGGCAAGAGTACAGGAAGTATTACCGGGTAAGGATGGATTAATTCGGACCGTTGGTATAAAAAGGCCAAGACAAGGTAAGGCAAAGTAAGTCTTGACTTACACTTTCAAGCAAAAGGTAATTCAGTTTTCCAAAGACTCTCTGAACAAAAGAGTCAGCTTTCATAAGTAAAAAATAAAGGGAATTTTTGAAAGGAATAACAGGAGTTTTTTACTTATTGTAAACATCAAGCTAGTTGTGTTTTACTCATTCCCGATTTCCAACATGGTAGCAAAGCGAAGTTAGATGTTTTTGGACTCCGGGAATGAGTATTGATCGAATCAATAGTCGCAGTACCGCTGAACTAAAATTGGAAAATCTTTCTTTTTTATGTCAGCTATGGTGATGTAGTAAGTTCTGGGTACTGACGGCAGAAGACGCTGGACATAAAGTCCAGCGTCTGTTTTAGAACAAACACTTTCTATTGTCTTTATTTAAATTTGTCTTTATTTATTGAATGTTTATGGTGGGAATGGTAATAACTGACTCTCTTCGCTTATTTCAATGGTTTATGATTACACCTCGTATGCTCACTGCGTTTTGCATACGTAGTGTAATTCTTATTTTTTGCTAACGGCAATGCTAAACGTTGCCGTGCGTTCTTTAATGCACACGACAATCACTACATTATTCCCCCTCCCCTTGAAAATCGTCCTCGATTTTACTTTAGTAAAAAAAAAAAAAAAAATCGTGGGGTAAAATGACTAGAGATGAATGTAGATTGTCGAGTGTTTACAATGCTTAAGTTGAATGTATAAGTGAAAATGTTAGTTCACACGGATAGAAAAAAAACTGATAATTGTTAATTTGTGAATTTGACTCTCATGGTTGTTACGTTGCATTTTGGTTTGTCTTGCGATTTTTTAAAAATTGATCATGATTTGTTGTTCTAGGTCAGTTTGTAACATGAGTGCAATGCAGTTTAAAAAAAAATAATTTCCAAAATTATGCGCTGCAAATAAAACGTGTATGTTGGTGAGTGCACGTATTTTTGCTGATAAAGAAAAATATTACTTTTTTTTTACAATATGAAATCCCTCAGTTTTGCTTACATATAAAACAAACAAAAAAATACCGTGTCAAACATTGTTCAATTCCAAAGTTCTATCGATAACATTTTTTTTAACGATTTCCTGTCTGATTCGACAAATTGGTAGGTGTTGCATTTACGCGTGCGCATATAATTTTTTTTTTAAAGGTTTCTGTACTTTGAAATGGTTTAGAGTTACAATTCGTGTCTTTTTATGTTTTCAATTTCTTTTCATAACTTAACTCGTGTCTTTTCTTGTGTATATTGTATTGAAATATGTATGTTTTCTATTTCGATAGTCAGATAGGAAAATGTGCATTTAAATAAATATATTATTATCAGATGAATTCAAGTTATGGCTCATTTTGTCCCTCTTATTGAGTATAAGGGTTTTTAGTTTCATTGTTAGAAAAATCTCAAGCATTTTGCTTCAAAACTTAATTGCTAAATATAATTCTGGCTGCGCTACTTCTGGCGTCTTAGGCCGTATTCAAGACTGCGCGACTATTGGCGACTTAGGTCAAACAAGGAGGCTATGCTCCGAAGGCTGCGCTACTATGGCGTCAGGCTTCAACGATATAAAAGGCTGCGCTGCTATTGGCGTCAGGCTTCAACGGTATAAAATGGTTGTGGTACTTTCTTCACGATAGTAAAAAAAAAACGTTAATTTCAATTTGTTGGGATTAGAATGTTATGCCATGAATAAAATTATATGTATGCGAGGATGACGTCGCTTTTCAATGCAGATTCGATTTACTGATTTTCTCCATAAAATGCCATTATTACAGCTGATATTAATTCTACTCAATTTCAATTAATATATAAAAAAGAATTCAATTTCATTTGAAAAAAAAATTATTTGACGCAATTTTAGGTACGATTTAAAAGTTGTAAAGTTGATTTTACGTTATTGGGGATTTTAACACTGTTTTTTTTTTTTTTTACGAAAATTGCTTAGAATTCTAATTTTGTGTGTGCGCCGCTGTGGTTACCGTAGGAAAAAAAATTGTCGTTTCGTTATTGGTTGAAATAAAGGTTCCTGTTTTGCAGCAATTGTGATTTCTCGATGGATTTTTTCATAATCAGGAGACTCTTTGATGTCATCAAATCAGGCTTCAATATTATTTTCAAAGTAATGTTGGATTCAGGTTTCCGTTTGGTATGAGCTGCTTTTCTCTCAAAACAGTTGGTGTTAACCTTTACTTCGTTCATAATGCGAACTTGTTGTCCGAGAAAAACGATAGTTAATTTCGCGTTATTCTGCTCTTTTAATGATGTCCGTAAAAATTATTTTTATTGAAGAAATGTCCACAACTTGATCGATATTTTGATGTCCGGGTTAAGGAAACACAAATTCAAGATGTTAGCAGTGCCAATATGTAGTAAGTTCTGGGTACTGACGGCAGAAGACGCTGGACATAAAGTCCAGCGTCTGTTTTAGAACAAACACTTTCTATTGTCTTTATTTAAATTTGTCTTTATTTATTGAATGTTTAATGTAGGAATGGTAATAACTGACTCTCTTCGCTTATTTCAATGGTTTATGATTACACCTCGTATGCTCACTGCGTTTTGCATACGTAGTGTAATTCTTATTTTTTGCTAATGGCAATGCTAAACGTTGCCGTGCGTTCTTTAATGCACACGACAATCACTATAGTGATAACCCTGCAGATTTGGTCAGTAGAGGCATGTGCATGAATGATTTTTTGAAAAGCAAGCTTTGGCTACACGGTCCGAGTTGGATAACAAAAAGCCAATCGGAATGGCCAATTCCGAAATTAATTGTTTCTCCTGAGGCGCAAGAGGAGATTAAAAAAGATTGTAAAGTGCAAATAAGCGTTCCAAGAGTGTTGAATGCATTCACCAGTCCAGACAGCACTTTGCTATATCTTAAATTTCAATATTTAGACAAAATTTTAAACATCACGCATACGTGTTCAGAATATTTACGAATTTGAAATTCTTCAAATCAAAAAATCATGCATGTAATGAAAAACGGCATATAACAAGCGATGAAAGAAAAAAAGCGATTGAGTTCTGGATCAAATATGAACAAAAAAAGGCGTACAACAAAGAAATCGAATGCTTGAAAATAGGCGATAAATTACCTCCCAAAAGTAGCATTGCGTCTCTACGGCCCGTGCTAAATAAAGACGAAATACTTAGAGTGGGTGGCAGCATAGATAAAGCGAATATTGCATATGACAAAAGACATCAATACATCGTGCCAACTAAATCCAGACTATCATATTTGCTGCTCAGATATGCGCACAAAATGAAAATGCACGCAGGCGCGCAGATAATGATGCAATTTATCCGGAAAAAATTCTGGATTCCTAAATTGAGAGCTGAAACAAAGCGTTATATCAGCACATGCAGAGAATGCGTAACACAGACTCAAGGCACAGCCGATCAAATAATGGCTGAGTTGCCTGCCGTTAGATTGAAGCCAGCACCGTCATTTCAAAATGTTGGCGTCGATATGGCGGGCCCATATAACATGCGAGTGACGGACAAGCTAAATATGTATACTCGTGCCAGGTATTTACCAGATATTAAAGGCTGGGTGGCAGTATTTGTCTGTTTAGTGACAAGAGCGGTTCACTTGGAACCGACGGGAGGCATGTCCATGGACGATTTTTTGGCTGCATACCAAAGGTTTGTAAGCAGAAGAGGCAACCCGGGGAAAGTGTTTAGCGACATCCGCACAAACTTTGTAGGCACGAACAATGAATTGCAAAAGGCATTTGAAATTTGGTGATATTTCTTCTCTGCACTGCAGCAGCAAATCAGGATATTAATTTAAACATAGAAAAGATGATTCTCTTTGATTGTTTAAGATTCTTTTTTGGTTTTTATATAAAATTATTGAAAAATCACACAAAAATGACTGAAAATCGCAAAAAATCTGATGATTTTGTGGGAATGACTAAATATACTCCTAGAAAATGATTCATTTTTGTTATAAAAGGTAGAATAAAATATAATTTGTCCAATATGAAGCGTTAAAATGTGACTTATATGAGTGAAAATAGGCGAAAATATGAAAATTCTTGGAAATAGCTCAAATGTCACATTTTGGCCATGCGCGAAGGCAAATTTGATTTTGAAGCTGGTTTTTGCACTGAAATGGCTTTTTGTGGACCCGTGTCCGAGGTTATACCCATGTAGAACATATTTTTTTGAAATCGATACACCCTAATGATCAGCCTTAAGAGCGCAAACAGTTTCAATTAAACTATTTATTGTCGCTTTTTGTTTAGAGGCGTTTATATAATGTGTGCGTCGCTTGAAAATTTTCTATAATAAGTGTCGTTTGAAACCAATACGTCAAAATATGTACCAAAATCGATTTACTTGAATTACTTGTATCTATTAGAATTACTGCGGAATTATTTCGCAGCTTGGGAATTACTTTACATTGAGGGAATGACTTTGCATTGAGGGAATGACTTTGCATTGAGGGAATCACTTCAATTTTTTGGGAATTGCTAGCTTAATTTGAATAACTTTTGAGTGATCTGCCCCTTGCTTTTATGTCATGTTTACCACGGTATATCGAAAATTCGGCGACATTTTTTGGGCACTTTTCCGGTTTGGCTAATAAAAAATTCCAAATTGTATAAGTAACGTACAAAAAATCATTACATTCGACGTAGTTTATTCGGAAAAACATTTTTTTACCATACGTAGACAAAAAAAATCAAGTTTTATTGACATCTTTAAGCACATTTTGAGTGAATTTCTATGGAAATCAGCCCTAACACAGCCAAATTTCAAATTAACAGCACCGCGAGAGGAATTAACTTACAGACATCACCCAGTACAAAAAATGTTCCCTTGAAGTGCAAAGTATATGTACTTTAGAGCGCCCCTACGCCAATTTTGATACTCGCTTTTTTAAAAAATCGATGCACCCTAGTCATTCGGATTTTTTCTATAAAGTAATGCGTAATGCATTAAGCTGTAATCCAGTAAGTTTTACTGTGCACTATTTTTTTCTATCCTATAGATTAAAGTGATGATTATAGCCAAGAATACTTTTGTATGAATAAATGATCTATGTAAAAGAAAATATACTTAAATGAATAAGCGTAGTTTTATTATTGTGGTTTTCCAATGCCTTCGCTTTGATATACATTTTTACCCGCCTCCCCTTTACCCTTGACTCCTCCAAACAAAAACAAAATTGACAACACCCCCCCCCCCCTGGGGGGACATCTTCTCATTCTGTTGGCATCGCCTCTGGTTGAATCGTATCGTTCGATTGCCCAGCTCAGCGCATTATTGACATCATGTTTGTCAAACAAATCATTCCCATTCTGATGTGGATTTTTGAGGTTTTCGTAGCATGTATTTCAAGTAAACGTTTTTTTCATATACCCATGTTAGATTTGTGATCACATTTCGAGCATATTGCTGGAAAAAATACTTCATTAAATTGCCGAAGAAATTGTTGTTTGGCCAGGCGAATCTGTTGTCGCCATCCAACGATTCGATTATTTCTGCAAAATGTCTCATCATTATTTCTCATTATTATTGTAAACCCGCATACTTGACCTTCAAACGAATCAGCGAACATGTTCATGTCTTCGGTGTTTTTGTATTTTTGCAGTGCCGCGAAAAAAATAGACTAATAACAAAACCAGCTCGACAATTCCACACGAAATCGAATAATTTTGTGTATGATGGGTCTCCGATTTGGTTTGAGCATGCTATTAGTTTCATATTTTTTTTAAAAATGAGATTTTAGCTCATTCTGTAAACTGTTTCTCTGGGGAAGAATATCGAATTTTTCGTTTTTTTTTTAAACACGTAAAAACTCGTATCTCATTTTTTAACAATAATAAGAAACTAATAGCATGCTCAAACCAAATCGGAGACCCGTCATACAAAAATTATTCGATTTCGTGTGGAATTGTCGAAATACACATTTACCCTATCAAACGAGATTTGGGCATATAAGTTATACAGTATGAAACTGACGCCTACTCATATACAAACAATTAGCATATAGCATGAAGCACACACAGTTCTCAATATTGAGGTCAGAATGTTGAAAATTTGGTGAAAGAACCATGCATGACAGTTGTAAAACAGAACCAGTTTGACGTTTCCATTTGATTTACTTCGAGAATTAACCCTACTAAGAACGACTCCTAGAAATTTTTGCTCATAGGCTTTTTTCTCCTCATGGCCCAAGGAATATGTGGTAATAATATTGACATGCTAAAGCGGGACACACTGTATATAAAAGGAGAGTGTGTCCCCTCATGTCCGGGGTCTTTTCCTATAAGCACCCAACGTCCTTTGATGGGAGTTGTGGATAGCCCCTGGACTCCGGTTGATAATAGGAGAGTTTGGTGTTCGAGAAAGAAAAGAAAACTGAATTTCATCATCAGTGACGTCATCATAAGTGACGACATGAATAAATTTTCTAGCACTTTCTAGAATGTTCCAGAAACCCCTTTTTTTTCTACCCATGAAATTATTTCGATTTTTCTTAAATTTTCTTGAAATTTCAATAATGCTCCATGAAATTCTTTCAGTTTTTCTAGAATGTTCCATGAAATTCATTCGAGCTTTCTTAAACTTTCTAAACGGTTGGAAATTTGGTTTTACTATCTTCAGCAAAGTTGTAGGTCTTGACATGATGAAAAATTCTTCAAAGGGAGCCGACCCAAAAAAGTCACCCCTGAAGGATGAAAAAACCCTCCAAACATGGTAACATTTGGGGTGCATCCGGACCCCCGGGGAGTGATTTTTTGGGGTCGATCCCATAAATTTTAACTCTTCTACCGCAAGTTTTACGGTAATTCCACCCAATTCACCCATGTCCAGATTTTTTTTTTAAATTATGGACTCTAAGAATTCTACTCTATAATTTAAAAAAAAATTGTTCTTAATTTAAAACAAAATAAAAATGTCAAGATTTTTTTTAAATTACAGCGCTGTTCACTTCGGTTATTCAACATGTTCAAGCCATATGCAAATTTTACACAGTCAACGAGTTGAGCAGCCTGGACAAGCAAGAAACTATTTTCAGGTAGGTTTAGGTACCTCTGAACGGCCTGAACAAGCTGAGCGCTTGTTAAGCCTGAACGACTTTTGTGAAATAAGGTACTGAACACATTCAATCCATTCATTAGATGGAAACAGAAAAAATAAAATCATTCATTCATCAATTGAAATATTTTTTTATCAAAAAAAAGATCTTTTAATATTTTAATAGTTTTTATGAATTCAAAGAGTTCAATGGCACCACATAAACTGTTTCTAATCAATAAAACACATAAAATTAAAATAAAGGCGATTTGTTTGAAACAGATTATTTTCAATGTACTTTTGGAGATTTTGGTGGTTCGAATGGATCCAAAGAGTTCAGTGGGCCTAGCCACTGACAGTGGCACAACATAAACAGTTTCCAATCATTAGAACCTCTCAAATTTTTTTTTCTATAGAAATCAAAGGCAAAGTACATGGCGCTAGTGTCGCCATTTAAACATTTGTACGATCAATGAGGACAACGTTGACTATGTTGCCACCTGGACGTTTACGACCGCGTTTCTTTTCATGCTTTCTGATATTCTGGATACAAACCATATATCGTAAACAAATATTCCATGTTTACAAACTGATTAAAACCAGCGAATATTCGATTGATAGAAGAAAATGAAATATTTGTGATTTTATTTTGCAATGAGAATTTAATCTTAAGAATGTTATTTTCATCAATTTTTATGTATTTGGTCGTATTTTGTATATCAATCAGAAAATTTGTGCTTTTTTTACGTAATACGTAAGATATCAATTTACGTCTAATGTTATTGCATGTAAACAAATAACATAACCTCAATTGTGTGTGTTCTTTGTATTGAAATATTTTTGTGCTAAACATGTTTAGCGTAAATGTATTTACGCTATAAATATTGACAAAAATTGTAATGATTAGTGTGAAAGACACAAAAAAAACAAATAAGAAATGTCGAAACCTCCTAGAATTCCATTTTTACAGGAATCAAAAATTGTTTGTAGATAGAAAAAATCCATTTCGCATTGTAAATTCTCATTTCGCAAGCCAATGAAAACAAATACGTAGTTGTGCATTCAACGTATAAACATACGGTAGATCACTGGCATTTCACCATCCCGCGTTCGATTCCCATTATCATATTTTTTTTTTTTTTTTTCAATTCATTCTATTGGGATTTTTGGTAGAAAATGTTGATATCAATTTAGTGGCGAGCATAAGAGTTTTTTTCTTTTTTTGGTTTGTAACCATACGAAAAACTCAAGCAATAATTCAGAAAAAGAAAAACTACGATTCTATTCCCATTGAGTGGAAAAAGATCTAAAAACACATTCGAGGGCATTTTTTCCATTTTGAATCATTGCTTAAGAGTTTTTTTTTGGTTTGTAAACAAACGAAAATTTTAAGCAATGATCCAAAATGGAAAAAATGCCCTGAAATGTGTTCCTAGATCTTTTTCCACTCAATGGGAATAAAAATGAATTCTGAATTATTAAGTTTTTCGTATGTTTACAAACCAAAAAAAAGAAAAAAACTCTTATGCTCGCCACTAAATTGATATCAATCATTTTTTACCAAAAAAAATAATAGAATGAACTGAAAAAAAAATAAATATGATAATGGGAATCGAACGCAGGATGGTGAAATGCCAGTGGTCTACCGTATGTTTATACGTTGAATGCACAATAATTCAATTCAATACAAAGAACACACACAATTGAGGTTATGTTATTTGTTTACATGCAATTACATTGGACATAAATTGATATTTTACGTATTACGTAAAAAAACTTAAGATTTTCTAAGTGATATACAAAATACGACCAAATACATAAAAATTGATGAAAATAACGAAAATAATATTTTTAAAATTAAATTCTCATTGCAAAATAAAATCACAAACATTTTATTGTCTTCAGTCAATGTAAATTTTGAGTTGTTTTTAAGCATTTTTATACAGAAAATATTTGTTGGCGAATATGGTTTGTGCCCATGGTATAAAAGCTTCAGAAAGTTTGTTCCAGTGTCGTAAAAGAAAGAGACGGTGATATCTTATTCAATGGTTGCCACGGACCCATAAGAGGCAATGTTAATACGGGTTTAAGACTTGCCGTATGATCAATGTCGCCGCCATGGTCACGACGCTTGTAAAAAAATGTATGTATTGTTGTTGTTGCTTCATAGCCGTGAAAAATATAGATTTTTTGTATAAACATAAAAGAGATTATTTCTCACATTTCATAGATTTTATACTAATCATGATGACATTAATTTCATTAATAGTTCCAAAAATTATCAATGTCCTCATTATTATGAAATCAGTGGAATTGTCTGAATGTGAATGATATTTTTTTTTGCAAAAAGTCAAAGTTCTTTAAACGAAAATGTACAATTGGACATTTTGAGATATATTATTGATTAGAAACAGTTTATTTGGTGCCATTGAACTCTTTGAATCCTTTCAAACCACCAAATAATGAAAAAAAAATACTTGTTTTAAACAAATCGACCTATTTTTAACGAAAATTTGAAATAGGATATTTTGAGTGGTTCTAATGACTGGAAACAGTTTATGTTATGCCACTGAACTCTTTAAATTCATTCGACCCACCAAAATATAAGAAAATGTTAAAAACTAAACCTCACAGGTTGATTAAAATTGATTAAAATGCTCTATTTCAAAGAAATCGAAAAAAAACTGGAGCGAATATTTTAACCCTCTAGTGCATAACCATGCCTTTTGACATGGTTGATTTTTAATGTCTAAAGTGTAAATAAATAAATGGGCTTACATGCGTAAGGCTTACTTTTCCGCACTTTTAACCATCAAGTGATTTGTAAAATCAGTTTTAATGTGAATGTAAACATAGTGAAATTACAAGAAAACCGCATCCAATCGTTCTCAAATTCTATCTAGACCCTTTTTTTTAACAAAATAAGCAGTTTATATGGGTTCGGAGCAGTGAGTAAAAAATAAGTGGTTGCACCTATTAGCTGTATCCAATCTATTGTATGACTACAAATATGAAATGATTGTATTTATAAATCTCAAAACCATTATAGTCTATCCCAGAGAAGTCAAATGGATCCGCGGAATACATTTAGTACGCATATTTGCGGTACTTTTAAAATATTAAATTGAATTTTCAAGTAAAACAGCCACATTCGCTTGAGTCGGTCATGTGCCACAACGACTACTACAATACTGCTCAAAATTTGATGGAATCTTAGTGCTATGAAGTCTGAACCATTTTTAATAGTTGTCCACGAGTCAAAGATTGGATTTGAGTGCAAATTGATTAACAATTTTGCGAATGGCGAATGTGTACGAATTTTATGAATTTCGTCTATTTTGGCTGCAAATTTGCGAAATTTCACATCAAATATGGAATGATTGTATTTAGGAATATCAGAACTAATATAGTTTGGCCCAGGAAAGTCATATGGGCTCGCAGAAAACAGTTAGTAGGCTTATTTGTGGTAATTTCGTTCAAAAATGGCATTTTAAGGGCAATAAACGTATATTCACTTGAGAGCATGGCGTGCCAAAACGGCTATACCAATATTGCTCAAAATTTAATGGGATCTAAGTCTAATAATTTCCAAACAATGGTGAAATTTTGAAATCGATCGGTGGAGTTGTTTTTGAGCTATCGTGGTAACAAAAAACGTGACACCGGACGACGGACAATGTGACACAGCCCCACATCAACATGAGCTAAAAACGGTTCCACCGCATTCCTGTGGGCCCCAAACTTATAGAAAACTCATTTTTGGGGTTTCCGAAATTTGGGCCAATCTCAATACTTCAACGCATCACTTGGTGTGCGGAAAAGTAATAGTTGATGTTGTCAACATTTATTATGGTTTCAGGAATTTAGCTTACTAAAATCTAAAAAACATTCACAGTAAAAATGGAGGAAATGTTCGAAGACAGTCTACGTTTGCAGACCGATGACGAAATTCTACAATTTTCGGAATGTTTGTCGGGTTCTGAAATGAGCACAGATGACAAAGAAGAATACACCATAGATGATAATTTTTCTCATGTTAACTCTAGATGTTCACAGGAGTTTTAAAGATTTTGAATCAATTCATCGTAACAAATCAAATAGCTGCTGCGGCATCAATAAATTTCATAACAGCATCGCCGTCCATTGCAACAGAGCCATCGAAATCGACCGATACCAGTGCATTTACTATTTATGCATATGAAATGATATATGAGATAAATGTTGTGTCAATGCATGACCATGCCTTTTGACACGGTTTGTTTTTCCATTGTTTTTAGAAAAAATATTCAATTTTTCGCCAAAGGACTATTTTTGTAAGTGGTTTTTAGCCAAAATGAGCCTTAAAAAAAATTCCCAGACAAATTGATGTGTTTTATTGATCGGAAATAGTTTATGTGATTCTATCGAACTCATTGAATTCATTTGTATAATTGAAATAAGAAGATTTGAAAAATAGCTTTTGCTGAAACATTCGATTTTTTTCATATGAAAATTTGGAATTCATTATTCTGATTGGAATCAGTTTATGCCTCTGAACTCTTTGAATCCATTCGAACCACAAAAAAAAAACAGAAAATAGAACAAAATCCTCAAAAGTCAATTGAAAATAAACTCTTTCAAACAAATCAAACACTTGTGTTTGTATGCGTGCGTTGCTCTCAGCAACTTTCATTCTCAATGAGAATCATTCTCAGCAACTTCTATTCTCACTGAGAATCATTCTCAGCAACTTATTGAACCATGGCCAAATTCTTGAACCATGGCCAATCATTTGCCGGAGAACACATACAGCAGTAACATGAATTCATTAATTTCAAACAAAAGGTGAACAATCTCGAACGAACGCGAACGAACTCGAACACACCTTTTGAATCTCAAACAAGTCGAGCCGAACAAAAATAAATTCGATCGAACTCGAACAAGAAAATGGAATAGTTTTCGAACTCGAACTGTTCGAGTTCGGTTCGTGAGCAGCTCTGATATATACAGGTGAAAATTGTGTATTCAGCCACATTTGCTATAATATTGGGTTTATTAAAATTTCACTAAAACAGTGAATCTGTATATTAGGGTGGGTCTGTAAAAACGAGTAGTGCGGCTTTGATAGAGCATACCGAGAGGAACATTTTTTGTTCTAGAAGTCGTCCCGCATAGATAACCCTGGACTGCTAATTCCAAAGGTTCATGCAGTTTTTTCCAGGTTTTTCCAAAAAGTGTGTAATAAAAGTCATTCAAAATATGAATATTGAGATTTACATTCATTTTATATTCAATTTTTGGATCAAAATAAATGATATTAACATAAATCAAGACCCTTTTCTGGTTGATTTTAAAAGTTTTATTATGGAAAAAGTGAAAAATGGCCGAACAAAGTGACTGGTTTTCCAAATTTTGCCCACAAATATGTCCCAGTTGTTATTTTATATATCCCATAATGAAGTAAATCGACTCAATTTATCTCGTAGAAAAATATATTGGGTCTGCAACTTGAAAATGTCACTTTGGATACCTATGTCGTTTGAAAGCTGTGTTTGACAGCTTTCAGAATCAGTCGTCAAAAGTAATTTATCTTGTGTGCATCATATTTTTTTCAGCGATGAAAAATATAAAAAATTGGAGAAAAAAAATCATTTGAATTTCCGAATTTCATCATTTTTCTGTGGGTGTTGATTGTGGATTGCCTCTGTCAGATAGAGGAATCAAACGCTAGCTTAAACTATTTTAAAGTGGAAATTTTTGCTTGGATATCAATGGCACAGCAGAAATTGGTTTGATTCACTGAAAAATTGAAAAAATCGAAAAATCGAAAAATTCTAACGGTTTTCAAACGATTTTTTTTATCAAAACCTTAGACTCCTCTAAGGTTGAAATTCTCTATTGGTACAAATACCAATAAGTGAAATAAGAATGATTTTATAAATTAGAACGGCCGAAATACTGATCCAAAAAAATTGTATGTTTTCGAGGTTGAAAAATTCCGTCTTTTTGGAATATCCGACAAAGGAAACTTTCCCTAAGCCGAATTTGATCAAATTTCTGTGGGTAGTAATGATAAGTATTCCGTCTGTCAGATAAAGGAAACAAACACCAGCTTGAACCATTTTAAGAAGGAAATTTTTAATTGGATATCAAAGGCACACAAAATTCACTGAAAACCAATAAACCCAAAAAACCGGTAAATTTCCAGAAAGTCTTCTGTCTATAACCTGAAGGTGATTACTATTAATACCAATGAGTGAAACTAGAATGATCTTATGAAGGAGAACGGTCGAAATACTGATCTAATTTTTTTTACATTTTTCGGAAAAAAAAATTTCATCATTTTTGAATATTCGATAAAGAAAACTTTTTCCCAAGGATCGACTGGAACGTCTTACCTCCCCCGCTATGTTCATTAAGCATTGCTGCTTCCGGCCAGAGACAATTTCAATCGATATATTACACCATTCCTGAGCAATACATCTACGATTTTGAAAAGTCGAAAAATGTGACGATTCAAGGATATCACTAAAAAAAGGAGGTCCTTCAATTGAGAAATCTGTTGATTGTCAGAAAGATGGAAAATTGTAGTAGCTAGCAATGGACATGTTCTCTACTAATTTTCATAAAATAAAGATTTTTTTTTGAAAAAAAAGGACATTTTCAAGTTGCAGACCTATATTTAGATTCATGGTGAAATACACCCCCAACTCGACTTTTGTGGGAAAATCCACGAAAAAAGCCAAAATATCGATTTTTCACATATTCTGCAACAGATGACCCCCTGAAAATTTACCAAATTTGGTGAAAATGGTCTTAATCGACACGGTTTAATATGTAGAATGAGTGAAATGTCAATGTATAATGGAAAAATAATTCAAAGTTGCTTGGCAGGGCCATAAAACCAAAATGTCAACGAAATTAAAAATAAATTGAATTTCATTCGTAATCCTGACTTTTCCGCATTGAAATGGAATTTGATTTTTCTCTTGAACAATCTTATTCATCGACCAGTCAAGAGAGAAAGTGTTGGTTCTGCCATGAAAACGGGTAAAATGTTATACTTTGGGCGAGACTACGCGCCCAAACTACGCTATGCAAATCACACGGCGTAGCCCACTACGCGCCCTAGCGTGTTTGTATGGACAGGACACGGTAGGTGCACTTTAGTGCATGTCGCTATGAAATGGCTACTGCAATTTGCATGGGCGTACCCAGGAATTCGCTCAGGGGGGGGCAAAATTCGGTTTCAGGGGGGGGCAAAATTTGGCTAGGGGGGGGGGGGCAAAATGAAATCTATTCAAATTTGAATATTTAATTGGCCAGCTGTATCTTATTTATGTTAAAACTGACAAAACATTTATTTCCATCGTTCTCAAATCAATTCAATACTAATTTTCTAGGGTTGGCTGCAAATTTATCAAGTACATCTTCTTAAAATTCAATTTATAACATAGATCCATCATTTCGCAGTCATTTTTTTTTACCGGTGAGCCGATTATCACCCATTGTAGATCGTAGCCAAGTTTTGATTCTCCTCAATGAGCTGAATGAGCGTTCAACGGTACAAGTGGTACATGGAAGAGCTGTCTTCAACGCTCGCTGAATGGATGGGAAGAAATCATTTGCTTCTTTTAACACATCTATCAAATCAATATCGTTGAGTTCCTGTTCCTCTTTCAACTTCCATGATTCAAACCATTGCTCAATTTCGTTCTTCAAGTTTGGTAATTCATAAAATTCGGCCGGTTCAATCATTTTTAATTTCAAGTCCTCTATGCCAGTTTTTCTCATATTTAATGGGTGTAAAGAAAGCAGTGAATAAGCTGGTGAATTTTCATTCGAAAATCGAGATTCCAATGAGCTTATCAATGAATCTAAATATGGAATCAAAATTGATTTTTTTAAGTAATCAGAAAAATCTGTTGCTGGCTGATTTGAGCGATGTTTTTGGAGACCAGTTAACCTTGGTAATTTTAGATCAATCTCAATTTTGTCGGCCAATTCTCTTGCATCATGCACAATATCTTTTATTTCTTTATCAGGATTTTCACGAAGTTGAGCAAAATCTTGCACAATTCTCTTTATGTGTGCTGCGCATCGAAAAATATCCATACTCTCGATGAATAAGCAAATTTCAAAAATTTGCACAAAAGCAAATCCAGGGGGGGCAAATGCCCCCCCCCCTGCCCCCCCCTGGGTACGCCCATGGCAATTTGGCTAATTTTCAACACAAAACATCTTGTGACACAATAAAATGAATTTGTCATTTCGATTTGGGACTCTTTTCTTGAGATATATTCATATCACGATTCGATTGTCTAAAAATGTCGTACATTTTAACAACTGTTCATATTCCATGATTTTTCGGCATGAGGATACATTTTGTGCATTGTTTGAATATGTAAAACGTCAAGCGGACTTGAATACCTTTCAAATGACGCAGACTCCATGAATTTTCATTGGAAAATACGGTCCGGAGTGTCAAAAATGTGAAAATCAGTTTTTGTATAAAAATGTACTAAAAACCCCACTCACGTGCACTTGAATGCACATATCTCTGGAACGGCTATACCAATATGGCTCAAATTCAATAGGAAACATCTGATAATAATACTGAACGAGTTTGCTTTTGTCACTTTGGGATTTGAGACTCTGTTCGAGAGTTATCGTGTTAACGTACATACACTACTATTGAAATACACAGTGAACAAAATCCAAGATCCAAGAATTTCATTCACTGCGTATTTCAATGGTACTGAACAATTCGCCTTGAGATGGCGCTTCTGTGCAGTGTTCAAAGATATAATTCAGAGCAATCTTATGAGATCACCGCAATTAAAGCATTTCATGGGGCGCAAAACGATAGGCATTTTAGTTTCGCGAGATTAATATTCCAAGTCTCCTTTTTAGAACGCACGTTTACATTGAAAACAGATCAAAAATAAAACTTTAATTCATTCAACTGAAGTATCACAGGATCGTCAGGATTTGGTGCGTTAGGAGCTTTAAATTTGTGCAGAATGTACAGGTTCTCGAGCTTCGTCACTCTACTTAGTGCCAAATACCAGAGCTTTTTGAATTTGTTTATTCTTAGCTTATGATATTTGGATAATATCAATACGAGGTGTAAATTTAACATATCGAGCAGTAAATGTGACAAAACGGGAAGTAACCAAATGCCAATAGGAATGACAAAACTGTCAATAGAATTTACAAAACGGTCAGTAGGATGTACAGAAATTGGGCAGTAGAATTGACAAAATTAGCTGTAACACTGTCGATCTACTGCCAATTTTGTTATATTTACTGCCTTATTTATACTTGTCCATTCTACTGACTGTTTCATTAATTTGAATGCCCCTTCTTTGAGCAATAACTGCCCATTTTGTATGCATATTTTGTGTTGAATTATGTATATATAGTTTGACTAATGAATGTTCCACTTTTTCTCTCGCGTTTCTTTATTCATCTTATCTTTGACTGGCAATACAGTGATTTTTTAACGGTCACATTAATGGGTGATTTCTATTGCCCGCCTCTACTGCCGCTTATATTACGGTGGGCAACAACTATACACTACACGATGAAAAGACAAAAGGCGTCAATGCTATAAGTGATAATTATTTTTATTTTAAAAGCTGTTGCTTACTTTTTTTAATTTTATTTATTATTCTATCATTCACAGCTGTATAACGAACTGATGTCGATTTGGCAAATCATTCCCGAAAAACGTTTTCCAATGGCTAAAAGACGGGAGACCAACCACTATATTTGAATTTGTAAAAAAACCAAAAAAATTTAAAAACGCTATCACATACAGGCAAATATCTTATATTACGGTGGGCAATATGAGCGGCAGTAGAAATTGAAACGGGCAATAGAAATCACAAATTCTATTGCCGATCACATGACTTTTTAATGTGACCGGCAATAGAATGAGTACATATGATTTTTTTTATTGTTATTGTATTAACAATTTTTGGTTTTTTACAAATTCAAATATAGTGGTTGGTCTTCGCCCTTTGTCTTTTCATAGTGTAGTTGTTGGAGTAGAAGTGGAGCAACGTTGTTTGTATAGGCTCTTTTGTCATCATTTCTTGCTTTGATATGAAGCAAATCTCCCAACACGTCTGACGGAATCCCAAAGACATCGACTGGCTCTACTTTCGCATGAACTTTTAATGAAAAAAAAAAAAAACAATTAAAGGAATATTTATGCTGAAAAATTCTAAAAAAATAGCTACCAGTAAAGTGATCAGCATAAAATAAGCTTCTTACCAGGTATTCTGATTGGCTCTCTTCTTCTTTGAATTCTCTCCATGCAACATCCATTTCATGTTGTGACAGGACCTCTTCGTGTTTGTTTTCGAAAAATGAATCGTATTACTATATTTGTGAATGAGATCAGGATATTTTTGTAGCAATGACATTAATAATTATTGATCATCAGTCGATATTGGTGTGGAGCACATTTCGCCCGCCGGATCAATTTTTTCGCTGCTATACAGTTCTTTTAAGTCACTTTCTGCATAATGTCGATCGATTTGGAATTCATCGAGAACGAGCTTCGATGTGGCCAATTTCATGATTTGTCGTTTGTAGACATTTTCCTCCATAGTACCAAGGGCAATTCAACGATAGATAAAACATGGCTTTTCCTGTTTAAATCGATAAACTCGAAAGACACTCTGAGTCTATGAAAAAAAAGATGTTAAGAATGTGGAGAGAAAGAAGTTCAAAATTCTTACACCATGTGATGGATTCCATGAGACATCAAAGCTAGGGGCAAGCTACAACCACATCGGAATCCATTTTATGTATTCTAGTACGATAAAATTCACAAAAATTCCATTTAATACAGTTTAATACTTAATTGTATAGTTTCACAGATTTTCACACTAATATTGCCAGCCATAGTTTTGTTGACAACTGTCAGACGCTGTCGTTATTTATTTTGTCATTTCAAGTTTAAGTCTATGTCATAATGTGTTTGTTTCATTTTTCTATATTTAATAAATGAAAACAACACATATTAGTGTGATAATCTGCGAAATTAAATTGTATTGAACTGTACTAAATGGAATTTTTGTGAATTTTATCGTAATAGAATACATTAAATGAATTCCAATGTAGTAGTAGTCTGCCCCTAGCATCAAAGACAATAACACCAGAGCCATGATATTTGACTCTTCCGACATACCAAATCCACTGAACTCTAACCTTCTGCGTGCTCCACTTTGTCAAAATGAACTATCTACATCAGCACAGTCAATGCGGTTAATGCAATCGACAAATGATAGAGAAACTGAGCCAATGTTAATTAGTGGTGAAGGTGGTGCTAATGCTCAGACTGGCTTGAATAACTTATCTGAAGATTCGGACGATTCAAATCCAACAGGTTTACATCTTCAAGAAAGTTTGATCACAGTGAGTGTGCTAATTTTTTTCTCTTTTTGAGATTGTGAAGTTTGTGAAATGTCGACTCTCACTATAGCACATTGTGCCTTTTTTTACGTTCAGGGAATAGGTAAACAACCATCGATGATCAATAATGAACAGTCAACATCTTGCATTGGTGGTGTTGAACCGGTTGAACCACTGATGACAACAGAACCGACAGAGACAATGTCAATCAGTGAAGATGGTCGAACGGTGAGGCTAGTGGCAACTCCCAGCTTAGCTTGAATGAATTAACATACGACGGTTCGGATGATACGGAAATAGTTGAAACGATCGAATCGATTGAACCAATACCAATCAGTGAGATTAGTGAAAACAACGAAAACGATGGTTCTCAAGTGGTATCGACTTCAAAAAGTGTTTTTTTAGTTTGAAATGTATTCTGTGTTGCGAACGAAAAAAAAGTGCAGTATTTACCCATGCAGGCATATGTATACTAGACTGGTTATATTTTTCAACATAATGATGAAACCGGCGGGTATAATATTTTTTTGAGACAAACAAAAATTCAACCCGCCGGTTTCATCATATGTTGCGAAGCTTGCAGGTTCATGTGGAAATTTCTTTACTACGAATTTTTACTCAAGTACAGCAAATAAACAAAATTTCGGAAGCTTTTCTAAATGACAGTGATGTTGATGAGGAATTGACTAAGCCAAAATGTCCAGTTTGCAGACAAGGTGCAGATCAGAAGAAGTCAAGTTTTGAAATGGGCACTCGGAAAACAGACGGGTTGGTGTATTTACATTGTTTAAATTGCCATTTGAATATCAATCTATGCTCTTTGAAATGATCGGATTGATAGATTGAACTTAATTTCGATAGGTAAAAATCTATATAATACGTTTTGTTTGAAAGTTGTTTTTTTTCCCTGCAGATTCACAATTTTTGGCATTCGGTGGATTATGTTGGTAGACGTGGTTGATTCCATTTTCGTGAACTGTGAAAATCGTAACCGAATGTTAAAATAGCCTTAAAAAATAAAACATAAATGATCGGTCCATAAAACTAAATCATATCAAATTTGTTTTCTATCCATTTTGGGACTATTGTCCGATAATAATATGTGTAGAATGAGCGAAATGTCAATGTATAATGGAAAAATAACACTGGTCGACAAGGTTTCTGACCCAGAGCAACGACATATATGGTGTTTTAGTACTTAGTGGCCTGAGTCAAAACCCCAAAGGATTTGCTCGGGTCGGTTCGATTTGTCGAGAAATCGACCAAAAACGATTTTCACCGTTTTTTGGCCTGAAAAGAACATTCTCGCATGTATCTCCAAAACTACGATCAGATCATGTTCAATGAATACGCACTGGAAAAATATTTGAATTTCTCGACAAATCGAACCAACTCGACCAAATCCTTTGGGTTTTTGACTCACACAGCTAAGTACTAAAACACCATATATGTCGTTTCTTGGGGTCACACAAAAAGTTGAAATTTGTCGAACAGTGTAATTGCAAAGTTGCTTGGCAATGCCATAAAACCAAAATGTCAACAATATTTAAAAAAAAAAGATTGCCTGGTCATCCTAGAGGTGTGACTCTCAGGAGAAAACATAGCCAGGGAAAAATTACCGATTCCATATAAAAAAACATCAACATTGGTTGGAAAATAAGAGAGATATTGCATTTTGAATTTGACCAATTTTGACGATTTTTTCATCATTTTTTTTGACGAAAAATTGCCAAAATTGGTCCAATATTTCTCTTATTTTCCAACCAATTTTGATGTTTTTATATCTGAACGAGGTAAGAATCGGGTGGAAAAAGCAAAATGAAAAATAAGGGATTTGTGATATGAAATTACACTTCATACTGGAGGAAATCGATGTTGCTATCATCTAATCCTTCCAGACCATCATTACCTTTGGTGTTGTAAGAAGTAATTCGATTAGGAAGCTCAGCTATTTCACCGCAAAATTCTTCAGTCTTTACAGTGAATAGCGTTGAAAGAAGTAGTAACATTTCAGTGATTTTGCTTAGCTAAGGCACAAACCATGCATTTAAAAAGTATAGTGGAGTGTATCATTAGTAGTATATATACAAATGTTAGTCGTTCTTTGTCTTGACTGCAGAATTCATGCTCTGTGAGTAAATGAGTGTCTTTGAATTGACGACCACCAGATTTTGCGAGACTGTAAACAGCTGGATTTATTGAACTACGTTTATCCAAATAGTCTACCGCTTCACCTTTCGAATCTGTTCAATGTAAGGTTACTGCGTGGCACGTGGCGATTTTGTGTTGATTTTGTAGAGGAAGCATGCGAAATGTTTCGTATACATCTATCAACTGAAAAACCTCTTGGCGCGGTAAAAACTCGTGTCGCAAGCGAAAGCGGTGCACAAAATTACTGATATCAATTTTGTGACGCGGCTAGCGGATTATATTTATTTTTATGGATAACATTTTAGCCAAATATTTCAACAGCGGAATTTAAATATTAACAACTTTTAAATCGATTAAAATTGAAATAACCCGCTAGCCGCGTCACAAAATTGATATCAGTAATTTTGTGCACCGCTTTCGCTTGCGACACGAGTTTTTACCGCGCCAAGAGGTTTTTCAGTTGATATCAATACTTTTGTATTGGAACAATCGTAAAAACCCTGAAAATGTGAATTATAGAAGATTTTTTTTGTATCAGTTAACACATTTTCATGAAATATCCAATTTTAGGGCTTCATATTCGATTTTATTGTGGAACATGTTTTTGAAGCATATTGCAATATGAAAGACAATTGTCCATTTCAAATTGGATGGCTGTAAAATTGCAATTTAAATTCATTTTTGCTGATTGTTTGAGCATATTTTCAGGAAAAATAGCATTTTTGGCCATTTTTAGGGTGTTTTTTTCACTTTTTTTACTTTTTTACTTTTTTTCTTGTTCCTAACGGCATGCTCGGCTACCATATGATTTTATATACGTTTTTAAAATTAGAAAACATATTTTAATTAATATTTTTTTAATTTAATATAGTGTATGAAAACAAATGGTAGCTACCCTCCCGCTGATAGCCCATCTCCGCGCGATGGGAGGGGGGATAACATCGATATTTTAATCTTACATTGGCAATGTTTGGTTTATTTATTTTATCGATTTTATGCTATGAGACTATCGCCCGTGTATTCTAGAATATTTTTTAGTATTAGTTCTCACATTTTGATGAAATATCACGTTTTTGCGCCTCAAATTCGGTTTAATTGCATAGATCACATTGCAATATGAAAGAGAATCGTGAATTTCAAATCAGAAAGCTTTGAAACTACAATTTAAATACATTTTTGCTTATTGTTTGAGCATAATTTCAGGAAAAATAGCATTTTTTGCCATTTTCAGGGTGTTTTTTCACTTCCGACCTCAATATCTCGAAAAAACGAATTTTCCCAGATATAACGAGTATGCAGCATTTTTCACCTATTATTACCCTAGAATCGTGGAAATTATGAAAAAAAAGTTCGGCGGAAATTTTGAGATAGAGGGCGTTATGTGTCAGACCGATTAGCAACTTTTCAGTTTTTGGCAAAAAAATTCCCAATAACGAAATTTTTGATAATGTCATAACTTTTGAACGAATCAACCGATTTTGATGATATAGATATCGTTGGATTTGTATTCAAAATTAGGATCGAACTGAAACATATTACAAGGGGTTTTGATGAGTCTTCGATCTGTTATTGGTGAAAAACTGGAATTTTTGTCACTTTTTCAAACCTCCATATCAGGGGTCATCGGAGCTCAAATTTCGAAATTTTTGTACTTTTTTCGCCTCTACTTTCCAAGACCTTTCCAATGATACTCAGCTCATTTTGATCGGTAATATGGTTTAAAAGTTCGAAACTGCGTGTATATATAGGCTTGTGGCATTACACTAATATGCATGCATAGTAGTTGCTTGCGTCACTCGCGTGGACTACCGTCCACAGTGATAGCCCGTGTGAACAAGGTGGAAACATCATGTTTCCAGGAATATTTTCAATGTTTCCAGTGTTTCTAGCCAATTTAAAACAAGAATGTATTCAAAATATTAACAAATATGTATCGGTTCACATTATTCAAATTTATTTTTATTCTATAAAAACAAATGTTCAAATCAACGAATTTGGCTCTTTTTTGACTGACATTTTTCGATTCAATCATTCATTTTGGAGGATGTATTATTTCACACGAGTACAAGATTAGTAGTGTAGAGTAGTGACCATCGACCATTGTCTTAAAAATGGATAGTTTCGATTAGCGATTTCCGCATAACAGACAGCTTTGGGATATCCCTTGAGTAGAATAGTATGTACTTTCCACCGCAATTTTGCAATTTTTTGACTGTGGGAAGTGCATACATTATGAGGTAAAATATGTATAAGCACTAGTGTGCAAGTTCTTCATTGCAAACAAGCACACTCAAAGAGCCGTAATATACGCAAATTTTGATACTATTAATATGCACGTAAATGCCTATATTAAGGTCCTTTCATCATTCATTTTGACTTTGATTTTATTAATTCTTGGAAGTCGAGTGTTTTGCTGCGTTGGTTCATTTGGTACATTGAAATTAGATACACACGAGAAACATAAAATTATTACCTAGGGGGGCAATCAGTTGACTGTTAATATTGTGATATACGTTTTTAGTGGCATTACAGGTATTGCCGTGTCTGATAAAAAAAAATATGAAATACCACACGTGATGCTTTACTGCCCTTGTTATTTACTGATTGCTTTAATCATTTAAAGAATATGAGTTTTTATAGTTTAATTTCAAATGTTATATGGGTGAATATATTATTCATGGGTGCATGGCAACCCAATCAAGAAATTCAAAGTCAATTAATCTCATCATCAATTGATGTAGATGAGGGGTTCATGTTCCCAAGTAACCGCTCGAGACGCATACGCCGACTTCGTATTCGCTCGGAAGCAAACAATCCACCTGAAATAACTGCTCAATTATTTGGTGATAGGGTTCAGCACAACGAGATTTCTCCATCAGCTGAAAGAGTATCATGCTATCGTGAAATGGAGGAGCAAGAATGAATAATTATTCATTTTATCTGTTGGACAGGGCCTTTGCAGTGCCACAATCAAGCGAAGTCAGCTCATCAAATCATATGTCAACAGTAGGGTGGCCCTCATTGATTTTTCCACGTTAAGTGTTGGGGGACACCCCCCAGTTTTGTTTTTTGGGTCAAGACAAAGATATGTGAAAAATTTCAGATCGATACAAGGTCTCTAAACCGTGCCTGTAGGCGAGTCTTGATACCAATATCCATTATTCGGAATTTCGGGAAAATTTTCACAATTTTGTGTCTGTAGACCTCATTTCTCGGTCAAAATTAGTTTTCTAAACGGGGTTTGGAAGGTTCTTTACTCCCTCTACAATTTACATAGCCAAATAATTGAAAAAAATGTATTGTGCTTGTGTAAAGTCGAGAAATTCGAATTTCATTGAAAATGTGAACTCATATAAAAAATCATGTATTCTGGAGAATGGTATACTTATTTGGGGTCGTGACTCTCCTTCGGGACAAAGTGTGTTCATCTTACGAGCCGCCGCAGAAAATCACATTTAGTGAAGGCTAAGATTTAGTGCTTAATTATTGACTGCCACTTGATTGATTGGCCACTCTACCCTCAACCCTGAGCCAAACATTTTTTATAACCCCCAAAAAAATTAATTATGCTGAAATTTAGCGCCCATTTCGGAGAGGACTGTGTAGTATGGTTCACTCTTTTTTTCCAAATATTTTCCGAACCAGACCGATTTCGTGTTGAGTCTGGTACCTCATGATAGCTGGGCATTATACGCAATTTCTGCTGTTTTTTTTGGTTTGTTCCAAGGGGCTAGAGCCAATTTTTTGAGAATGATTTTTTTGAGGTTAATCAGTTTACCCTCACTTTTCACTGTGTTTCAAGACAACCATCTCAAATATTAGTGACAAAACATGATCACTTATGTTTTAAATGTGATTTTGATCGCAGACGCACGAAAAGACATTCCAAGTAAAATTACATGAAAAGCATGCAAAATTCCTAATAATAATCTACTCTTTCCTATTTCGCCTTTTATTTAAGAATCATTTGGTTTTTTTACACTGAAAACGAAAAATAAACATTAGTTCTATGAAATGAAACAATAAAAGTGACATTTGTACGACGAAAAACGAATCCAAACGTTAGAGGAAGGTGAACCGAATCAGCCCGTGCAAGAGTGAACTCAATTATAAGTGAACTGATATATAACGCTATAAAACATTTACCTTCAAATTTGGAAAAATAAAAGTAATGGATTGAAATAGTGTGAGAATAGTTCGAATAATGATCGAAAAGCAACTATTTGAAACATCTGTTTACGGTGTTTTTGGGTTATTTGGTTTTGAAAAAAACTAACGTTTTTGCGGCTGAAGCACGAGAGCATAAATGATGATCGAGGTATTTTTGGGGGGCACCAAATTCTGGCCTTCACAAAATGTGATTATTTGCAGCGGTTGGTAAGATGGAATTTACTACCCCTAACCCCAAAACTCAAACAAATCGGAGATGCAAATGCACCAAACTGCATCAATTCCTCCGAGACTTTCAACTCAATCTGCCCGCTTTGTCTCGCAGGAGAGTCACGACCCCAAATAAGAAAACCATGCTATAGAATACATGATTTTTTATGAGTTCACATTTTCAATGAAAATTGAATTTCTTGACTTTACACAAGCACAATATATTTTTTCAATCATTTGGCTATGTAAATTGGAGAGGGAGTAAAGAACTTCCAAACCCCGTTTAAAAAACTATTTTTGACCGAAAAATGAGGTCTACAGACACAACATTGTGAAAATTTACTCGAAATTTGGAATAATGGATATTGGTATCAAGACTCGTCTACAGGCACGGTTTAGAGGCCTTGTATCGATCTGAAATTTTGCACATATCTTTGTCTTGACCCAAAAAACAAAACTGGGGGGTGTCCCCCAACACTTTACGTGGAAAAATCAAAGAGGGCCACCCTAGTCAACAGGCTGGATCAATATACGAAGAGGTCAACAACAATAACAACAGCAACATCAATAGACAATATTGATGAAGGTATTATAATACCTCTTCACTAGTAGTAACAGCTCGAAAATGTCTCGTTATTACCCCCTAGGTTCAGGATGTGTGAGGTGTGGTGGAATGTGTTGAGGATGTGCAAATTCGCAGGTTGAAAACTTGCCACAAAGAACAAAAAAAAACAGTCAAAATGATTATCGCAGAAATGTACCTCATCATTTTTGTGATTTTGAAAACAATCGAATTAATTTCACGCGAATTAAAGAAACAAGATAAAAAAGTGGTATCCAGAAATGAAGGGCTGAGAGTTAAAGTGACCAACAGAAAGTTAAGAGTAAAAGTGTCCAAGGAAATGTTCTGAGTAAAAGTGTCTACCACATATCTCCAGAATCGCAAACTATGTGGCAAAATATGGCCAGAGCTATATGGCAATTGCCCTTTAGCTGCACCTAAGTGGTACGTACCATTTTGCTTCTCCAGATCTTTGTGACATTTGCCACTTTGCTTCTTCAGACCTAAGTGGCATTTGCCACATTGCTTCTTCAGAACTATGTGGTATTTGCCACATTGCTTCTCCAGACCTATGTGGCATTTGCCACTTTGCTTCTCCAGACCTATGTGGCATTTGCCACATTGCTTCTCCAGACCTATGTGGCATTTGCCACTTTGCTTCTCTTGATCTATGTGGCATTTGCCATATTTTTTGTGTTTCTTTAATGAATGAAGATCATCAATTTAACAGCTCGTTATTGTTTTTTATTATTAGAACAAGAATTAAACTTCAAATTCCATTTGAATATTATAATTAAATATTATTCTTCATCGCTGTTGTCTGCTAGGCTGTAGTCACCCACTGTTTCGCCATTATATTGAATATTTTTGAAAAACTCGTGATATTTCGATGGTGTGTAATTCAGCAAAGACATGAGATCTTCATATTTTTCCTTTGAGATTTTTACTTCCGGTGTGTTTTCAAGTTCAACATCAAAAAACATATGTTGCAATATGTCTTTCTTATGTAAGTTTACTTGTAACTCGTCATTGTTTTGAAATTGTTTAATATACATGGTAAATGGAATATCTTTAATATGTTTGATTGATTCTATTTGATGCCAGTTTATTTTTACATTTTCACTGGAAAATTTTCTGTTTACGATTAAACCCAATAGTTTTTGCGATGAATAAAAGTAATCTCTCGTCATATGAACCACTTCGAACTTGGGGTCTTTCTTTTTCGCTACCCGAACGATGTTTTCCCAGTGTGTGGGTAAAAAAATGTCTTGAGTGGCCTTCCTTTGTTTATCAATAATACCAAAGCATCTGTCGCAACTGTTATAACTATGTCCGGAAATGAAATATTTCTGTGTTATCGTGTTCACATTTACCAGAGATATAAGCAATTTTTTCAGAAGCAAAGTCATTTTGATATTGCGATTTTGCCCACCACACGAGTCGCTGTACAGTATTATTTTTTCTGCATTTTCGGGGAGAAAACTGTGCATATGCCTAGTCAGGCAGGACCCGATTTCATTTGCACCTCGTGACGCAACATTTTCACTCCACATATACATATATCCCTTTTCATGTACTTCATCATATACGCATAAGTTAAATGTCCATAATTGTCTGCGATAGTAAGCAACATTTGTTGAGAGGGATGGTGTCTCCAATGTCTTTTGAAGATCGAACGTATAACACTGTATTTTACCCCCGCTTTTTTTCGCGTCATTCACATCTTTTGCGAATTGCATTTTTTTTTCATTTACACATTGATGGTGATTCAATTTCCGGTTTTCTTGATGTTGCATCTCTTCAAATGATAAGTCACCCGAATTAATTTTAGCATTTATTTCATCGCAAGTTTTGCAGGTGTCGGTTTTTGGTCTTTTAAAAGCCAAGTTGAATTCAGTATTAAAAATTTCTCTGAACATATATTCCGATAGCACAGTTCTTTGCCTGAACTCAGATACAGCCATATATTCTCTATACATTTTACGTATGTTCAGATGCGGTGCCAAATAATCTCTGTCCGAATCCTTTCTTCCATAATGGGACTTATATTTGGGAAACTTTGTGATGAAATCTTTTACGTGCTGTTTATCTATTTCATTTGTTTTGTTTTTCGATGTTTGAATTCCGCGGCGATCTTTTGCCGTTGGATTTGACTGTATTGTACTCAACGCACGATAAACACGCTTGCTATTCACGGCCTCCCGAATTATTTCATCCTGAATTATCTTATCCTCAAAGGATGAACAAATCGAGATTTAGTGGATAAGAAAATACATTTCATAATTCTAAATATTCATACGATGAAATAATTCAAAATATAAATATATATTCTTATCCACGATTTTCATTTCACCGTACCCAGTGATTGAGGATGAAGTAATTCTTTTTTTTAGATAAGAAAATTCTTTTATTTGCTCATCGTATGAAGCAATTCTGAAAGGAGATGAAAGAGTTCAATTTTTAGTTCATCGGATGAAATAATACATAATCTTGTACAAAACTAAATTATCACTTCGAAATGGATCATTTCATTCTAAAAGGAGATGAAAAGGTTCAATTTTTAGTTTATCGGATGAAACAATACATTTTCTTGTACAAAAATAAATTATCAATACGACATGAATCATTTCATGTGTGTGTGCGTTGATGCTATTTTTTAAAATACCAAGCCCCTTGTTTTAAACGCAAACACATATGCTACCGTTTCACATGCAGACACACACATATGAGTACACCTAGAAATGGCAATTTTTCTAGTTGATCGTGTCATAATATTCCATATTTTATTAAAATGTTGCGTAAAATATATGTTTAAAATAAATATCAAGTATTCATACATATGACTTATACAAAGGACTTATTTAATAATGATTTCTTTGTGGCACACAGAATATTTATTGTCAGATTGCAAAAAATGAAGTAGGGTTTCAATGATTTTACCAATATGTTTCAAACAATTATTGTTCATGTCAATACAAAGTTCATTTTTTTCGCGTCAGTCGCTATCGAATCACAAGCAGGGCATTTGAATTCAGTATTATTATTTTTATCAATATTTTCTTTAAGGATCAGCCAACATCGCTCACATAGACATAAATCGAAGCACGGAAGAATACACATTTGTGACTCAGCTCCCTTACAAGCGATACACCGGTTTCGAATTGAGGTTGTTGGATGATTATTTTCATGATTTCTCGATGCGAATTCATCTAATGAAAACTCAGTCGTCTCTTCTTCGTCGTCAATAATTTCACTGACTGTGTCAACATCCAACAGCCCAAAATCTAAGTTGTTTTCTTTATAAATGATTCGATCTAGAAATTCGGTAGGTTCAATTTGTTTGTCCAAAAGCAACTGGGAATTTTTCGATATTTTTTCGCCACGAATCTGAAACATTAAGCAAGAAATTATAATGAATATGTTTTCGAAGTCATACAAAAGTGCGCAAAAACTCAACATGATATCTGTCTCCTTTTCTGCTTCGCTTGTCGTCTCTGCCTCTCAATAACGTGTAAAAACTTCGGCACTTCCGATATTCTTCATCGAGCAATACTTTTACAAACTTAAAAAAATGTCCACGTTTGATTATTTTTCTACCGATCGCACCGTTATACGCTTCCAATGCGCCTGTTGTTCTGGTCCAAAGGTTGAACACTGAAATTTTACTAGGTCCTTCCTAAAATTAACAAAATGCATGCGATTTGTTAAATTTGGAAAATATTCTTATTACTTATCTTACTTTAATCAACCATTGATTCTCGTAATATGAAAGAAAATCGTTGAATACGCGCCCATGTTGACATGTTGCTAATATTTTTAATTTCCTGAATTCGGGAATAATGTTTTCTGGTGGCAGCAATGGTAGGCAAAGCAATTTGTAATAGATTTGTGCTGCATCTTCATTTTTTCGCAAATATGGAATGAGTTGGGGGGACTGCATCGCACGCTTTTTGCATGCTTGCGTGAAGTGGAACCAACAGGTGGTTAAAATGGCATCGGGAAAGACTTCAGCTATGGCCGATCGCATTGCCAGCTCAAAATCGGTCATAAATGAGTAGCAACTGAGGTCGAATATATTTTGTTTAATGTATGTGAAAGCATGCATGTACGCCCGCTTGGTTTTTCGCGACATAAGAATTGAAATGAAAGGAATAGTCTAAAAAGAAGAGAAAACAATTTGAAATTTTTAAATGTAATACCAAAGAATTGTTTATTCTGTGTAAAAATCACAACTACTAATGTAAAACGAAGTGCGATACGCAACAGTCCTTTGTTTGCTTACTGAAATCACTCTGAATTTAGTCGAGATAATTCTCAATCCGTGTTGCTTGTTTACGGAAATATTTTTGAATTCATAATATGCAAAATATAGGAAGATATCAAATAAATCGAATTGAACAATCGTTCTGAAAGCATAATGTAATTTCCACTACACAATGTGAAGTGAAGTCACCACAACGTGAAAAGTCCGATTCCGAAAGGCGAACATTTAGTACTTTGTTCTATTACACACTTCAAGTTGTGTTGTGAAAAAACAGTCATAAAATGTGATTTGTTTATTTTTTTCATCTTTCGGCCCAGTTAATTTCGTTTGTATGCAAATGTTAGTTAAATATATTTAATGCCTTCTTGGAATCGAAATATGATATGTCGCATTTCAAAAGTGGAATAGTAAAAAATATTAATACATTTTTACCTCTTGTAAATACTCCACATAAATAATCAGAAATTGATTAAAAACGCCAAATGGACAGACCTGATATGAGAAACATGTTATGATTTAGACGATCTTATTCATTTCTATTAAATATCGTTCGTTGAATATAATTCACCTTAAATGTAGCATCCATTAAATATTTGCGTCGACTCACTGGAATTTGCTTGATACGATTGATTATATTGTCTGAAGCAAAAATGCAATAAGAAAATTCGGACGACTCGTAGGCGTGTTTATAAAACTGCGATTTTTTCAAGCCATCTTTCGAATCTTTTTCATCATGCAATGTCATTCCATAGCTGTTCATTACGTTCTCATTTTTGTAGACGTCGATAATTTGTTGGGCCGTTGTGGGTGATTTGGGCAAAGTAGAATTCGAAATTTTCATGAGATTTCTACCTATTTTATTCAAGCTAAGATCTGAATTTTGATTCCTGGAAAAGAAATTATGATTGTAAAACAATTATCGAAAATACACGAAGAAAGTTAAATAACATTTTAACTTTAATAGCTGGTTTTACTCACAATTTGGTGTGCTTATCGAATATTTCGGTCACAGCTGATGTTTGGCTGGATGCAGTAACTAATGAGTTAAGGTTTGCACATTCTGTTTTAATGTTATATTCTACTTCAAACTCAAACCGCTCACGCTTCTGTGAGGCATGATTATGCTCTATAAAATCATTTTTTTTATACAGCTTTCCATTTTTTTTGTAGACTCGTGATTTGCATTTAATGTTTCGGTTATGATATAAACGGCATAAGAATGCTACTTCTCCCGACTTCAGTTCGCGGTTTTTTGTGTATAATTGGTGTTCTTCGGTTGTGTATATCATGTGCTTAGAGTCCATCCGTTTACCGACGACGTGCTCAAACGCTAGACTTTTCGTATGTGTACCCTCAGAATCATCCATAAAATCATAAATAGTATCAGAATCTGTAACAATTGCATGAACGTAAATATAGCAATCAAACAATTTGTGTTACGCAGCTAATTGCATATGTAATTATACCTGTATTCAATGCTTCTGAAGAAGCAGCCGGGATTTCAGATTGAATACACTCAATTACTTCATTTTGTGTAATGGACACGTCATCATAAATTGGCTTGCATCGCCGCTTTCTGTAGCCAATGTCGGGTGATGATTCAATGCTCTGACATGGCTTTGGATTTAATATGTCAACGAGCAAAATCCTTGGCAATGGCAAATCTGACATACATTGGTTTTTTGTTGAAAAAAAGTCACTTTTTTTCAAAACGACCGCCACAGATCTCTAAAATAAATAAAAAAACATCGATGCAAAATGTTATGTTACATTTAAAAAAAAAATATCTTTCTAACTCATTGAATTGTGCGCACAGTCAATTTGGTGTGTGCGTCGACGTGCTATTCTTTGTGTTGTTTTTGCACCGACTGTGGCCTGGTTTATTTATTGTGTTTATCGAAAAAAACAGTAATAAATTTGTTTCGATTTTATTGATAAATTAAGTGAATAAATTGTCATTTTTTTATTGAATAAAGTGTAAAATTTGACAATAAAACCGAAACAAATTCATTCCTATACATAGAAAAATCACACCACAATCAAGAATAATTTTGTTTCTTTTGTTTTTATCCCCATAAACAAATTGCCGTTATGTTTTCGATAGTGATGCCAGTCAAATTGACTGGCAAGGCATGTGCTACATATGCCGAGTGGCTGTGTGCACAGCGAGAGAACCATATCTACACGCTTACCCTCTCTTTCTTTCTAACTATTTTGTCGCACTTTGCACTGGCTTACATCCTTTGTATAGCTGATCTCTTTACATATTTTGACAGTATTGATTTTAGTGGAACATAAATCATACGACATTCAAAACTGTTCGGTACAGTATTTACCGGCTGTTCCGTGTGATCGGTTGTTGCTTCGCATAGGCAAATTTTTCATAAACCGTCAAAACAATCAAAAATAAAAAGCAAAATAAATTGCTATTGAAAAGAAAAGAAAAGAGTGGTCATGGAAGATGAGAAAAAAAACGAAAATGAAAAAAAAATGGAAAATAACGAAAGTGACAGTTTGCAAAAGGTGGAAGAAGTAAAAAAAGGTGGAAATGACGAAAACGAAAAAGAAGTGGCAAATAACGAAAGTGAAAATGTGAAAAAAGTAGTTAAGATTTCAAAGAAACGGGAAGTAAGTATTAGTTATTTTTTGTTTGCAAATATTAAAATTCAAACTGGAAAAAACATTATGGTTCCGAACCAATTTCGTTGAAATAGATTGATCAGTGTTTTGAGTCGTTTTTTTCAATTATTCAATTTCGAAAGAGACAATGAGGTCAATTTTACTTTTCTTAGGGTATCGAGCTATGACGATTGTCAATGACTACTTTGATGCTATAACAATTCCCAGAACTTAAAATACAGTAAAAATTACAATTTACTCAATTTTGAATGTTTGAAGTTCCCCACTCGTGTCGCACTATAACATCACAGTAGCCGTTGGAAATCATCACAAATCGATACCGTTAGAAAAATCTAGTTGAAACGCATCTTTGCACTGCCTCTTTTGAGTTTGGAGAAAAATATAACAAAACAATATGCAGTTTCTCCATTACACATGTTTGGTCGCTCACTCACAAATGAACGGCTGTGTGTATAGCATTCACTGAACACACCGGAACCGTGGAATGGAAGAATACGCAATTAAATGAAGTGCCTATGTATATGTGTCAACGTTGAATGCTGTGAACTGTAAGGTGAATAATATACACTAAGCCGTTCATTTAAGTGAGTGTTCGAACATCGGCAACTGTGTTATGGAACCCTAACATATATTTTTGAAATTTTCATTTTCTGTTGCATCGGTCCCGTTTTCTTTTCACCCGAGTTCATTTTTGCCATTGTGTGTTTATCGTTTATAGAAATCAATAAATCGAACGGTATCGAATTACATACAAAACATTGAAATACTCCATTAAAAATATGCACGTAATTTTCAGTAATATTTATTCTTTTCGAATAAAATTCATTATATTTAATGGATAGAGCCTAGTGTACAGTTTTATGGCGAAAAAAAAACAATTTCTCAATACAAACTCTCAACAATCTCATACAATTTTTTTCCCTTGCAATTCATTCGAAAAATTCACCGAAAAAACAATTGTATGGGAATGTTGAGATTTTGTATGGAGAATTCTTTTTTCGTAGAAAAACTGTAAACTAGGCTTAAGTGCAGTTTGCAGGCCTAAAAAAATAAATATTCAGTGGAGTAATGTAAATAAATAATAATGAATGGGAAAACGTATCAATAGATTCGTTGACAAATTGATGTGCATTTTTCATTGCATTTTCGTTGCTTTCTTCAAAAACGGTGATTAGCGGATTTGTATGAAAAATCATGGATTATCAAATATCGAATTGGAATAATGTGCAACAAAACTTAAGCTTTACATTTACTTAAGCTCACATTAGACGATGTTTTTTCAATTCATTTTCTCAATGCAATTCCATTATGCGTGGAAAAAAAATTTGGCACTACTGCTCAACAGTTTGCTATTATTTGCATCACACATTTCCTAATGCTGTCACCAAATTTAATAAAAAGATCGATTGCTTTTTAACGTGTGAATTTCTAGTCGTGCAAAAATCAGTTCTTTATCACTATTTTCGTAATGTGTTCTTTCAGAGATACCATTTCAATCAGTTTGTAAGGAACCAACCAGTCGATGAGGAAGGCAAGGGTGATTTCAATTTCTATATCAGACCGTACATTCCTTTTTGGAGTGTTCAAAGTTTGCCATTTGATGCGATCGCTGGTCTCGACAAAATCCCAAGCCAAAGAGAAGGAACATATTCAAGGTATGTTTTGGAAAAACTTGGGCGAACATGGATATCAAACGATCCGGTTGACAAACAATGGTTCGATCAAGAAAACGTTTTCCAAGAGCTGAAGGAAGATCTTATACTGAAACTGCAATCAAAATTCATATCTAATTCAAGTGGTAATTTTTTTTTTTTGCATTGCGGAAAAAGTTAGTGTCTGTATTGCATATAAACCATTTTCTATTATTGTTTTTTAGTACGTTCATTGAATAATATACCAGAATTCCATCGCCATAGAGCTCTTATTTTGGATTGCTGGATGTTATACCTCCACAAAAATTTCAAAAATATGGACCACCCGGTACAATTGAAATTTTTCCCAATATGGAACATTTCAAAAGAGGTAAGAAATCCTATCATTTCAATAATTAAGAATACAAAACGGCCGTTGCTCAATAGTAAAAACTAATGCTAACTAATTATAACTAATTGGTACAACTAACAACCATAAAGGAAAACTAATTGACAAAAAGTAGTGTTTACTGTCCATTTTGTTACAGTGATTTTCTAAAGGCCGTTTTGAATCTCAGAAGATCGACTATCAAATAATAATTTTTTTTGTTACATTTCAAATTTAATTTGTATATTGAAGTCAAGAGGACTTTAGCAACATGTCCTTTGGAAGAGCTCAAGGATGGAAAACGTGTGTGGCTAAAAGTGAACGACATTAATAACGAATTATACAATGAGCACTTCAAACCAACATATTTCAACACAGATGTGAAAATTTTGACAACTGAGCAGTATGTGCCACCATACCTCAGAAAATTTGAAAATAATGATGGTAAGTAAAAAGATAGGTATATTATTTCAAACAAAATATTTGTAAATCATTTTTTTCTTCAAATTTACAGCTAGTGACCAAGTGCATAAGTATATGCAACACGAATGCATTGTGGTACGAAAAATTGAAGTGTCCAAACAATCAAAAAAAACAAGTGGTGATGATGAAGAAACATCCAATGAGAACCATTTGGAAGAAATGATACCTGAAAAAGATCGTGAGACAGCGTCGGAACCATCATTAAGAGGAGAAAATGTTTTGATGGAATCGGTAGATGAAAAAGACCGTAAAATTTGTAGTTTGGAGGAGAAAATTGCTCAACTACAAAAAAATGAAACCGATTTAACAGAATCTCTAGCTGAAAAAGATCGTATTATGTGTACTTTGAAGACTGAATCGGAACAATCCTCGAAAAAAGAAAGTGTTTGGATGGAATCGGTAGCTGAAAAAGCCCATAATATTTGTAGTTTGGAGGAAAGAATTGCTCAACTACAAAAAAAGGAAACCGATTTAACACAGTCTCTAGCTGAAAAAGATCGTATTATCTGTACTTTGAAAACTGAATCGGAACAATCCTCGAAAAGAGAAAAGGTTTGGATGGAATCGGTAGCTGAAAAAGCCCGTAATATTTGTAGTTTGGAGGAAAGAATTGCTCAACTACAAAAAAGGGAAAACGATTTAACAAAATCCCTAGCTGAAAAAGACCGTAATATTTTTGAAATCGAAGAAAAATTGGATTCAAGACAATTAACAGAAAAAAAAATGAAGGACTTACTAACGCAAAAGGATATACAGATTAAAATTCATTTAAAAAAAGAAGAGATATCAAAAAAACAAGTTGACGAGCTGAAGAACCAAATACAAAAATTCAAAGACACATACCAAGGTGAGCCTGAAGTGGATTGTATTCCTTCCAGTAAAACAGATAAACAAAGTTTTGAAGATTTGGTGGAATATGTACACGGAAACGACTCCAAACCACAATCATTAAAAGTCAGAGCAAAATTCATACAGAGAGCTATAACTAGAATTTTGGGCTATAAAGAGAATTCTGATAATTTGATAAAAATATGTAAGTATGGTTAGGAATTAGTAATTATTATTATAGATTATTATTCGATATTCATAGTATATGGTTTTTATTATAATTTTATGTAGTTCAAGAAAAAAAAGATAAGTCATCGGATCATAGATACAAAGTGAGATTATCAACCGAGCTGAAATTGAGAATAGGTCATAACCAGTTTCAAATCAATGCTATAAAAGGTACCATAATAAGTTTTTTGAAGACCAAATATACAAAAGAACATTTGTCTACATTGACAAAACTGGTTAAACATTGTACGCGAAAAACTGAGGCTGAACTGTTGGAACAATCAACATTAAGTTGCCCAGAACATATACTTAAATATGATGTACGTCAAAGAGTTGGTGTTGGAATCGAAGCTGAAATGATGAGTGAAGAAGACAACAAAAAATATCGAGAGCTGGTAGTCAAAGGGTACGATGGTGCCAGTTATCATGATTTTCATTTGTAGTTTATTCGGAAAAATGAAAATAAAATTAATGAAAATGTTAATTTGAATAATTTAATTAACGTCCAAGTTTTAGTCTACTGAAAAATGCTACATACTTCTGATGGTAAGTGCAATAGGTGAAGCTGAATGGTGAGTGTCAGATAGGTGAAGTTGAATGGCAAATACCACATGGGTCAAGAGAAGCAAAGTGGCAAATGCCACATAGTTCTGCAGAAGCAAAGTGGCAAATGCCACATAGTTCTGAAGAAGCAATGTGGCAAATGCCACTTAGGTCTGAAGAAGCAATGTGGCAAATGCCACATAGGTCTGGAGAAGCAATGTGGCAAATGCCACATAGTTCTGCAGAAGCAAAGTGGCAAATGTCACATAGTTCTGAAGAAGCAAAGTGGCAAATGCCACATAGGTCTGGAGAAGCAAAGTGGCAAATGCCACATAGGTCTGGAAAAGCAATGTGGCAAATGCCACATAGTTCTGCAGAAGCAAAGTGGCAAATGCCACATAGGTCTGGAGAAGCAATGTGGCAAATGCCACATAGTTCTGCAGAAGCAAAGTGGCAAATGTCACAAAGATCTGGAGAAGCAAAATGGTACGTACCACTTAGGTGCAGCTAAAGGGCAATTGCCATATAGCTCTGGCCATATTTTGCCACATAGTTTGCGATTCTGGAGATATGTGGTAGACACTTTTACTCAGAACATTTCCTTGGACACTTTTACTCTTAACTTTCTGTTGGTCACTTTAACTCTCAGCCCTTCAAATATCATTCTATATCCAAGAAGAGACTTCGGAGATAATATAAGAGAAGATTGAATAAAAATAAAGAGAAATAGATTTAATTACGTTTGTAATCCGTACTTTTCCGCACCGTGTTTGTTTTAAGTAATTTCTATTGTTAATAGTTTATATTTATGAAATGACAATTGTAGTATTTGCGAATCAATTGTTCCAAAATTCAATGTTCGAAAATTTGTTTCTTCGAAAATTGGTTGTTCGAAAATTTAATGTTCGAACATTTTTCATCGACAATTCCGTGTTCTAAAGCTCATTGTGACTTTTTGGATATTTGTGACATTTGTGACAATTGGGATATTTGGGACATTCGAGACATTTGTGACAAAACCATATCAAACTAATTTTGGGTTTCGCGAGGAGTCCAAATTTCACCATGAAATATCAAACATTGCCAAAATGATAGCTGGTCAGTTTTCGCTGAATCATCTATCTACTGAGCATGCGACACGCGTTCAAACGAACTCTTTGTATGCGGCGCGCGCACCCAAACGAAGTGTGTGGACGCGTCACATGCTCGAACGAAGTGTGTGTGAACGTGACGCATGCGCTAGCTTGCGGCGCCTGCGTCATCCGGCACTTCATACACTTCGTTCGAGAATGTGACGCGTCCACACACTTCGTTTGGGTGCGCGCGCCGCATACACAGAGTTCGTTTGAACGCGTGTCGCATACTCATCACCTTGCTCAGCTAGCAAACGATATTCAGCTATAGTGAAATATACGATTTCCAGGTATTTTATGTTTTAACCCGTGGTAGAAAATGATGGCGTGGTCCAATTTGGTCTCGATGTTTTACATATCCGAACAATGCACAAAATACATCTTCATGTTGAAAATTCATGAAATATGAACAGTTTCACATTGTGAAAATGTACGAAATTCTTAGAAAATCGAATTGTGACATGAATATATCTCAAGAAAGGAACCCCAAGTCAAAAAGTGCGGAGTTTTATTGTGTTGCAGAACGTGTTGTGTTGAAAATTGGCCTTATTGCAGTAGCAATTTCATGGTGACGTGCACTGAAGTGCAAATACCGTGCCTAAATAGAATGCATTGTATGACAAAATAACATTTGGCCCGTTTTCATGGCAAAACCAATATATTAAAACTATTCAAGATATTTGTTTTGTAGTCACGTTAGCATTAAATCAATTAAATAAAAGAGTTGAAATATTTCACTTTTTAAATGCTAACTTTTATTATAACGTATTAAACGTTTTTTCGTTTTTTTGAAGTTGAAATTAGCATCTGAAGATGACTGCATCGCCGAAGTTAGTAGTCGAAAAACGTTTAATGTTATAATAAAAGTTAGCATTTAAAAAGTGAAATATTTCAACTCTTTTATTTAATAGCAAAACCAATACTTTCCCTCTTGACTGGTCAACGAATTGAACTGTTAAAGATAAACACCAAATTCCATATCAATGCGGAAAAGTCAGGATTACGAATGTAATTCAATTTATTTTGCACAAGTGAAACAAATGGAATTTTTGTTTATTTGAATTATGAATTCCTGCTGATTTTCTCGAGTGGAATTTCGACTCAACACATTCGTTTGTCCTATTGTTTTTTTTATGCTTCACAAAGCTGTCTTGTCAACGCTTTTTTGATTCGCTCCGAGTGGTAGAAATGGCTCACTAGGTGAAATGCACATGTTTTGAATAGCTCTTGTGGGCTTCTTTCTTTCACCTCTCGATTGGCCTTTCTTTGGATTTTTTCGATCAGCCAATTCAAGTACTACATTTCGCACTAAACCATCTGCACTTGGCAGTAGCTCGCAAATTTTGGCCATTTGCCAATTTCCAGGATGTCTCCTCCTTAATTAATACAACCTGCCTAATCTTTATATTTTCCTTTAGCTCTAGCCATTTCTTACTCACGACTCTGCCATTTTTTCCAAAAATGCTCCAACATAACCGCCTGCTCTTGACGTATTCTTTGCAATGAGTAATTCGATTCTCTTGGAATTGCAATCGGTGGCGGTAACATAAATGGCTCGCCTATTAAAAAGTAGGCTGGAGTGATTATTAGCTCATAATTAGCTCGGATGACTCATCGTTAGGCGCATAGAGTGGGCGTGAGTTTAATATCGCTTCTACTTTTGTGAGAATGGTTAAAAAATGCTCGTATGAAAAATGCCTTGCGCCAATTGCGGCCACCACAAGTGCTAAATTCCGGTTTTCGTAAAGCCGACTTTATGGCCGTAAAGCCAAGCTTTACGAAAACCGGATTTAAGCACTTGCGGTGGCCGTCACTCGCTTTGTGTGGTATTTCGCTGATTTTACAGCTGCTTCATAAATACCACCTTGATGTGATGCTGCTGGTGTCATAAACACCCATTTGGTGCCCTTTCTATTAAAATGCGCAACAGATTCAGGTGCACTCCATTCTCTAAATGCTAATTGTATTTCCTTTTCAGCTCCAGTGAATGCAGTTCAATTATCACTGTACAATTTATTGCAATGCCTTCTTTTTCTTCAATTACCGGAAATTTAGTGTCATAATCAATATTAGCTTTGCTTATGCGCGAATTGGCTCGAATATATGTATGGATATGGACAATCCATAAATGGACGCATTTTTATCAATTTGCTGCCCTCATTGATATTTCCTTGCAAATTTCGCTCTTTTAGCTCTTTTAAATGCACATATTCTTTGCTAAATATCAACGATTGCTCTCTTCGAATGAAATATTTCAATGCTTCGCATGTTTCTTCATCGCTTGGGGGGTCAATAAATTTTCTCCAATTTTCAATTGAAATCTTTTTGTAGTCCTTATCGGCATTTGAGAAAATAATCGGCACGGCCTATCTTCGACGCGTTTTCTCTCTGCATTTTTTAATAAATCTCAGCACATAAGAAAGAACACGTGTTAGCTCACCTAAATTTGTTGAATATTCAATCAACGGCACTCTTTTGAAACGATGCACTGTAATTCCTAGTTCGGTTAAAACCATTTGAATGTTGTGGATTTTGAAAGGTTTTAGCTCTGATTGTGCTTCTTTGGTTAAATCCAAACAACGGATATCGATTGGTTTTGGCCAATTTTCTTGCTCTTTTCTTATCCATGGTGGTCCAAACCACCAAAGGTCATTTTTTACAATTTCTTTCGTGAATAGTCCACGGCTGACTAGATCAGCTGGATTTTCAGCTGTTTTAATGTGGCTCCAATTTTGTACATTTTCGCTTCACTCGATTTGCTACAAATAATTTCAACTCGTGCAACGGTTTGTGTATCCATTGCAATACTGTTGTGATATCACTCCATAGAAAATATGGAATTTGCTCAAGCTCCATCGATTTTCGCACGACTGACATCAATTGGGCCAATAAATCGGCTGTTGCCAATTCCAGTCTCCAAAATGATTCTTCCCTTTGAATGCACAACACGCAAATAAATTACGCACCCATAGCCAGCTATCGAGCTATCCGCATAGCCGTGCAGTTGCAATTGCACAATTTAGCCATCTTGGAATTCTCACCTGGGGCGTGTTGTTCAAAATGAAAATATTTTCATACAAGATCTATTCATTTCCAGCAACAGCAATGTTAAACTTATGGAGAAGTTTTCAAATTTGCTTGAAATGAAAAGATCTTATGAAAAAATCTTCAAATCTAACGAAAACTTCAGTGAAAATCAAAGCACCACAGTAGCTCTTTATTTTTGTGAAAACTTCATTGTTTCAAATTTTAGCGGTTTTATGCGTAACGGTTTTAAAGTATTGCTCGAGAAAAAAAATGAAACAAAATAATGCGGTAAGTTACTACGTTCAAGACATATTACTTTTATTTATTTGCCATCATCTATAGCATCATATCTATTTTATTCAGTAATTAATAAAAATTACCAATATAATTTGTCAAACGATTTGTATTTAAACTCTTTTTCGCATATTGTATCTCTTAGTTTTTGTGATGTTTGGACTGCGGTCATTGCTACTGTTGTTGTTGTTGATGTTGCTATTGCTATTCATAAAAGATTCCCAATTTCCACTGAGTGCATTTGTTATTTGTTCGTTTGTCAAACGTGTAAGTTTGATGGTTGGTAGAGAATACTTTTCACACGATGACTCATGCGTCGACTTTCGAGATGATTTACGAATTGGTTCGTGATTTTGTTCACATGTTCGTTCGTAATTTTGTTCACGTGTTGGTCCAGCAACAGATGCAATTTGACGAATTGGTCTTCTCGCTTTCACATTAGCCAAAGAAATTTGAAGTTCATTTTCAGCTCGTGTAAATTTGTCATTTTTGCCATAAAATTTGTCAATTATAGCCTTTGATGCAGACATGGGATAGAGGTTTGAAAAACCAATCCAAGCTCTAGAAAATAACATTTTTATTAGAATAAATAGGTTACGAATAAAACGAATATAGTTCATAATCAAATTTCAAAATAATGTTAAAACTGTGCACATAATATTGAAATATGTTACCATTGATTCCTCCAGCCAAAAAATTGTACACGCGCAGATCGGCCACTGATATCCAAGATGAAAGCCGGCCATGGCGGGTAAAACTTCATCTTAGCGTATACAAATTCACCGATTTTATAAATTCGCTCTGCAAGTTCCATGATTATTTTTCCACAAACAAAAAAAACACAATAAACAATCAACAATTGGAGAAAAAACTGTATGAAATAATCCATTTCTCTTTATGATTTGACAGGAATCACTCCAAACCTTCTCCTTTTTTTCAATACTTGCGTGTGAAAATCTCAAACCAAACTGCTTCAATATATGAGATTAAAGTCATCATAACATAAATTTAGGTCATGTTAAGTCACAAGAAGTGCATTGTTGCGCATTGCCTTGAAAACTTAAAATTACTTAAATTTGTGTTGTGATGACTTAAATTCAATGTTTTGATTACCACGAAAAACGAGTATTTTTTGTAATAATACATCCGGATCGGTATCACTTGTTGTATAATATAGTAATTATCACTCACGAACGAAAATAATGAAATTCTCACAATTATATTTTTAAATTATTTTCAGCGTCGCAATAGATTGGTTTTATTCTTAATTAATGATGACGATGATAGTGATGATGAGCGTGTTCGTCGATACAACCCTCGAATTAATTTCAACATACCCAACTTTTCGTTTCGCGAATCATTTCGTGTGGAATCAGCAGTAGTTGAGCAAATAGAGCGATCGATTGGCATTGAACTACAGCATCATACCTTAAGAAGTCACTGTTTATCCGTGAGAGAGCAAATTCTGATTACTCTTCATTTTCTTGGAAATGGCTCACAGTATCACATCAATGGTTATTTACATGGTATCGATAAAGGCACTGTTTGTAGGTGTGTACACCGAGTGTGTTTTTTAATCACAGTCAGATTGATGCCAGTATTTATTCGATGGCCAATGAACATTGGAAATATTGCTCATAAATTCGAACGAAGAGCCGGATTCCCACATGTACTTGGAGCTATAGACGGCACACTTATACACATAGAAGCGCCGAGTTATGACGAACCAATATTTGTTGGTCGTGACAACCGGCATTCTATAAATGTCGTCGTAGTATCTGGACCGAATAATGAATTCTTTTATGTTTCTGCCAAATGTCCAGGCAGTTTTCATGATAGTCGATGTCTGCAGGTTTCGAGTTTATGGAATGCTTGGGAAATAAATCAGTGGCGGCCGAGAAATTCAGATGAAGCGGTATTATTGGGTGACTCAGCCTATCCTTTACGCACTTGGCTTATGACACCAAATGTGCGCAATGTTAATGTAGTCCCAGAGTTAGAAGAGGCAATAGAAATTTACAAACGAAGACACCGTAAAACACGCTTTATTGTAGAATGCTCAATAGGAATTTGGAAAGAGCAATTTCCTGTTCTGAATGGGTTTCGTTTTCGTTCACCTGAAAGAATTTCAAATGCTACTTTACACAATATGCAAAATTTCCATCGCCATGGATCGTATGATTTTGACAATAATTTAAATGCTATAGCGAATCGAGAATATGAAGACATTCCACTAATAAATGATGAAGAAAATGTTGAAAGGCTTCACAATAATGATGCTGCTGGAATAAATCGGCAAAGAGAATTTTTAGAATACTTTGCTCGATTGCAATGAAAAAAATGCACAGAAACTATAAACTTGTCTGAATAAATAAAGTAGTATTTTGTCGCTTTCATAACGCATTGTACGTTAATGTAAATGTTTCACAGCTATACTGTAATAAACATTCCAATTTTATGATCGCTTCAAAAATATAAACAAACAACTCCGATGTATACATTATTTCAACAGATTCGATACTTTTCGTCTTAAATCGTTCGGCGTTTGAATCACTGAGAGTGAATATTACGTTCAATATTTAATAGATTACTATAAGGAAGCAAGCAAATATAACGTTTACTCTTGGCGTTTCAAAGCAAGTGCCTCTTTGTAAATAATTTCCAAGAATTTTGATCCGAAAATCACGCCACACACAATTCAACCACGTTCAAAGTAGAGCAAAGAACAGCTCCGCTTCAACTGCCTGTTGTATTTGTTGCTCCTGCGTATTGTGCACAGCGCACTGTCTCACATTGCCATTCTATTCAAGATTTTCAAAAGCAAACACGTGTCCCAAAAATTATTTTATTTAGCTATGGATTTTAATCAATTCCATCAAACTGATTTGCCAGAATATTTTTTGGCAGAAGAAGTTCTACCTCCACATAACAATTTGGCTAATGCCAGTTATTTAGTAAACCCCAACATTTCAGCATATAAAAATATCCCATGTGAAACGACACATTCGAAATGCAATGGATCTATAATTGTGGACCAAAATGAAGACGCTGTGGCTAATGAATTTGAACATTTGATTGAAAGTCCAATGAGTTCTCAAGTGCGTTGATGAAAAATACTGTGCTATTTAAATTTATACAATCGATCGATGGGAATGAGAATACATCATTTAAATGGCGTTAAAAATAATTCTAGTGATTGTTGTGTTGTGAAAATCAAACGATTTACGGAATATACACACATAGTTATTTAAACATATAAATCATATAAATTGAAATATATGAGTGTTTTTTATCGCAGCTGTTATCAGTGAAGTGGACCATAATAACTGTTGCTTCAAAAATAATTAAAATCATACCAAACTCCCCTCAATCGATGTATATCTATATTCTGAAGTGCGTTCCAAATTAGAGAAATCATTAAAATGTTAAAAATTAAATTGAAGGAAAACGTTAATATTTTTATAGAAATTGCAGTAAAATCTGTGCTAGCATCAATGCATTCTAATTGAAATGTTATTTATTTTATATATCGAATGGTTAATTTAAATGATTTCTGGAATTTGGTATACACTTAACACCACATATGAAACAACAAGTTTATACAGAATCATTAATTCTTGAATCCATTTTTGGTTTGGAATTGATAGGTTAGTTCATCTATGGGGAATGAAAGTGAACAAATTGTCGACCCTCAATATCCACCAAATGCAGTTATTTACGAGAAGTTAAATAGAATAGATGAAAAACTGGACGCTTTACTTAGTCTTTTGGATGGTGGGAATACGTCTGTGGTTCCAAAGAGTGGCAATCAAATAGCCTTGATCAAGCCACTAAAATGTATGAAAATTCAAAATTTAAGCGACTTGACCAACTTTGAAGAAAGACTGGGAGAACCCGAATATGCGAAGGAGATTTTGGATAATGTTTCAGATACTTTCAGAAATATAGCGAAATATAGGAAATTACCACGGAATTTTGCGTATAAGATTATTGATACGTTTACGAAGAGAAAATTGTACTCGAAATTTTCATGGACAGGAAGGAAACAGCGTAATGGTGAAAAGAATCATTGTTTGGAAAAACATACTGTTTTTATTAGTTTTATACTAAATGCAATTCAAACAAAAATGCCAAAATTTGAAATTTCTGATTTAATTGATATATTTCAAAGTTTGTGTCGAAACAAACATTCCAAAATTAATGATACAAGCAGTGAGAATTAATTTTTTTGAATAAACAATTGCTCATTATTTACTTAAAGTACGTTTATGTTTGATTTTTCAAGTACATTTCTTTTATATTCAAAAGTATCTATTTTGAAGTCGCCATGACTAGTTGATGACTTAATTCGCATGAAAAAAAACTTTATGCTTTTAACTGTTGCATGTTGTGTGTTTTTGTCTCTGATCGGATTTTAATTAAGATAAAATAATAATTCAAATAGAATTTTCAAAGATGGAAGGAAAAAATCCAGAAAAGGTGGTTGGAAAAAATAAGAGATCTCGACTGACATCACAAGATGCGGAAAAAATGAGCAAAAAAACGAAACGTGCCAAAAAATCAGACGATGAGCAAAGTGCCACTGAAGATAATGTGGATAGCAGTCGGTACACAGAAAATCAAAAGGTGAGAATGTTTTAATTATTTTAAATTTAATTATTATATAGTATACAATTTATAATTTACAGGTTTTAATTATACATGAATGTATGAAGCACGCAAAACAATTATTCGAAAAATTTTCAAATGACGTTAACCGTAAAACACTAAATAGTGAATGGGAAACAGTGTCAGAAAATTTAAGAAAAGATGGAATGCCTATTCCCAGTACAAAAGGATTGAAAACCAACGTTTCCAATTGGGTTCGACGAGCCACACAGCTGAGCGATATGGCGAAACAAACGGGTGTGGGCAAACAAAAAATGTTGTCGGAATTTCAAGAGCTGTGCTTGTCTTTTGTTCGAAAAGCGAAAGGTATACTAGCCATAAGATCCACTTTTAATTGTTTAGCTACACATTTTAATAAAATGGACAAATCACCTATCATACAAGGAAACACCGCGGTAGATTATATCACCCCAATTGAACCATCCGGTATGGATGGAACCGCCGTGACAGAAGTGGCTCGAACATCGCAGGGCGAAACAAGAGCGAGCAAAAAAAAGAAGAGCTTGGATGGGTGGAAGGAGAATTATTTGAAGTCTATCGCAGATGCAAAAATATTAAGCTGGAAAAAAAATTGGGCAAGTTGATTTATTTTTCTATCAATTGAAGGTATTATATAACAAATACAATCCACAAAATAGAACACTTTTCCACGTTCTCATGATAACACTCTTCCGAAATCTCTTAAATATATATTTCTTTTGATTTTCTATATATCTTTAATGTGTATCTTATTTGTTTTTATTCACAGGTTTCACCGATGATCAAATAGCCTACATTCGCTCCACAGTAGACGACCAACTCAATACCTTTCCAAGCTGCAATACGCAATTAGTATTTGAAGATGACCCTTGAACTCCAAGTGAACTCGATTTGTCGAGTTCATATCATTTTTATTTTCTCATTCTTTCGAAAAATTTCAAAATGTTGAGTTCATGTATTTGTGCTGTTATTGTTGTGTGTACACTGTACAGTAAAATAGAAGGAAATAAAATATAACAAAACAATATATATAAATCTGTATATGGTCAAATTTTGACGTTACATTCGTACGATTTTTTTTGTTTTTAAGTGCAATCATTTAACTCTTAGCTAACCAAAGCTAAAAAAAATTACGCCGAAAATCGACTTTGAACAAAACAAAAAATATTTTTCTATAAGTAACTGAATCTTATCATTTTGAAAAGTTTTCAGGTCGACTTGAAAAGTTTTCGCTATATTATGAAAATTTCATTTTGAACACGCCCCTGCTCTAGGTGTTTCATGCACGACCAGATTTCGTTCCAAATCTCAGCAATTTCTTGCGGCACTTTATCATCCCAATTGAGTTTAGCGCACCAAATTTTCTGCATGAACATTTTCGCTTTCGCTATTACTGGTGAAACGAATCCATTCGGATCATACAGTCTACTAATTGTGCTCAAAATATAGCAAGCGTTCGCAAAAGTATAGCTTAGCAGCAAGCATATTATGCCAAGTATACGATATGCTTGCTGCTAAGCTATACTTTTGCGAACGCTTGGAATATAGCGTTTTGTCAACATACCCTTTGAATCCAATTTGCTCTCTTTTACTTCAAAGGTAAATTCATCTGAATTCGGCAACCATTTTAAGCCCAAAATTGAGGTAGAATCTTCATTGGGGGAGAAAGCTCTTTGACTAGTCTCTCACTATTCGACCGCCATTTGCACAATTCAAAGCATGATTGACTTCCTTCGCCAATTTATTAGCCAATTCTTCATCGCTCGCTCCCGATGTACAATCATCCATATAAAAATCGTTCCGGATGATATTTACAGCTTCCGGAAATTCAACTTCCATTGCCAAGTACGGTGACGATGCTTGGCCATAAATAACAGTTACCAAGTAATATTCTCTCAATGGCTCATTTGAATTTTTGCGCCAAAAAATTCTTTGTAAGTTCCATTGCTCTTGCACTAAACCGATTTGTCTGAACATTTTCTTGATATCTGCACTAATAGCGATTTTATGCCATCCAAAGCGCATTATTCTGAAACTGAGCATTATTCAGTGAGATTCCCAAATTCCGTTAAGCAGCTCGCATCTAGCCCGACTTTGAATTTACCCGATGTGCACACACCATGGTGGGGTATATAATATACCATTTCATTTTGCTCAGGCTCATCTACTGCCTCTATCATGTGTCCCAATTCAAACATCTCGTTCAAACATCAATTCACGTATTGCTCCTTATTCTGTGAATCACGCTCAAAACACTTTTCTTGCGTAAGAAATCGGCGCAGTGCGATTTGCCTTGAATCTCCCAGTTTACCAATAGTCGGTTTGATGGGAATAGCCACTACATGACGCCCAGAGCTTTCTCGAAAATGAGTTCGTTTGAAAATCTCATCTGCCAGTTCATTTTCCGTGTCCTTTTTTGTACACAGTGGCAGATCTTCAAATGCCCAAAATTGTTGCATCGATTTATCAAGATCTTGCAAATTAGCAACATAAATCGGTTTTCTTTGCACAAATTTAGCACAATCGTCATATATAAGATTGCCAGCTCGGCCGAATACAATATTGCCCATTATCGATTCCTGGCATAAAATATTTTGCCCTACTTTATATGCACTACCATCTATTATTGCCGCATAGACTTCGACGTCGAGCAAAAGTGGCACCGCACTTGATTTCCAAAAAAATGGATCCGCTAACGGTCCATTCAGCGGCTTTGATATTACATTGCACGGCACATCTTCGCTCGGGTAAATTGGTGTCCATTTGCTCGCCTTTGGAAGCACCCAAAATACCGTCTCTAATGCGTATTTATCATCATTCTTTACGAACCATGGCTGAATTTGTGCATGTAGCCCTGATACACGGGTGTAATGTTTTGGAAATTGTCTCTCTCTCTGTTTATAATTGTGTTTTATAATCTCTCTTTTCTTAACCTTGCTGTAATTAAATCTTTTGGGAAGTCCTTTTTTTCTACATAAATTTTTCGTATTGTTAGCAACCAAAAAATTTCTACTCGATTCCGATACAATTAATCGACGTGCTTCATTACAGATAGGCCGATTTGGACTACACCCCCATTCCAGTATTTGATGAGATAATTGTGAAGAGTTTGTTGGATTCCGATTGGTGAGGTAAGCGCCTCGTGGGTAAATATATTGAATTGTGACATGTACTTTAGTAAATAAATCGACTTTGCTGAGGAGCAAACTGCATCAATTGTATTTTTAGTTCCTTGAAATCCAATTACACACGGGTACAGATTTTAATTGACGTAAAATAAAATATTAATTTATTTTAACATATATTTCCATTAAAACCAATGCCGAGAATTTCCGATGTGACCGCATTAATATTGATTTGGACGATGATGCTGAATACAGATCCAGAAGCATCAGCAACCAGCATCAGCTGATGCTTATCAGCACCAACAACGGAGTAGCAACAAGAATAAATCAGGTGACAATTTAGGTAGTTACTATCTGAACTCCAGTAGAAAAGTGCACAGACAAAAATATGTTCATACAAAAAAAATAATTGTTTTTTTCAACTAACTGTCTAAAAATATGGTTGAATTTGCGTTTGGCTTGAATGAGCCGTAGTCGTCATTGTGATCGTCAGTTGAAATGACAAATGTTTCCTTTAAATTATTCTGACGATAACGACGACGACGACGGATCAATGATTTAGATCCAACTAACAAAACATAATAGGCTGCCATTGCTCGACCATTATCAAATGCCAAATGATGATACAATGATAATCGTTTTTTGAAAGTTTTCCTGCAACAGAAGCAGCGATTGTTTGTTAGTTTGTTTGTCACCGGCTGTTGAATTGCATATACAAAAAAAAAAACAATAGACAAAAAAATACCTCTTTGCCATCAGCCCTTTCCTTTTCCAAAATGCGGTTTATGTCAGCGTCTTTGCACTCATTAACGAATTTCTTGTTTACTTCCGAAGCGATATCTTGTAGAATGCACGAAACACCTGATTCCAATTAAAATTTGGCCAACCGGGGACGAATTTGAACAAATTTCTCTCGTTTCTTGAAGCTTGATTTATTGTAACAGGAGTACATAACGAAAATTTAACCATAGATTGGGATGGTAAAACATATAAAATCCATAAAAATAGAGTTTTAAAGTATAAATAATTTTTATTTTCTCATTTTTCCCAGCTTTCTATATTAAAAAAATAATAAAGTCTACAAAAAAACAAATCAAAAATAGAAAAATCAATAAAAATAAGATAATTAAACGAATCCTAGGCAATAAATGTTTCATAAAAATGTATTTGACAAAGATCTCGAGAATTCGCAATCCACCCTTATCATTCACTGTCGGCTTAATCGTAAACATTTCACATTTGTGCATAGCTTAAAGTTTGAGAATAGCTTTCACACTCAAACCTTCACGTTGTCCCATAACCAATCCAGCATCTCCTCCTACCTGTTTGCGGAAAATAGATATCAAAATTCGGTTGAAAAGAACGAAAGAAAACATTGAAACTTAAACGTGCTACAATCGCTTCAATTCTATTGTCGTTGGTAAATGCTTCCGAACTATAATGCATAATGCTTGCTAAATCGTAGGTAATATTGAAATGGATAAACAGTTCGACAATGGATGGATAATATTTTCTGAAATTGTGTGTTTTATTGACCTCAATATAGTCCCAATTTATGGTTACATGGTCATCGCGATCGGGAGCATTCTGCAAGTGGTAAAATCCAAGAGCTGTAACATAATCGAAAATCTAAAAAATATCTTACTATGTAAAAGTTGATGCATTATGCGTCCAACAACGAAACATCCTTGTCCCGTTAGTAGTGTATCAAAGTTGGTGTTGGGCCACTTTCTGTGACGTTAGTTATAATATCATCAATTGTTTTGCCGTTTTGCCGTTATTTACACGCGTATTAGCATGTATATTCGCAGAATCGCAAGGGCCATCTGTAAGCTGCATACACAGAAAATACGTAAAATGTGACATTTACCACTCTCAAATATATATTTGACATCCACCACGGTTAATGACAGTTTCACCATGGTATCGGCTAATATGCTAAATGACAGCATTCCGTATTTGTTTCTATTGTGCAGTCACATCTAATTAAAATGCGGTAAAAATGGACGAAGAATTTATATTAAGAACGAAAATTCGACGTGTTTTTCGAAATATTATATTTCGGGACAGCGAGATACGAAATTTCAATATTTCCACATTTTTCAAAAAAGGTACGTAATTAAAAAAATCTTTGCAGCAAAACATTGATATTTATAACCTCTAAAATACATTTTTGTCTTTTATTAGTTTTTGTGGCGCATGAAATAGAAATACCGAAGCGAAATGAAGGTGTTCAACTTGCAATCGATATGTACGACCAATATAGAGCCCCAATAACACCAGAAATGATCGAAATATCACTCAAAAAACACAACAGTTGGATGAATTCCGGTTTTTATTTTGAACTTTGCATCGGCATGGAAGGCTCGCAAATTGATGCTGAAATCGAGGTTTATTGAAGAATAAATTGACTATTAATCCTATAATTTGTCTTCCAAATAAATAATTACATCATTTGAACTTCCAGGGTCTCAAAAATTTCTTGATTCCAAAGGGATATCAAGATATGATAGATGAAGAAAAACGTTTCGGTCACCTGACAAAAGAGACGCGCAAAATATTGGTCGATTTTTTGTTCAGCTATTTAACTTTGTACGAAGCATCACCACCAGATAGTGAAATCGTTTTGGTTTGCAAGGCAACTGTACGCCTTTTCAAGAGTCTTGAGACCACACCAAGTAATATCGGTGGTATCGTAAGTAGTTTTTCATCATAACTATCCCATTAATTTCGCTTTGTTTTGATGGTTAGCGCTGCACAATTTCAACTAACTATTCTCTTAATTTTATTGCATATTTTACAGGACATCTTATATGATCAAAGATACAGTCGTGGATTCCTTTATGACAAAATCAAAAATAAAGAAGCGGTGGACGCTTTGAAAAAATCGAAACTCGCAAAACAATTTGCTGCGCTTGATATGAACGACAATCATGATCCGGGTGATGAATTGAGTGAAGCTGAGGTGAAGGATCTATTGCAATCGCTCAAAACTGTAGTGGTTTCAAATGATGGGGATTTAAAAACCAAACTAAGAGAAACAGCAAAGCATCGACGTGCAATTATTAGAGCGGATTTAAAGACGTACTTGCAGCATTGTAATTTCTACTTTGTTGCTCCACACTTGGTAAGAATTGTCAAACATTGTGTTGATTATATACCTCAAACTTTATTGTTTTGTTTCTCAATGTATCGTTTCTCAGGTTGTGTTCGATTTCGAAGTTTTATTCGATGAAATCAATGCGAATTCGTTGTTGGATGTTTGGCCAGAAATTCGTTCGAAGCCATACGCGAAATGTGGTGCACGCATACCGAGAAACGGAATCATGTATCGTGACAGTGACTTAGATGATGCACTGCTTCTGTTAAAGTGCTTTCCTATACAACGTCAATCGTTCCAATCAGCATTGGATGCGTTCATAATTTACAGTGATGTAAGTTTACTTTATGGAAAATGATCAATGCAAGAAATTTGATAATGTCGATTTAATTTCTAGGATCCAAATGCTGACCCGATACGATTAATGTCAACCAAAAACCAATCTCCGTATATAATCGCGATATTTTCTAAAATTAATGCTCGATCAAACCGTCGTGCCAATTATGGGGCAAATGATGTCCGTCTTAACTCCAAACAAGTGAAATTTTACATACATGTGGAAAATAAACTGATCGCTGTAAGTTTTTGAACTTGTTTTGTCAGTGTGTCATTGATTTGTTTCATGTTTGTTCTAATCATTTCAGATACCAGATACGATGATCGAAAGTGGTGGGTTTTTGGCCGTTTTGGACATGATGTTCAAAGTGTATAAGGTTTTCGATATACCATATCACCGAAGTTTAAAGCCAATGATGATTTTTATTGAACATTTCATTTTCCAAATGAAAGTCAAAGCCATTGATGTGACGCCACGATTGCGAGAAACCGCACAGCTGTTGAAACCTACTTAAAGTAGTTTTCAAGTGATAATTAAAAGTATATAAATATTGCACACGACAAAATGCGTATAAAGTGTGTTCGATTACAATAATATTACAGTGTCTTTCAGTACCTTATTAATCAGATATTACCTAAGTGTTCAAAGATTAAAAATATGTATCTAAACAAGTGGATCTCGACAAATGATATCTATATATAGTTGATTTTGAAATATAATTTTATTTTGATTATGGATATTCATTAAATACATCTAAGGTACCAGCAATGATATGCAATTCGCCATTATGAATAAGTTTTTCATAGCTTTTTTTGTTTTGAATCTCAATAAAATTTAGTATGACAAAACTGTGTTGACTTTCTTCAATTTGAATGCTATTTAGCTCTGTCACAAATCTCTTGATTGCATACGGCTTGCATACCAAAAAAAACACTTCATTTAAAACAACAGTGGCGCTTATATGAAGCACCAAATGATTTTCAATAACAAACAAACCTTGTGCATATCTATAACCATTGAAACTGAAATTTTTTATTTCTCGTAATGATTTGAATGTATCGTCAAAGGTTTTCCTCAGAGCACACATGTAATGTGCATCCTTTGCGACTTTTCGCTCGTTAGGTTTTGATTTTTCGACTTGAGGGAGGGTAAATGGACACGATGCCATGTACATTTGGTGGTTTTCGGCCAACGTCTTACCAATGTTTACAAAGTTGCAAGTTTTTTTTACTGCGTCTGTGAAAAAACGATGTTTGGCTTCAAAGCGCATCATCCACATACCAACAATTGGACCTTGTTTTCGGATTGTTGTGGCGTAGTGTGTAAACATGTGATGTTTGGGCTTTAGCTTCATTTTGAAAACACTCTTCATACCATTCAGGTGTTTCTCAGCGTTTTGTTCAAATCTTTCAATGTCACTCTCTCTTATCTCACTTGAACAAATTATTTGAGTACAACAAAGAAGTGATTCCATTATTTCACATCATGAGGGTGTGACACTGAGCTGCACTTTGATTTAATTTCGCTCTAGTGAATTTGACTAGCGATGGCCAATTTTTTCTATCTTTCGTACAATAATTGAAATCTCGGACCAGTTGAACTATTTTTGTTCTGCTAACAATCTTTTTCGTAGCGCAATAATCGAAGAAATGTTCAATGAATGTCGGAATAAGTCCCTCAAACACATCATGCATCACATCAACACATAAATTGTCAAAAATATTGAAATTTTCCAGGTCGTTGGAAATACAATACTGTTTAAACCCTTTAGTGACGCTAACATCAACTTCATCGCATTCATTATGGTGTTTGAAGTATGATAAATACTCAGATTTGGATCGGAGTTTTTCTTTCAATTCTTTAACAAGATTTTGGCATTCACTTTTCGAGCACTCACATATTCGACAATAGTTTTCGTGGTTGAAATTTTCAGGTAATCCCAACACAGTGCAACCACCCAAATTGTCGAAGCAAAAATTGGACAAAGCCGCCTTTAAACAACACACATTATCTCCAGCTGTCACATTAAATCCGGTAATCCCTAGTTTTTTTAAGTCTTTCACAATTAATTCTGCGTTTTTATCGAAATATGCTTCGTCTTGTTTCAAGTCTCCTGTTTTGGCCAAGGCAACCAAAAATATGTTATTGAGTTTCGAAGAAACTTCCACTGGAAGATTTTTTATTTGAAAATACACAAGCGTAAGTTTATGTGTTCCAGTTTTTGTCTTTAATGGATTGGCAATCTCACATTCATCCATTCCTATTTGAATCTGGACAACATTCAGCTGGCGATAGTAGATAGATATGCACTATCACACGCCATTTTAAAGTTTAAGTTTCATAGATGGAGCCACTTTAAAGCTTCAAAGCTTCAACGCTTTGAGCTTCTCAAAGCGTTGAAGCTTTGAAGCTTTAAAGTGGCTCCATCTATGATATTTTGTAATCACGTGTGAGGATATGTGTCTTTGATAATGGCTCATGCTCTCGACCAATCACATGTGAGGGGATTTGTGTCTTTGATATTGGCGCATGCTCTCGATCAATCACATGTGAGGGGGTTTGTGTCTTTGATATTGGCGCATGCTCTCGGCCAATCACATGTGAAGGTATGTGTCTTTATTATCATCAAGAACCAATTAGAAACAGCACACAAATGGAAAAAATGTGGGATATATGATGTATAAATAAAAGATAGAAGAGAATAGAAGACTTGTTTTTATTTGTATTCATCGCTTTATTTTCGACACATTTAATTACAAGTATAGACTTGATTTTTTGTTTTGGCATATTTATTTACAAATATGCCTCTGACTCGAATCGTTGACCACTTTCAATCAGGCCAAGAGGCTCTTTTTCTCCATTTGCGGATGTATTTATTATTGGTTGGTCTTCTTCATCGATGATGTCGTCGTCGTTTGTTGGGGTATCTATTTCACTAGTGGACTCGCTATCCCCCTTCTGCTTTTTTGTGCGGCGAGATGGCTGTGCGGCTGTCGTTCGTTTTTTTCCTTTTGTAGCAACAGGTGCTGCAGGAGGTATAGCGGCAGCGTTGTTTCGAGCAACTTGCTCGATACATGGTTTTAGGAGTTCACTTAAGTTTGTCAGGATCTCGATTGTTAGGAGATCACCACTGAGTTCAGCCTCAGCTGTTATTTGTGTTAAATCAGCTGTGGCTGAACTCACAAGGGTATTAAAACGATCTTCGGTCATACGAACCATATTCTCGATATTTTTCATGCCGGCGACTACGAGCTTTTCTATTTTTAATACCTCGCCCCAACCATTCTGTACCATCGAAACTTGCTCGCCAGTCGGTATTTGCAGGTCAAAACAAATACCTCCATTCCAATTTCGTTTTGCCATATGCATAGGTACAGGTGCTGACAGTAGGGCATCATAGTCGTGAGCAGTTCCAGGATAATAGAACTGTAGCTCATCGAACGCTCGTAGTGTTTTACACAACGTTAAAACACCGTTGATGCCCGCCAACGAGATAGGTGTTGACATTTTCGAGCCGTTTATTGTTGCATCAACATAAAAGCCAGTTGCACAGTGTGCAAATAACTTTGTGGCTGGCACAATGCCAATTGTCAGCCACTTTGAATTCGAATTATTAAGGAAGAAACGTTTTTCAATTAACATTCGATTTCTCGTAACGGCACCGAATGTTGGAGGTTCAGGCTGAAATATTTTAAAATGATATGAAATTAATTTTTTGTTATAATAAATTGAAAAAATAAATTGAAAAAATAAAATCTTACCGCATTAGTCTGTCCATAGCCCATTTGGTTGGTTGGATATGTCATATTACCAGGGCCACCTCCATTACCATATCCATAGCCGTTTGCCTGTGGTCCGTTGCCATTGCCATACTGGGTAGGGTTCGGAAATTGGTTGTAGCTCTATAAAAAAGCAAAATGTAAAAAATTAAAACGTTTAATATGAGCTTATTTCACAACCTCTGAAAGCTTTGGCACTGTCATCTATGATTAAAAAAAATACTCACACGTTGGCCATAAGGATATGACACATAACTGCCAAATGGAACTTGGTATCTGTTGAAATTGCGGTTGTACATTATCCTTTTTTACTATTTAAATTACGAATCGAATATTTTTTGACGATTTTTCTGCACTTGGTCTTGGCACTAATGTCTCTTTGCTATTTATTTTGTCGTAGATTTCGTTTTTTCTTCACTTTTTTTGTTCTTGAAATTCGAGAATCGAATTTTTTTCACAGGCTTTTTCACAAATAATTTGTTTTGTAAAATCGAGAAAACAAATCTATTATTTTTTCACTGACACGTCTGCTCACCACAATGATCGAAATCGAAAAGAACAGTAAATGAGTGGCCAAATGAACACGCTACCAAAAATGATTACTTTCGTAGATAAATTTCGCTTTTTCTTCACTATTTTTGTTCTTGAAAATCGAGAATCGAATTTTTTTCACAAATAATTTGCTTTGTAAATCGAGAAAACAAATCTATTATTTTTTCACTGACACGTCTGTTCACCACAACGATCGAAATTGAAAAGAACGGTAAATGAGTGGTTAAATGAATACGCTACCAAAAGTGATTACGGTGCCATAATATAGATTCTAAGAATTTAAGAATGCACTTTTTTTTGAAAAAAAAACAACAGCGGAAGGTAACAGCTTACGCAGCTTTTTTTAAAAAAAAAGAAAGAGCTACTTTTATTTGGGTAACGAAATGATTATGGTGTCAGAATATAGATTCTAAGAATTTAAGAATGCACTTTTTTTGAACAAAAAACAACTGCGGAAGCCACCAGCTTACGCAGCTTTTTTTAAAAAAAAAAAAAGAGCTACTTTTATTTGAGTAACGATTTTATGATTATGGTCTCAGAATATAGTTGAACACATATAGTTGACTGAGATAGTTGTGTTATCTTTCCATTTGATAATTGAAAAAAAGTGAACATGGTAGGTTCAATTCTCATCCAAACATAATCTTTTTTTTTTATTTTAAAATACTGAGCCATACGCACAAACGCTATGTTATTCATCGTATACGATTAAATGCTAATATTTAACGGTAGTATCAAGTGAAAATGGACTCTACCACTCAAACTGTCGGTAACGACAATTTGGATTAATATTAAATTAAATTATTGCTTAAGCATTGCCGCGTTGTAAGCATTATTTAGTAAGCATTTTATTTGTACTTGGCCTAATTGTATGGAATGCGACGTTGCAACAATTGGGCCAATGTAGGTTAAGTCAAAATGTATATATATATGGTTGAATTTGATTAATAAAGCACTCTTAATTTGACTGCAAAGGTGTATTGTTGTTACCTTTACATTTGGTCCTTCGATCTTCAGTTAATCGGTGACAAATATCACATCAGCCCAGTGCATTTTTAAGTGTCTTTACACGAACTATCACATCAGCCCAGTGCATTTTTAAGTGTCTTTACACAAACGATCACATCAGCCCAGTGCATTTTTAAGTGTTGTTACACGAACTATAACATCAGCCCAGTGCAATTTTAAGTGTTTGTACACGAACTATTACATCGGCCCAGTGCATCCCTTTTGAAGTGTTATCATACGAATTTCGACGTCAGCCCAGTGCATCACAGACTATACTAGCCCAGAGCATTTCGAAAGCTATATCAAGCCCAGTGCGTTTACTTGTGTCAATATACGCTAAAAACAATATAAGCCCAGTGCGTAATACACGTTAAAAATAATAATAGCCCAGTGCATTTAATCATTTGGTGAGTTTTTCATAACCTCAGTTCGAAGATGTCTACGATTGAAGCGCTTTTACAATCGCAGCAAGTGGAAGTGGACGAGATTAAACGTTTGATTCGAAATTATAAGAAAGATGGCGAGATAAGAAAAAGTGAAGCTTATTTGAAAGAAAAAAAGGAAACCTTTCGAGAATCATTTCGAGTGATAAAGCAAAATGACTTACAAATCAATCGGATCAAGACGTCTAATGATGGGGTCCAACCATACTTTCAAGAAAAAACATTTGAAAATGTGAACAGCGCATATCAAGAAATAATGAAAGATATCGAGGATCGCTTGGCAGAAATTCTTCGATCCGAAAGTGTAAATCCAACATCGAATGGAATTGGAACAGTGATATCGAATTCAACTCCGACTGCACTATCCAATAACCAAGACGCCGACGCATACACCGAAAATACAACGGAAGCTACGGCTTCTAATTCATCAAATACGTTGGCAGAAAAAGAAAATATGAACATTGGCACGGGTCATTCGGAGCGTCGTAATGAATCGCCAACAATGGATCATATTAAAGATGATGAACCGGACTTGTTGACCATATATTACAATGAATTAATGGACGTGTTAGCAGCCGCTAGAACCCTGAACTTGGACTCACCTCACGGATTAATCGTCGCACATATGAATAATTTGAACACAATTTGGAGCGAATTTCGTGGGATCTATCATGCGGAAATCGTAAGGAAACGGACGGTTAAATTCGACTATCAAACACTGCTCATTAAGTATATGGATATATCTGGTAGGCTAGCCGATTTCACAAGTAATGTTAATAACGATCACATGTCTTCAAGCATTCAATCTAACATAAAATTACCACAATTACAATTACCAGAATTCACCGGTAAATTAACCGAATGGAAAAATTTTATTTCAATGTTTGACAGAATGGTTCATAATAATCGTCGAATTGACAACGGTCTAAAAATTGAATATTTGAAGACATGTGTGAAAGGAGACGCCGCTAGAGTGATCAAACACATACATCCAAATCCAGAGAATTATTTAACTTGTTACGAATTATTAAGAAAGCGTTTTGACAATTTACGAGAAATTTTGGGTTCATTAATCGATAACATGATGAAACTTCCTAGGTTAAAATGTGAAAATGCGGAGGAATTAAAATTTATGCATGATACCGTATATGAATCAATTATGTCAATAAAAAATCTAAATATAAGCGTTGATAATTGGGACCCACTTTTGACACATATTTTAACGAAAAAATTAGCGTCTCAAACTCTCATACACTATGAATGTTCTTTAACAGACGTGAAAAAGCCTCAGTCGCTTATACATTTTTTGAATTATCTAGAGTCAAGGTTCATGGCACTCCAAAGTGCAAGCGTTCATGGTGATATGAGATTTGGGGATCAAGGTCGGGGAAATTCTAATTCTCAAAACAAATTTAACGCGCACTCTAACGCACACTCTAACGAAAAATCATCAAAATGTGTATTTTGTAATGACACAAGTCATAAGCTTTTCCAATGTCAACCTTTTAAAAACAAAGAACCTAAAGAAAGATTGAATTTTGTTAAAGAAAAAAGCTATGTACGAGTTGCTTTGCGCCTCACAAGTCAATGGATTGCAACAGCCAACATTCTTGTAAAGTCTGTTCGAAACGACATCATTCTCTGCTTCATCTTCAGAGGGTAGTTGAAAAAAATATCAAAGTAAACGTTGCTAAATCCTCAACGGAAGTAGACGTTGTAAACATAAATTCTAATGTTGTGCGGAGCTCTGGTTCAATACTTTTGGCAACGGCAATGGTGGCCGTGTTTGATAAGACCGGAGCACGGGTTTTATTACGTGCTTTACTAGACCAGGGCTCCCAAAGTGCTTTCATTTCCGAGACGGCGGCACAAACATTAAAGTTAAACCGAAATGAAATAAGGGCGATGATCGCTGGAATCGGTGAAAGAAAGCAAATTGCTAAACATTCAATTAACTTGGTGATTGGCCCACGCTTTGAATCGGATTTTATCTTGAATACGGAGGCAATTGTGTTGCCCAAGTTGACTCGCATTACGAGTAATGAAAGCGACAATCATGATCTTGATTTCATAAACAATTTGACTTTAGCTGACCCATCATTTTTATGTGATTCCGAGATCGATTTAATTTTGGGCGTGTCGGAGTATGTGCAAATCTTAAAAGTGGGTTTGATGAGGGCGTCCGATAAGCTATTGGCTCAAAACACGGAACTTGGATGGGTCGTTTCCGGTGCTCTTTGTCCAAAACCGGGAATTAATGTTGTCACTCTTGTAACAAATGTTGAATTGCTCGATACGGTCAAACGGTTTTTTAGCTCTGAGGAATTTGAAAATGACGAACGTGTTGATCTTACCGAAGAGGAACAATATTGTGAGGATCATTATAATCGAACCGTCATGCGTAATCAGGACGGCAGATTTGTGGTCACTTTACCATTCAAAAATGGTTTGTCTCAGCCAGAGCTGGGCGACTCCCGTAGATGTGCTATTGCAACGCAGTTTCAATTAGAGCGTCGTTTTGCTCGCAATCCTCAGTTGCGGGATGAGTATTCAAATTTTATTCATGAAGGTATTGAAATGGGTCACATTGAGGGGGTACCATTCGATCCTTCAGAACGTGTTCATTATATGCCGCACCACTGCGTTTTTAAGGATAGTACTACGACAAAACTTCGTGTTGTATACAACGCGTCACAGAAAACAACTAATGGCAAGTGTTTGAACGAACAGCTGGCCATCGGGGCGGTTCTTCAAAGTGATATTGTGACGTTATTACTTCGATTTAGAATGTTTAGATATGTCTTTACCGCTGACGTGGAAAAGATGTATAAGCAAATTCTTTCGAATGAAAGCCAATATGATTTGCATCGCTTTGTGTACAGATTTTCACCAAATGAGCCTCTTCGTGATTTCCGTATGAAAACGGTCACGTTCGGGACAGCAAACGCGCCTTACTTGGCTATTCGCACACTTCAAAAATTGGCCGAACTGATTAAAGAGGAGTATCCATTGGCGCATAAAATGATTTTGAATTGTATGTATATGGATGATGTAATGGGGGGTGGAAATACGGTTGATGAGCTGGTGAGAACATACGATCAGCTCAAGGCGGCATTTTCATCGGCTTCATTCAATTTACGAAAATGGTGCAGCAATGCACCAGAATTGTTGTCGCACATTCCAGAAATTGATAGAGAAGCAAAGGCTCAAAGCTCGAATGTGAGAGCGCTTGGCATTGCTTGGTCTCAGATTACCGATGAATTCACATATGGATTTTCAATAAAAATGGATTCAAATCCCCGTACCAAGCGACACTTGACTTCTGAAATCGCATCTCTTTTTGATCCACTTGGTTGGATTTCCCCAGTAGTGCTTCGTGCAAAACATATTCTTCAGCAGCTTTGGATGGAAGGTGGGGATTGGGATGTGCCGGTTGGTGAGAATTTTATCAATTCATGGCAAAGAATTAAGTGTGAGTTGAATTTGATATATGATTTGAAAATTCCCCGGTGGGTGGAATACAAGCCAAATGATGCTATTGAACTCCATGGGTTTTGTGATGCAAGTGAGGTTGGTTACTCTGCCGCAATTTATATAAAAAATGCAACTGAGGCCACAGTTCGTTTGTTGATTGCAAAGGCACGGGTGGCACCAAAAAAAAACAAATTTAACGACGAAAACGTAACGATTCCACGTCTTGAATTATGTGGAGCAATGTTGCTTTCACAGTTGGTCAGAAAGGTATTTGGGGCATTTGATATTTCATTCCAAAGAGTTTGCCTGTGGTCAGATTCGAAAATCGTCATTAGTTGGATCAGAGGGGATCCAAAGCGGTATAAAACTTTTGTTGCTTCGAGAATCGCAAAAATTCACAAATTGGTCAGCAAAAATGATTGGTTTCATGTTGCTTCGGAGTTAAATCCAGCGGATTGCGCTTCGCGTGGCCTGTTACCGAGTGAATTAATAAATCATGAGTTGTGGTGGCACGGCCCCAAATTTTTGCTGGATAATGACTTTAATTTGCCAGTATTCGATGATATTGAAACTGACCTAGATCAACAGTTGAGTACAATAACCGTGTCAAATGCTACGGTAGCTCATTCATCGCTACCTGACGCAGCAACTTTTGATGAGCTAAAAAAAACTGGTTGCGTGCGACATCGCATCGAAAAATTTACAAACACAGCATTCGGGTATTTTTACGACCGACGAGTTGCGAAATGCTGTTCAAAAAATAATAAAAATCGTACAGGGGGAATCGTTTGCGTTTGAACTTGATCTGTTGAAACGGAAAAAGCCATTGCCAAAGTCCAATAAGTTTATTTCTTTAAGTTTGTTTATTGATGAGAATGACATAATACGCGTCGGCGGCCGTTTGCGAAAATCCAATTTGCCATTTGAAACAAAACATCAGATTTTGCTTCCCAGTAAGCACGATGTAACGAATCTGATTATTCGCGACTGCCATGTGAAATGTTTGCATGGCGGACCAAAACTAACAGAAGCTGTTTTTAGGCAAAATTATTGGGTAAGCAACAGTCAGCGTGTGGTAAAAACGGTCCTTCATAGATGTGTGGACTGTTTCAGAGTAAATCCGAAGCCAATGGAACAGTATATGGCCGATTTACCTGCGAATAGAGTAAATCCGGTCGAAAAGCCGTTTTCGAATACCGCGGTGGATTACACCGGAGCTATTCATGTGAAAACGACGAATTCACGTGGCTGCAAATCCCAAAAAGCATATATCGCGATCTTTGTATGCATGGCTACAAAGGCGATCCATATTGAAGCGGTCACGGATATGACCGCTGAGGCATTTATTGCTGCGTTTCGTCGTTTGGTAGCTCGTCGTGGTGGCATTAGGAATTTGTACAGTGACAATGGCACTAATTTCGTTAAATCAAATAAAATTTTGCTTGAAAATGACTCAATTAAGGATGAGCAAGAATATCATGCGGCAATCTGCGAGGAATTGGCAAAAAATCAAACTCGTTGGTTTTTTTCGCCACCTGGAGCACCACATTTTAATGGCTTAGCGGAGGCGGCCGTGAAATCGGTTAAGCTTCACTTGAAAAAGACAATTGGGGAGACCAAACTCTCCTTTGAGGAACTTTGCACACTGTTGGCACAAGTGGAGGCTTGTGTCAACTCTCGTCCACTATGTTCGCTTTCATCTAGCCCAAATGATGCGGCCGTGTTGACACCGGCGCATTTTTTAATTGGGGAGTCTGCCATTTGCCCACCAGAACAAAATCATCTGGAATCAAAAATGAGTTGGCTGAATCGTTGGCAACGAGTCCAACAGATGACGCAATATTTCTGGAAGAGGTGGCAAATGGACTATTTAAATCAGCTCCAAGTAAGGACAAAATGGGTAGACCGGAAAGCGGAACCTAAAATAAACGACCATGTTTTGATTCGTGAGGAGAACCTTCCTCCGTCGCGGTGGCTCACTGGTGTTATCGTTGAAACACATCCTGGTGATGACGGTCTCGTCAGAGTGGTTTCAATAAGGGTCGGCGATGCAATAATGAAAAGACCCATAACAAAGATATGTCTCTTTCCCCAAGATGAGGATGGAAAGAGCATCCGTGCCAATTTGGTGCGTATTACAACGCCAAAACAAAGAAAACAACGCTCCCTAGTACTGCCAATTTTAACGGCAGTTGCGTTAGTGGGCTTCGAGTGAAAGTCATTGTGTTGCATTTGTTGATGTTTAATTGGAGATTATTTTCATCACACCATGAAAATATTGTGTCAATATCATTCTATGACATCATCCTGTGATGTTATTTTGAGGAATATTTTAACATCGTCAGCAAAAAGCAATATTTTTGATTTGATTCGTAGTGGGAGGTCATTGATAAAAAGAGCGAAAAGCAGGGGAGATAGTACAGATCCCTGGGGAACTGATGATTTCGGTGTTATGTACTGAGATTTGGCACCTTTAATGCATACATATTGTTTTCTGTCTATTAGATATATTTGTATTAGTCGAATAAGGCGGTTATCCAATGGTAGGGCGGATAATTTTTGAAGGAGAATGTTATGATCGACCTTATCAAAAGCCTTGGCCAGATTCATAAATATCACATCAACACGGCCGCCTCTCATCAGTATTCAAGTAGGTTTCTGTTTGTAGATTTTCCAGCTGTAAAACCGTGTTGTTGTGGAGAGATGAGATGTGAGGTTTTGGCTAGAATATGTTTGCATAATATTTTATCGAATATTTTGGATATGGCAGACAAGACACTTATTGGGCGATAATTTTCTATATTGGGTGTATCTCCAGATTTATGAATTGGGAATATAACTTGTTTTCCATTCGTCTGGATATTTTGCATTTTTAGTAGCCATGATGAATAAAATTAACAATGGTTTTGTGATGGTATCTAATGTATTTTTGTAAACAATTGTTGGAATGCCGTCAGGGCTGTTAATTTTATTTTGGTCTAAAGATTTTATCGCAGTAATGATGTCATCCCCGGTAATTTGAAAATAATTGTCATCATTGTTCTCATATGTGATATTCGTCTGCATTTTCTGATGTTTGATCTTTATCACAGAAACTGCCAAAATGACTCCAAAAATGCCAAATTTTGTTAATAAAAGCCTAGTTTTGAATTTTAGCAATGTAAATGTGACAGAAAATAACTAAATACGTTAGTTAGGGTATGAAATGGTAAAAAAGATTTGATAAAATGAGGTAAAACCAAACAAAAGTGGAAAAAAACTGGGGGGAAATCGCACTCTCGCAACTGTGAACCAATGCCACCAATGCGACCAATACGACCAATATTCACCACTGTAAATGTTCATGTGAATGTCACGAACTGCTCGACGAACTGTCAAGCGCAATTGGTGTATTGGTATTTGTGTATATTGGTCTTTATTGGTGATACATTGGTGAGTATTGACGCATTGGTGTTGGGACAAATATTGAGGCAAATGTGGCCAATAGGGTGGTTCGGATTTTGGGCCATAATATTTTTTTTTTTAAATTTCATATTAATGACCAAAATTATGACCTCCGATGACCCCTGATATGGAGGTTTGAAAAAGTGAGAAAAACTCCAGTTTTTCCCCTAACGAATCTAAAACTCATCAAAATCTCTTGTAATATGCTTCAGTTCGATTCTAATTTTGAATACGAATCCAACGATACCCATATCATCAAAATTGGTTGATTCTTTCAAAAGTTATGACATTATCCAAACTTTACCCCCACCCCTCGATAATGTTGAAAAGGGGCTTTGTTTGTCTGTCGGTACTTTCAATCGATTTCGACGAGACTAACAGAAGTTAGTAAAACTAAGATTTTTTTGTTCTACACTTTTTCGATCTAGGGTCCTCGAACTTGTAAACTGCCCCCCCTGCCAGAGGTCACTGTGCCTCAATCACAACACATGCAGAAACGGTATGGGTATCATTTGAAAGGTATTGAAGTCAGCTTTCAAACTGCATGTCAGCAGTTTGAACAATAATTCGTTATTGGGATTTTTTTGGCAAACTACTGAAAAGTTGCATAACGCCCTCTATCTCAAAATTTCCGCTGAACTTTTTATCATAATTTCCACCATTCTAGGGTAATAATAGGTGAAAAATGCTGCATATCAGGGATACAAACCGGTTTGACATTTCTCATACAAACCAATTTTTGAACGGTTCCACTATTTCACTCCAGTAGTGTATCGAACGAACTGGAGTAAGTGGAACGTTCCAAAATGTTCAATGCAATGAGCTCACACTCTCACACAACTGTGCAATATGTAAGCGTGTTAGTGATGCGGTTTCATTGGCACATACACACTTACGCATACATAGATGTGGAACGTTCCGGAGCGTTCAAATTGCTCCGGTTCTGTCATAAGTCAAAACCATTTCATCGTTCCGTTTCAATTTGTATCTCTGCTGCATATTCGTTATATCTGGGAAAATTCGTTTTTTTTTTTAGATATTGAGGTCGGAAGCGAAAAAACACCCTAAAAATGGCAAAAAATGCTATTTTTCCTGAATATGCTAAAAAAATGGGCACAAATGTATTTAAATTGTAGTTTCAAAGCTAACCAATTTGAAATGGACAATTGTCTTTCATATTGCAATATGCTTCAAAAACATGTTCCAAAATAAAATCGAATATGAAGCCCCAAAACTGGAAATTTCATGAAAATGTGTTTACAAAAACTAATACAATTATGTATTACAATTATTTGTATACTAAATATTAAGTGATCAGAGCACATTTCACCAAACCGAAACGATTTGAATCTCCTGACACTTTACAATCGACTTGTTTTGCATATAGCATTCCTGATATTCCGTATCCTTCGGGGTGATGCACCACCATCCACCATACTTGAAGAATTTATTTGCCCTAAATAGTGACAATACACGATCAATGAACAAATGAATAATTATAAAGCCAATCACAAATTATCACATGATGTCATTATGTATCGAGGGTCCAAAAATGTGGAATGAAATTGCTGAGGAAATCAGAACTTGCAATACGATAAATGATTTTCGAAATAATATTTTTGATCATCTAATGAACAAACAAATCGAATCATAAATATTACTCTTAAGCAAAATATAAAAGTAAATATAAGTTAATATTTAAGAAAATTTATAACTAATTGGCCCTCGGGCAGCATTGTGGAATGATCATTGCACACATATGAATTTTATGTAGATTATTCTCACCGAATAAAGAAAAAATAAATAAATAAATAAATGCGGAAAAGTCAGGATTACGAATGTAATTCAATTTATTTATTATTCAATTCATTATTCAAGTTGGCTAACAATGCGATTGTAATTGGATATTTCTTATGGACTATCGGCGGTCATCATATTTCTAACATCCTCTCTTGATCGCCGATGGACTTGCTAAGCGTTTAGGCTGGTATTTCGTGTGATGCACTTGTCACGAATTCTTCTGCTGTGGACACGATAAACGAAGATGATAAGCTTTATTATTTCGAAGGCTGCGATGATGATAATGCCGAGTGCCATGATGTCCGTACTTCCTCTCGTTAATTTGATGGTCTTTTGTCCGCTTACGTCTGTCGTCTGTTTGCTGGTTGAAGCGCTGCTACCCATGATTACCTTTCGATTAGTGCGTTATATTAATACTAAATGCTTTTTCAAATAAGTTCCGTTCTTGTTTACAATTTTCAATGGATGTGAAATTCAAAAAGTTTTACAAAAAATATGCGTGTGACATTAAATTCTTCACAGTAATATAGTAGTTTTGGTAGATCTTTATTTGTTGAGGGTCGAAGATACAATGATTTGTAATACTAATTGTCTTACTTTAAATGGCATTCGGGCCATTCTAGTGACATTCGCTGGAATGTGCCCTTTGTGTGGTGTGGCTCATAGAGTACATACCACATCATCTCCCCCGCTCACTCAAAATTTGTGAGCAAATTTTTATTTAATTTATGTTAATGAATAGTTGCATTTTGTCTTCTTATTTGATGAAATTTGATTTTACTTATACCGATCACTGAAACTGAATCAGGCTATTTTTTTATATTTTGAAATTTGATACAAGTTGATTTTGGTATTTGAAATTGCTTTTTGCAATTTTTGTTTTCTTATTTTTAAATTTTAAGGTTTTTTTTTTATTTTGAAACGATATCCGATTTCTTGGGTTGATATTGTTTACCAGTTTACAATTGAACATTTTGAAATGTGATATTTGATATTTGATCTCATGCTATTACGATTGAATACTGATTTTTCTGAGTTTTGACATTTTACTATTTGATTATATTTTGATTTTATGGTATTAATTAAATTTTTTTATATAATTGATACTTTGTCATTGTGATTGAAATTTGATATTTTCCTACGTTTTGTAATTGAAATATGAGTTTTGAAATTTTCTATGGCAATGATTGCTTGAACTGAAATTCTGAAATGATTTCTATAAGTTTCATTTTTGAAATTTGATATCTCGTTGGTGAAATCGCGTAATTCGATCTCTGAAGAAGTTTTGGTTATTAGTATAATTCAATACGAAAACTGTTTGTTTGAATTAGTTAGTGAGTTTGGTCCGAAGGATGCGTTGCAATTGATATTGTTGGGATTTGAAATGCAATTATCATTAATTAATTGTTTAACTATAACACTATACAACAAAATTGGACCTTAGGAATAATGCAGACTTGGGACTAGTCTCGTTTGAAACCTAATGATACCCAGAAAAAAAATCCGGCGTGCTTTTTTCTCTAACACGCCATTAAAATTTTTATTGAATCAGTGAATCTGTGGGTCTCCAGGCCCATTTTTTCGATTTTCATCATTTTTGAGCATTCAGATTTTGGTCTATATCTCGTGAACAATCACGAATATCACTTTGCAATCTTCAGCAAAGTTGTTGTCCGAATCACTAACTACATTTTTTCTGAAGATACCACATAGGAAAAAAGTCATCTTCATGTTCCTTTTTGGAAAAATGCAAAAAAATGGTGAGAAAGTAGCCGTTTTTCGTAGTTTTTGAACCATAACTCAAAAACGATTCGGAATTTCGACTTACTTCAAAAGCACAAATGTAGCCTATATCAATCTATAGACCTCTTCCTAATATATGAAAGCCATATATTCACTCCTCGATAGTGTTTTACACCTCAAAACCATTTTGGTAGCCAAAACAATGACAATTTTATCATGATTTTCCAGATTTTGGCCCATAAATCAAGAATGATGAGGAATTTCTCGTTACTATTCTCAGCAAAAATGTTGCTCAAGTTATGATGAACAATTTTTCTTAAGACAACGACGCCATCAAACTATCTTCTGGTCATCTGTTTAGATCATGAATCATTTTTCGAGTCCAAACCTGCCATTTCTACAGTATTTGGCCCATTAATCCAGAACTGATTCGAATTTCTTATTAATTTTTCTGACAAAAATGCAGTCCATAACCAAATACATAGCTTTTCTTAACATGTCAACCCGAAAAAACACATAGTGACTATAACCATTTAAACCTGATTTAAAATAGTACACATGGGGTTTTTTGTTTTTTGTTGTTTGATTTTACGAATGGTTTTGTTTTCATTTAAATTTAAGTCAATCAATGTATCTTTGAGTTTGTTGTCATTGTTTTGGTCTTGAATTTGCATTAGTTAGCTGTCGCAGCTCACTGATGATGGAAGCATTGTTTCCGAAATGTGCATTTGAGTAGAACTCAATAAATGTGTATCATTTGTCGAAATAAACAGTTTTTTATTGAGAAATTATAGAGCTCGAAGAAATCGTGAACAATTATGAGAAGTTGAAAGAAACATATAAAAAGAGTTGTTGTCAGAGCATGAAATAACTTGGATTTATCATCAATAATGGATTTATCGCATTAAAAGAAATTACGGAGTTGGAACATGAACAAGGAGATTGGGAAGAATCTAAAAAGAAACTTGAATCCAAAGTGAAAATCCAACTCGATGAAATTAAGATTTTAAAAAAGGAGCTCGCTAAAACAAAAAATGCGGCCAATGTGTCTGAATATGTGTCATCTGAGGATGATAACATAGCACACCATACAGGATTGTATCGCAAAGGGCGCACCACATTAATTTCTGAGGAAATAATTTCTGCGGACATTTTTCGGAAATAATTTCTGTTTCTAGCACATATTTTGAAACATTTGTTCTATAAACCGAAATAAGTTCTGGGAAATTATTTCTACATACAATTTTAAATAGTCAAAAAAAACATTGTTCTTGAAATTATTTCGCATATAAACTGATCTTCAGATACCGCTTTATTTCTATATAAATCATTTTACAATATTTCGAACCCACTCTGGGATCTTTGCTCGTAGTAAATCAGATTCTCTTCTCGCATTACCAACTATGAATCGATACACAGTTCCAATAGAGTTACACAAAGCAACTGGTGTGTGTCTTGGAACCGTGAAGTACTTGTTTTGTTTCAGGATGTTTCTATCCAAAGAACGCTTGCTTGGTTCTAAATGTTTACTTTTGTTGCTTTTAGTATATCGTAGATAAAAACGTTATCATCTGTATCTCTTGTTAGAACGGACCGTTTATCGTCAAATAGTTTGCTTTCAACTATTGCTGTTGCGCCTTTTATGCATGCGATTTCTCGACCCACAACTATCGATTCGCTTTCATCATTAGTTATGTTGAAAGGAGGAAGCTTCCAACATTTAATATCAGAGTTTTGAGTTGTCACCTTAATCCGGAACGAGGAGATATAGAGAAGTATTTGAAATTGGCAATAGAGTAAATGGATTTGATCAATTTGATTCAGTAGATACCCAAATGTTAGTATGATCAGTGCCATAGCAAAGTTTGAGAACTGGTGCAGCTTCCTCACAAACTAAGATACTATTTGTAGGATTGGCTAACTCAGTCATGAAGACTTTCTTATCGCGACCACCCGATATCTGAGCCGTTCTGGAACACAAAAGTGGACCACTAAGTGTATTTTTGGGGTTGACATGATAAGAAAAGTTGTGTATTTGGTTATGGACTGCATTTTTGTCAGAAAAATTAATAAGAAATTCGAATCAGTTCTGGATTAATGGGCCAAATACTGTAGAAATGGCAGGTTTGGACTCGAAAAATGATTCATGATCTAAACAGATGACCAGAAGATAGTTTGATGGCGTCGTTGTCTAAAGAAAAATTGTTCATCATAACTTGAGCAACATTTTTGCTGAGAATAGTAACGAGAAATTCCTCATCATTCTTGATTTATGGGCCAAAATCTGGAAAATCATGATAAAATTGTCATTGTTTTGGCTACCAAAATGGTTTTGAGGTGTAAAACACTATCGAGGAGTGAATATATGGCTTTCATATATTAGGAAGAGGTCTATAGATTGATATAGGCTACATTTGTGCTTTTGAAGTAAGTCGAAATTCCGAATCGTTTTTGAGTTATGGTTCAAAAACTACGAAAAACGGCTACTTTCACACCATTTTTTTGCATTTTTCCAAAAAGGAACATGAAGATGACTTTTTTCCTATGTGGTATCTTCAGAAAAAATGTAGTTAGTGATTCGGACAACAACTTTGCTGAAGATTGCAAAGTGATATTCGTGATTGTTCACGAGATATAGACCAAAATCTGAATGCTCAAAAATGATAAAAATCGAAAAAATGGGCCTGGAGACCCACAGATTCACTGATTCAATAAAAATTTTAATGGCGTGTTAGAGAAAAAAGCACGCCGGATTTTTTTTCTGGGTATCATTAGGTTTCAAACGAGACTAGTCCCAAGTCTGCATTATTCCTAAGGTCCAATTTTGTTGTACAGCGTTACATGTGAATCGTTTTGGCTTGGCTGAGATGGGGATACAACATTTTCTCTCATTTCTCGAGTGCTCTACAAAACAAAATATTTCGTATTATTTCAAATCTTCAAAAAAAACTATCTGTATCAGTCTGAACAAACCATAGATTGATGTTGAATTTCCTGTGGAGCATTTAAGTGAGGGTGGGAGAGCGGCGTCAATCGAATGAAAGCATTTGATTTATTTGGTGGTTGTTTCTGTAAAAAAACACATAAATTTGAATCAAGTATAGGCCACATCAGCTTCTACTATTGACATTTTTCATCGACCTCAATATCTATCGATTGTGTCCACTTAAATTTATATCGACTTCGATTTATATCGACTTTCAATTGTAGCTGTGCTATACGATTTGAACATACCATAACATTTGCCGTGAGCTGTGGTTTCTCAATTCCGATGGATAGATCAGTATCGTTTGACTGTAATCTATCGACTTTTTTGATTACATGTGAATCTGAGATGGGGATACAACATTTTCTCTCATTTGTCGAGTGCTCTACAAAACAAAATATTTCGTATTATTTCAAACCTTTAAAAAAAACTATCTGTATCAGTCTGAACAAACCATAGATTGCTGTTGAATTTCTTGTGGAGCCTTTGACTGAGTGTGGGAGAACGTCGGCAATACAATAAAAACATTTCGCCTCTTGGGGACTTTATTCTTTAAAAATTACATCAAGTTGATTCAAGTGTAGGCCATATTAGCTTCTACTTTGCCATTTTCAATCGACCTCTGATTGTTTCCACTTAAATTTATATCGACTTCGATTTATATCGACTTTCAATTGTAGCTGTGCTATACAATTTGAACATATCGAAAAAATTACCTTGTGCTGTGGCTTCTCAATTCCTTTGACAGATAGACCACGGTCTGCAATATCATTGGACTGGAGATCATTGATTTCAGATATAGCATGCAAACGATTTTTGTCTTTCAACGTTGAAAGATTTCTCTGAAAACAAAAAAGGTCATAATTTAAGGTTATGTATATAGAAGATGATATGCACAAATGCGAACTATACTCACGGTATTTCTCTTTGGTGATTCATCTATAAATTGTAGTTGATCAGATCTCATTTTTAAGGCGATGTTATAATTGACGGCAATATCGGATTTTTGTACCGGCGAATATGATTTTTGACATTTGTTGTTTGTTACAATGATTTCACCATTTTTCACACTTTGAATATGCAGATTAAACAGATTTTCCATATTTTTTTGCGAATTGCTACTTACACGTTTTTACACACAAGTACTCTTTCTGCGTGAAAGATAAATTGTCAATTGACAGCGCCACCACTCTCCACTTCAATTCATATGCACTACTTGTAAAAACAAATGTCAAATGCATTTTGTGGTCAAAAATGTCAAATCTGGTCAGCTCAATAAATATTTTTCAATCTTTATACAAATTTAGTTTTAACGTTTAAATTATAATTTAAATAATGGCTCGACCACGTAAAGCCCCAATACCAAGAACAATTCGCGTCAAAATGTATAGACAGAGGAAAAAGTTGCAAAAGAAGAAAGAAGAGGCATTAAATGCATATCTTTTGCAACGGTTCAGTAGCGAAAGAAATCAGTACCTCGGTTCGACAGATGATAATACAGCACCAGAAAATGCCGAGCCAGAATCATTCAGAGTTAAATTGAATCAGTGGGTTATTGATTACAATGTTCCGTTACGTGCAGTTGATGGTTTGTTATCCATCTTACATGAACATGGCATTGGATCCGTACCAAAAAATCATCGAACATTATCGAGTACACCGACCAATATCGAAATAAATAATGTGGCAGGCGGAAAATTCTGGTACAATGGACTTGAGAAATCTTTGCGACACATTTTCTGTAGCCTCGATCGTGATATCAGCATTAATCTAAAATTCAATATTGATGGGCTACCTTTGTTTAATAGATCTGAAGTTCACTTTTACCCAATTTTAGGATCAATTAGTGGTATGTATGACCTAATATTTTCCACATCCAGAACTTAATTGTAATAAATTTCTTGTTATTAATTGAAGAATTTCCGTGAATTCACCCAATGGTGATCGCTATTTGGTGCGGCAGTAATAAGCCAACAATATTGAATGATTACTTGAGACTCTTCGTGGAAGAATGCACACATTTAATTGAGAATGGCATGTCAGTAAATGGTCACCAAATTACAATCAGGATACTTTGTTTTGTTTGCGATACCCCCGCTAGATCCTACATAAAAGGTAAGTATTAGTCGATACAAATGCAATGATCGATTGACGTAAAATATATCGACTGTTTAAACAGCTGTCAGTGATAAGTGGTCGGTAGAATTATTATACTTGAAAGTTTACAATGAAAGTAACCATATAATTTTCATATTCGTTATATTGATGATATACAGGAATTGTTGGACATAACAGTTACTTCGGTTGTCAGAAATGTATGGCTCAAGGAACCTATTTTCGAGCATCTTGTAGACTGAGTTTTCCTCGAATTGCTGTAACGGATCAAGAAAGAGAAAGAGAGTTGCGAACGAATGAAAATTTCCTCAATAGATTCCAACCACAGCACCATATTACAAATTCCATTTTAGAAGACTTGCCAATCGACATGATCCGTGCATTCTGTACATCTGATGCACTACATTTACTGGATCTTGGAATCATGAAAAGGTAACAAGAAATTGATCTATTTATGTCATTTATTTGGAATTGAATCATTTTTATCGATGCATTTCAGGCTTATAAAAGGGTGGCTGGGTAAACAAAAACCATATCCACGAGCTTGGTCTGACGAAACAATTGTCGTGATAAGTGCTTTGTTACTGGGCTACAATCTAACAAAGCCATCTGATATACATCGTAGCATACGCCCGTCAAAAAGCATAAGTGATTGGAAGGGAACAGAATACCGAACATTTCTTCTCTACATTGGAATAGTTGTGCTCAAGGACTATTTAAGTGACGTAGAATACAATATGTTCCTAAAACTGTTTTGTGCTGTCACAATTTGCACTACAAAGGTATACGCCGCTTTCTATCCGGTAGCAAGAAAATTGTTCGTAGATTTCATCGAAAATCATATCGAAGTTTGTGGAGAAGATAGCATCACAAGCAATATTCATCATTTAAGTCACGTTGTGGATGATGTTGAGCACTTGGGCCCACTTAGTACCATCAGCGCATACAAATTTGAAAATCGATTGCACCACTTGAAACTGAGGATAAGAAAAGGTAAATAATGGTGAAAAGGCTGCCGCTCAAAATTACGATTTGAAAGCGGTAAAAGGAAAACTTTTTTGATATAAATATGTAAACAAACTTCTTATTCTGGTGTAAATTTTAATATATCATTCAATGACTGGTGTAGTAGTTCCACAAATAAAACATGGAAAACTTTTTTGTTTGCCATATAAAAATAATTTGGTATTTATTCCCCTTCTACACACATTGTAAACTCACTAATTTAAACATCACCAAAGTTCCTAAAAAATTAATTTGTAAGTCATTTGTGATATAGTCAATTCAAAACTATCAGAAGTGCATTTAATAAAAAAAATATTTTTGAATGGAAATTGAAAAATTCGACGTAAAATCTATCGACTATCGGCTGTCAGTGACAATTGGTCGGTACAATTCGACATTCTCCACATTCGAAAAAGTCAAATGACATCATTATTGTACCATATCTTTACTCTCCATACGATGATAAAGCAATACTGGTTAGTATGTTTTATGATCTGCTTGCGGTATCAAGTGTTTTATTTATCAAAGTCACGAAAAGCAGGATGGCATCACAAAATGCTTCACAAGAAAATATTTTATCATCATCGGACACAGAAAATGAATCGCTCAGTGAAGACGATTTGTACGAAGTATCTCAAGATGATCTTAGAACCGAGAAGCTGGACTCAGCAGAAGATATTATTACGACCAAAAAAGCAAAAAAAAGGGTATGTAAATCGAAGTAATCAATTGGAAGGTTATATACACATAACCTCAATTTCACGTTCGATTGCAGAATTCAATTGGCATTTCGATAAATTTACATAAGATATATTTCGAGCCGTATTTGTATTTCATCAAAAATGTGTCTAATTTCTTTGCAAAATAATTTTGTCGAAAGAAATCACATTTCAATTACTGTTGTAATCTATCGACCAGCTATATCAAAGGTGTGTGATATTGTCGATAGATATATTAGGTTTGGTCGATGGATTTGTATGTGAGTTGGTCGATGGATGGTCGATAGATGGTCGATTTAAATATTTTTATCGACCAATTATAGTTGGTTATAACGTTTAAACACAATTTTGATTGTAATCTTTAATTGAATGAATATGAAATGACGCTTCTTTATTGAGTTTTTTATGAAGAAAAACTTAAGCTTCATTAAAAAATAATTAGTTGAAATGAATAATTTTCTGAATTTTACGATAATTTTTAGGCGAAAAATCAAAATAGCAATGATCCACGTGGAAAACGTACTCGTACACGGCCAAATCGCTTCGGTAGCCGTGAAAGTACCGACAACTACAATTCACTCTTGAATGCTATTGTGAGCAACCAAACTGATGAACTTTTAGTAATGGACGATGTACAAAGGATCGATAGCTCGGGTGAAAATATGCTCAAATCTAATGGGTCAGACTGTATGCTTATTAGCGATGCAGACATCTCTACGCTCATAAGTACCAATATGAACAGTACACCGAAAGGCTCATCAAATGATCTCAATCATTCAGATAAACAAAAATCAACTGACAAAATGAATCAAACCGAGCTTCTCAAGTTACTATTGTATAAAATTGAAGCAATTGAGAATTTTCTCATATTAGATGTTAAAATTGAAAATATACAAGTCCATCCAACTGTCCGTGGAACTCATTTGGGAATGGCTGATATGGGAAAACTGAAAGAGCTTGACCTACCTGTTGAATCAAGTATCGGTTTACACAATTTGGAAAAAAAGTTGAAAGACAATGGATTTAAGCAAAGACTTGTAAGAAAAAAAATATCCATTTCTTTTGACTTTTGGAAAATCTCATCTTTTGTGTATTGCAGTTCGACGTTTTCCCTTGACCAACCTTTGGTTGGTGGCGAAGACGGTACTGGCAATGGTGTTAAAGTGCTAGAACAGGTGGTAAACTGTTTGATAGAACCATCGTTCTTGCCTAGCATCAGCTGGACTGGTAGAGGAAAGGGGAACGAGTCAAAAATTCCCTTGAGCGCGTATACCCACATCGTAAACTTCATCGCTATTACTGTCAACAAGGCAGATGCGGACTATAATAGTGAAAAAACTACATCCAAACTGAAATATAAAATTTTGAAACAAGCACCCACAAAGTTTGGGAAAATAAAAAAAAAAGAAGAATTTGGCTGGAACTGAGAATACTCAACAGACGTCTACGCAAAGAATTGTTTCTCCTCCGTCACCATCTGAATTGTGAGATATTAATGAACCAATATACTCAATTATTTTCTTAAACATCAATTGGCTGGTCGATAGATTTACATTTCATTTTAGATATAGCTAGTCGAAAAGTGTGTACAAATGTGAAATGTTCGACAGAAATATTTCAATTGGCTTATGAAAAATACCAATCTAGTAATTTAGTATACTAATTTGGTTTTTGTTTTCATTTGGTTTCAGATCGAGCATAAGCGAATCAACGCAAGTCGGAACCAAATTTGTTGCTCCGGAGCAATCTGTTAACCATAATAGTCAACAATATACAGTGTTCAACAATACTCAACATCCACCTCAAAATCATCAGCACATATTAAATCCAGTTCAACAGCACGGCCAGCACCTCAACCAATTGAATCTACCTCAACATCAACAGCACCCATTAAATCCAGCCCAACAGCCTCGACAACAACTTATTCACGGATCAAATCAAATGTTCTTTCAACAGCACCATGATCAATTGATAGCAAATCAATCAAATCAAATGAATATGTATGCAAAGCCTTCTCAGATTGCATTAGATACATCGGCTCTGCAATATCTTCAGAAATTGGGCATTGTGGTGCCATAACTATTTCATCAGATAAAAGTCCATCGATTCAATATAAATGAAAATATGATAGATCTCGAACGAAATAAAATGAATCGAATAATAAAATTTTAAGTTGAATTCACCACATTAGTGAATCATGCATTTGTTTTGGTTCGTGTTTGCAAGAATAGTTCTTATGTTTATTTAACACTTTTGTTCTTTTTTTATTATAAATTTTTTGCGAAGTTAAATGACGATTTCCATAGATGAAATATTACTATATATTATTTACTGTCGTGATTTGTACGTATTTGTCGAATTGATTAAACTATGCTACAAACGCAATAAAAACTCGAGATAAAATATGATGTATGTTGTAACCTATGTTCTTTCCATTTTAATTTCAAATGGTATGGTTTTTCTGCACACGTTTTACACTTCACTGCATTGGATTCATTTTTTTGCCTAACATAATTTGAAAACAAATTCAATACGAGTAATAGAAGTCGATTACAAATTATAGCCTAAAAGTGGTGATAAGAGTCACTTTGTTGGTGAGTCTACTGCTTTATGGACACATTCTGACCACGGAAATTTTATATATTAACATGTTGCAAATTATACTAATTAAAATTTGTACATTTTTCATTTGATCAGTGCATAATTTGTGCATAAGCTGTACATAATTAATACATAGTACAAAAAGTACTAATTTTCAACCATGCACTGGTTTTGTACATATTATGTACTGAATCAGGTATAAAGTGTGCACACTTTGCCTTGTTAAATATCGTTACAAAAGTTTACACGCTTTGTCATACAAAGAAAAGTAACATTTTCCCAATTGAAATTTGAAACTTGGATTGAACCTGAGATTGCATTACGGTGATTAGAACGATTTTTCTCTCTTTTTTTGACAGCAATTTAACGGGATTAGATTTTTGTGATTAAATCATCCATATGGAAAAAAAAGAAATGTAATTTGACACACATTTTGAGAAATTCACGCACGACTAAACTTTATACGATTGTATGTATTATATGACGATCAAAGAAGCGTTCTGATATTTTGACAATTTTGAAGTGTGTTGTACTAAATCACGGATTTGTGATTTTACGAAAATGTGTCCACTCACTAGTTTATTAACTATTTTTTCTTTTCTAATTTTGTTTTTTGTTTTTTTTTGTTTTAGCTTAATTAAATTTTTTTTTTTTGAAATTTTACTATTTGACGTTCTTTTAAGTGAACTTAACTAATCTTACTTTTCGTTTCACTTCCGTTGTGGTTTTTCGATTCTGCCTGTTGTCGTTCGTATGGTTTTCGTAGGATCTGCATAATGTGTTTGGTCTTCTCATGCTTCTGAATGGTGTGAATGGTGAGAGTTTCTTCTTTCCTTGGATGTTCTCGTAGGTCTCCAATGACGATTTTGGGTATCTTGTCTTGGTGGTTGATATGATTTTGTGTAGTTTATTGGGTGTCTTCCATGTCTTCTTGTGCGATGATTTTTCGCCTGCTCAATTCGTTCTGTGAGTGTCTGGACTCGATGCGTTAATTTCAATACGCTTTTCATTATCTCGACGAGTTCTTCTAGTAATGGCTTGATGGTCGCAAATTCTACCGATAATTCCAATAGGTTGTTGCCTTTTAAGTCATTTTGCACTTCTGCTTTTGATGTTTGTGTTGGATTCATTGTGGTATTTATTTTTGAATATTAATTATTTCGTAAGTGTTCGATTTTCAACAGTTAATAATACGGTTTTATTCGATGAGGCGACAATTATTTTATTTTTATTTAGACCGATTTGATGATGAATTTATTTTATGATTGTAACTTTGTAATTATTTTTATGGTGTCTTTTTTTTGTGCGTTGATATCCGAGTTCGACTAGCGCCAAATGTAGTAGTTTTGGTAGGTCTTTATTTGTTGAGGGTCGAAGATACAATGATTTGTAATACTAATTGTCTTACTTTAAATGGCATTCGGGCCATTCCAGTGACATTCGCTGGAATGTGCCCTTTGTGTGGTGTGGCTCGCCATCTATGTGTGACGAGCCGCACCATGGGTATGTATAGAGTACATACCACAGTAAGCTATTAAGGACAATTTTGATAACTTGATAATCCGAATTTTGTCGATTTCTCAATTTCTTCTGTATTGAAAAATAAAAGAATTAAATTGAATTCTGTAAATGAAAAGAAAGCTAAACAAAAAATTATTTAGTATTTTGAAGAAGTCTCATGAGTTGGTTCTTCTTGCACATTAGTTGGTTCCTTCGCCCAGCTTTTGTCAAAGAATCGGGCACCATATGATGGTGCCTTATGTCGATATGCTTGGTTCTTGGCCTATAATCCTCATTTGAGCCAAGCGCTACGGCACTCTGAATCTCCATCTATTTTAAAAAGTAGTTGTCTTGTCCATAAAACTTCGCGAACTGTCGATGATAGTACGATGTATGCAGCCTCCTTGCTGGATATTGATTGTTTTTTACTCATCCACGATATGGCCGCACCAGACATGATTAATGCAAATCCGCTTCTGAATCTCCTCTCTTCAACTTCTGACTCCAATCGGCGTCCGTAAATGTAAGGAATGATTGAAACACGTTGTGTATTTGTTGAGTACTGATGATGAACTGATTTTTATTAAAATACACATTGGTAATTTCGACTCTGGTTGTCCCTAATAATTATTACAAACAAGAAGTGACATAATTGAACAAATGAAATACTAATAATAACAACAAATTGACATATTAAATAAAAATTTCAATGTTAACAAAATCGACGTACGTGAAAATATTGCATAGTGCATATGTATATATAGATTATATATTATAAACATAATTCTGGATCCGTTTATATCAAACGCTGCAACCATGGCCGTTGCCAACAAACCAGTGTCAGAGTTACATACGTTGGCGGATACTTCCTTCTCAATTGGTTGTTCAACCAATGATTGAGAAAGATTCGAATTCAAATCCTTTCTTTCGCTGTGAAGCAGTGAATGATGCTTTTTATGGCACTCTTTTCATGAATATTTGCTGGTGTTAAAAGTGTTGCTTTTATGTGGGGCGAAACAATTAAAACATAATCTTTTTTCCTTCACAAAATTGAATCTATCGGAGACTTAATTTGATTTGAACAATTCGAATCTATGGAGACGGCTTTTTCACAGAATATACATACAGAAGTGGGTTTTCGATCATTGTTTTGTTTATTTGAACGACTCTTATTTTTATCATTGTTAAAAAAAAAATCGCTGGTTCGAGTAATGTTGATTCGAATTGTTATCGTTACGTGTGTCAGCTGACTCTAAGGTCAAAAAACGACTTTCTATAAATTTCAACAAGTCGCTCAAGAGCTGTGACTTCTTGACATTAGTCAATTGGTATTTGTAGCTCATGTGACTTTCTGAATCAAGTTTATATAAAAATGTGAGTTAAAATCGGATCCCAGTTTTTAATATATATGCGTAAATTTTCGATTGACATGATGGCTTCATACAACGTATCGTGTAAAGATTTTAGCTGACGAGCGTAATTACCATTAACATTTTCGAAATAAATTATGTTATCAAGAGCCTCACCTATCATTTCGCGCTTATAATCATATCTATTTCTTAGCAATGCGTAACATGATTCATAGTTATCTTTATTTGGTTGGACATTCGAAATTATCTTTAATGCATCACCTCAGGTTTCAATCTTGTATTCTCTGTCTACTCTTTGGTTCAAATGCACCATTTTGTCTTTGGTTCATATGCTACAGACCTACCAAATTTTTGGCCAATCGCAATACTTTAACGCATCACGTGGTTTGCGGAAAAGTAACACCGTACAGTATGCGAAAACTGATTCAGCAATCTCAACAGCAATTTTTAAGAAAATGAACCGACATTTGTGGTGTTTTTCTGAAGAAGTAATGGCTTTGGCCTTCTTCGATTCAAAAGTTTCATTCGAAGAAAAGCGTAAAATGGTTGAAAAGTTGCAATCCAAGTAACCAGCTGTGAAATTCAATAATGGCTCCGATCACTCGAAATTGGTAGACTTTCAAAACTACTCAGTAAATACAAAGGGTATCATTTTATTCTCCCAGAGACTAATTTCTGCATTTTTTCTCCTTGGAGGAATATCGGGAGAATTTGCACATTCTAAACACTGTTGCTGAATCGGGTTGACATCAGTCAAAATATATTGACATTTCAAAAATATTCCTTCATGGGGTAGAATATTCTCCTCAGTACTCTTTGTAGTTACTGAGTATAATCTTTGTGATATTATTTCGGAGAAAACGATATTTTTCTTCAAACGGTTTGGATTGTCATCAACCTTTTTAAAGTTGGACCCTTCACAGAAAATAATGAGGTTACGTTTTTCTCAACTGAAGAATTCCAACTTTTTCCGGAATTCAACAAATTCAAAAAAGTTGAAATTTGTCCAACCGTCATACAAAAGAAGTTGGAATTCACCGAATTTCAACTGTCAGTTGAGAAAAACGTAACCTCATTATTTTCTGTGTTCGACTTGGGAAACCGCATTTGAATTCGAAGAAGGTTGGACCTCTGCTGCGACTTGTCCGTTGTCAATGATACCGCCGAAAGAGGCGTGAAATTTATCGAAGATTATAACAAAATCTTGACCCACAATGAAGAAGAAAAACAATTGCTGCTTCAAGCAGAATCTGGACATTAATAAGTTTAGTTCCGAAGTTCGCCGTATTTCTAATGCATCATAAATGAAAAGTACGTGGCGCTGCTGATCCACGTACTTTCAATACGCTGTATAATGTCCAGAGTCTGGCTTCAAGTTGTTGAAGCGTACCGAAAAAATCGTACCAGGCCTGGAAGCGGAGCCGATTTTGAGTCGAGTCGAGTCGAGTTCTGATTTTTTGGCTGGAGTCGAGTGAGTGACGCTCGGGTCCGCTCCAAACTCGCTCACTCACTCAAAACTCCACTCCACTTGCATTTATTCAGAATTGACAGAATCAATAAAACTATGTTTATCTCATGATAAAATCGATTTAAGAAATTTGGGCATTTAATTTCTGTTCATTTACTGTATAATAAGTCTCGAATAAAATGATCTGTTTGATATGTTTATAATCGGTGAATATGAACATGGCTTAATTGAAAATAACTTGTTGTTTTCATGTATTTGTGTACGCATACAACGAAGTTTCTCCACATCAATACTGTCGTCCAGTAGTGACAACAATGTTTTACGACGTGTTGAATGTTGTCGTCGATGAGCGACAATCGTGCAATTCATTAACAAGACTAAATTTTTGCGCGTCGCTTACCGACGAAAGCAATATTGTCGTTACATACGCAATGACAAAAATGAATAAAATAATATGCCAAATCCAGGATATTTTGTTGTATGCGTTCACAAAAACATTCAGCGTTATCGTGAATATGAACAGAGATTGTTTGTAGTTGCTATTTTCAGGAATTAGTGAACACAAATTCCGACTCCCTAATGATGATATTGATTTTGTTTCTGGGTTACAACATTGTCACCCGGGAACGACAGCAATATCATCATTCAGTGAAAAAAATGAATATAGTAATATGAAAGAGTAGTTTTGGTTGCATGTGTTCACCATAGCATGAAGATAATGACAGCTGGGCAACCAACGTATACATTCTCACATTGTGCTAAAAATGGCACAATATTGTGCTGAAAATGGCACATTGTTGTTCGAAAAGTGGTACAAAATCAGCGATTGTCGTTAAGCAACACGCACAAATTTAGTCTTGTTAATGAATTGCACGATTGTCGCTCATCGACGACAACATTCAACACGTCGTAAAACATTGTTGTCAATACTGGACGACAGTATTGATGTGGAGAAACTTCGTTGTATGCGTACACAAATACATGAAAACACCAAGTTATTTTCAATTAGGCCACGTTCATATTCACCGATTTTAAACATATCAAAAAGATCATTTTATTCGAGACTAGTTATACATAAAAAAGACCGATTATTTTTATCTATAAAGATTTAAACAATTGATTTATTTCCAAATATAGTGTATGTCAAGATCAATGCTTTAAAAGAGAAATTCATATTAAAGTAGAGAGTCTTTTTTATTATTTTTTGCAATCACATCAAATATTCAATCAAATTTTTGAATCCCTCTTATTTGTTCGGTTGAATTTTGTTCGCGGAATTTTGTCCGTTGTAAAATCATTCAAAAAAGCGAATGAAACCTGTTCGTTACAAACAAGGAATTTTGATCGCTATTTATTTCCACGAACAAAATGCATTTTCACACATTCGTTTTATTCGCTACAAAAGTGAGCTCTGGCCGCTACGGCAAAAGTCAAAATATCTAATGAAGCTTGTTCGTTACAGACAATCAACTTTTTTCGCTACGATTAAAATTCTATTTCATGTGTGTACTTCATCCGGTTTGAAAAATTGGCACTCTTCAGAAAATGCATTCAGTTCGCGATCGAAAATGAAAATAGTTCGCAGTAATTCAAGTTCATATAAAATCAATGTACTTTGTCCGCCATTGCATATGAATTTTAATCGCTGCGAACAAGATCTATATTGGAACAAACATTTTTTTCGCTATAAAAACTGAATTTTAACAGCCACGATTTGAATTTATTTCGCTACTAAAAATAAATTTCATTCGCTGTAGTCAAAATACAATTCGGAAAGTGAATTTATATTGTTTGTTCAGGTGAATTTTGTTACGCAGTTCACTTTTAACGAACGAAATTCCGCTTTTGTAACGAACGAAATACATGTATGTAAATTCGGTTTTTGTTACAACGATCAAAATTCTTTTCAGCTGAAATCAAAATTCATTTATGAAATTGAATTTACTTAGTCACTAACAAAATTCGTTCCTGAAAGCGGTCGAAACTCACTCATCATTTTGAATTTTATTCGCAACGATCAAATTTCAACATCAATGACGGCTGACATTCTTTTTCAAAAGTCACATTTGTTCGCAGCAAGTAGGGGTCATTAGGGTGGGAGGGAATTAACCACTTGGAAGCTGGAGCTTGGCCTGATGCATTTTCTTAGGAGGTTCGATGAAAAAATGATCCCTGCAAATTTTTAGCCAATTCGGTAGACGTTTAGTGGCGCCGACTCGGCCTCAAAAGTCTGAAAAATCGCTAAAATGACGATTTTCACCAAAAATACACATTTTTGCCAATATTGACGTTGTTTTTGCTTAGATAGATGAAATATCCCGGCTGAATTTCACTTCCGATATCAAAAATAATATGTTATTTGATATTTAGAGACATTTCGACAATAATTTCATTTAAAAAAAAATTGTTTTTTACATGAAAAACGGCCCAAATGCAGGAGAATGATTGAAATTCACTAAAAATACACATTTTAGCCAATATTGACGTTGTTTTTGCTTAGATAGATGAAAGATCCCGGCTGAATTTTACTCCTGGTTTCAAAAACAATATATTAATTAATATTTAAAGACAATTCAACAAAAACTTCTAAACAAAAGTTGGGTTTTTACGTGAAAAATGGCTCAAAATGCACCAAAATGCACCAAAATGCTTGAAATGCACCAAATAACACTTTTTTTTGTATTTCAACGTTGTTTTATTATAATTTCTCACATGTAACATTAAATAATTTGGTTTTTAAGATGAAAGGTTTTTAGAAAACTATTATAAATAATCCTTATCTTTAAATCAGTTGATTTTTATTGACAGAAGGAAAGTTTTTGGTATAGTCTTTAACAACTTGTAACAAATACTGTTTTTGTGATTCATCTTTCGTTAATATTAAATTGTATTGTGTAAACAGTTGAACAAATCTTTCGGCAGTGTCATTTACGACTCGAATATTACGGCACTTATACACACCATTATTATAGTCATCATTATTATACCATGTAGATGGATCAGTAGACAAAAAGTCTGTGCAAATTTCAAAACGATCAAAAAATTTGTAGGTTTCAGATGACACAAAGTCACTTAATTTTTTCTGCGGAAACGTTTGTTTTATTTCTGATGGTGTGGCGATAAATCTTTTGCAGCGATCTTTCTGAATATTCAGTGCTTTAACCATTTTCCTTTTCTCGCGATATGACACGTTATCGTCGAAGAATGACATTCCGATTGTCTCACTTCCTATATACCACAAATGATTACTAATTTTTTTGAGAATAATTTCAGAGATTGTGGGATCAATATTTGCGTACTCAATACTAGTTTTGATAAATTCCATGTCATTATTTGGGGCCTCTATGCTCAAATTTGCACGGAACCAATTTTTGACATATAACAGAACAACAAATATACAAACATCACAAAGAGCATTCTTTTCTCGTGCTGAAAGCTCAAATTGATCGCGGAACATGAATATTTTCATTGCGTAAATTGCCTTCGACATCCAGCGTGCATGATGTGATGCTCCCGGAATTCGAAATTTATTTCCAGTTGGTAAATCAAAACCCAGAAACATCACAACAAGTTCTAGCAATTCTTTATAATCATCTCTGCAGATGTCTTTTTCTAATTGATGTATGCAGAAATCCTTTATTTCTATAGCTTTTTGTGAATTTATGTGCGCTCTCACTTTTTCATCGGTAATTCCAAAATTGAAAAACCCTTGTTCGAAAGTCTTCCATTCAGTTTTGAATCGGTCAAAAAGTGGAATATTTGGACCAACAGTTGTTGATTGAAGAACTTTTTTCAAAAAAACTTCCTTCAAAATGATCTCAAAAATGTGGTGTCGACATGCCAAATGCAATAAATCATGGCCGATTCTCTTCTCTAGCAATGCAGCAGCACCGTTTGTTTCTCCTGTATTCGCTGCCGTTGTGTCAAAACAACACGCTTGAACATTGTCTGTAAGTAGCCACGTATCGAGTTCTTTAAAAACCGCGTTTGAAATCTCTAGCCCCGTGCCAGATGCTAATCTAGGAACAGCAAGTAATTGCTCGGTATCTTCTTGAGACACTACAATGGGAAGCCTTTCGACTTTGTCGTGCCCAGTAATTTCTGGCAAAAGTTTCCCGTCCCAATGCACCACTAATCCGTTGTCGACTGTATACTGCAATTAAAATGTTAAGGCATTTGAACATTGTAATTGTTCCGTGTATTTTGTACTAAATTAATGATTCAATGCACATTCATAAATGATGTCAAATATGACTCGTCTTTTCAGGATTGAAAATGAAATAATTTAAAAAGATCAGAAATAAATCATTAATTCAATACAATAGTTTTTATGATATTACGTGGAAATCATTTATCTTTGAAATTGAAATCGATTTGCGATATTTCTCACGAGCTTGACGTATGCTCCACGAATTGAGCACGTATTCTTCGATGTTTTTGCCAAATGATGCGGCTACTGCCGCAATAATGTGCATTCCTGCTGCATTCGAAATTTTGTATTTATCTAAACATGCTAAAAGTCTCTCCGAAAATATGAAAGTCTTTTTCCGTTGATATCTGAACGAGAGTGAAAAGTCATCATCGACGATATTTGCACTTCCTTTGCTGCTATCTGAGCTCGAAAGTAGATGACCTGATACTTTAAAGTGTTCAGTAAAAATAATATAACTCCTTAGTTATGTTTGATTTTTACAATAGAAATATATAAAAGTACCATTTGTGTTTGATTCGTGTGCAGCTTTAGCTTTCCTTGCTTCCTCTTGTTGTATGCGTAATTCTCGTTTCTGCTCTTTAGCTTGTTCATTTTTATCGACACCAAGTAAACACCCCACGCGACCTTTTTGTCTCTGGGCCAACAAGAAATCTCGAACATCCTGTTCTTTTATCATATCCATGGCATCATGGTGTGACATATCAAATAAATCTTCAAGTTTGTCAACAAATGCAATTTCCTTCGAAATGTGTAGTTTATGTGTTTTGCCTGCATTTTTTTGCAAATCTTTGTATTCTTCCACTAGTCTTTCCACCTTTGATGCGTTGTTTTGTGGCAGTGCAGTTGGTATTCGCGCTTTATCGTAAAAAACCGCCACATTTTCAGCAACAATTCTCGAACTTTCAGACTTACTTAGTTTGTTAACACGCGTATTGTAAAAATAAGCCGACAGAACTTGTTTGTTTGAGGGCAATTTTGCACCCAAAATCTCCTCATTGATACTACCGATTAAATACAACTCGTTATCCTTTCGCAAACGTTTTTTTGGAGGCGCATTCTTTGAATTTGACATTGTAATTGCACTTGTTTAAGCTTTTATTGCACAACCACTTGCTTTGTTTACAAACAGAAAAATGACAAATGATAATGACAACTCCCATGATTACACATCAAATAAAATGAAGTAGATGGAGCTACATGTCAAGAAGTAGATGGAGCATTCAATTAATTGCCGCGAAATTTGAAAACTATCACTTCATACACACAATGCAACGTGATTTGGATATATTTTAAAAAATCTGATGAATTTCAAGCATTTTGGTGCATTTTGAGCCATTTTTCACGTAAAAACCCAACTTTTGTTTAGAAGTTTTTGTTGAATTGTCTTTAAATATTAATTAATATATTGTTTTTGAAACCAGGAGTAAAATTCAGCCGGGATCTTTCATCTATCTAAGCAAAAACAACGTCAATATTGGCTAAAATGTGTATTTTTAGTGAATTTCAATCATTCTCCTGCATTTGGGCCGTTTTTCATGTAAAAAACAATTTTTTTTTAAATGAAATTATTGTCGAAATGTCTTTAAATATCAAATAACATATTATTTTTGATATCGGAAGTGAAATTCAGCCGGGATATTTCATCTATCTAAGCAAAAACAACGTCAATATTGGCAAAAATGTGTATTTTTGGTGAAAATCGTCATTTTAGCGATTTTTCAGACTTTTGAGGCCGAGTCGGCGCCACTAAACGTCTACCGAATTGGCTAAAAATTTGCAGGGATCATTTTTTCATCGAACCTCCTAAGAAAATGCATCAGGCCAAGCTCCAGCTTCCAAGTGGTTAATTCCCTCCCACCCTAGTGTACATTGAATTCGAAATTCCATTTTTCGATTCGAAATTGATCGATTTATATACGATCAATGTAAAGCCAATTATATGGGAAAATCAGGCATACATTTATAACACAAGCTTCAGATATGCAATAATCGATACTAAAAATGCAACTTTGTATACCACAAACAGCTTTAAAAAAAATTGTTTTGTTACGTCAAATATAACGTACTGCAAAACAGTGGAAATACCCTCAAATTCATGCTATGACAGTTTGATTCAAACATTAAAAACTGAAGATGTACATTCGAATTGTTTCGTTGCTTTAGAAAATCAAAATATGATAACACAGATTGATAGGCAAATTTATTTTACAGTATTTTCGCCAATCGATTTGATCATAACAAAAGGGACATTGATGTACGCTTTGCGCGTCAATGGGCCATCAAAGATTATTGAACGAATCAATTATGACATAACTTCAAGATTTTTCAATTTTTCACCTGAAAAACCGGGAAAATATGAAATATTTTATGAGACAAACGAAATAGATAAATTTATTACTTATAAACTCAACGTGAAACGCGAACACAAATTAGTAATTTCACTTATGCTTATGTTGTTTTGCACTACATGTGCACTAATATATGTTTATGTAGTACGATTTAATGAACATTTATGGTTCACATAGACACAAAATTTATTTAGAACAATTTTCAAGACGTATTTGGAAAAATTGCACATTGCTTTCATGATTTTACTTTAGAAATAAGGACTCCTTTTCTTTTCAAATGGGGGGAGTAATGTAACCCATATGCATTCGCTGTTACATAATATTACACAAATAACTAAAATAGTAAATGATGTCATTCGTATCCAAGAAGCATTCGTTGCTAAAAATAGTAAATGATGTCATTTGTATCCAATAAACTTTCGTTGCTAAAAATAGTAAATGATGTCATTTGTATTCTCCAATAAGCATTCGTTATTATCAAATAGCCGGTTATAAATAGAACGCTCTTACGCCGCTGGGGAGACACTAACGCTCATAAAAAATACCACTCGTAAGGAACCATTAAAACCATAAATAGTCACGACGCTGGAGGCATCAAATCATCAAAGCTAAATTACCGACACCACATATTTTTATAGTTATTTTTAGTTGATCATGTGACCAAAAATTAGTATAAAAAGAGTAGCGTTTCTAAGGAGATTACCTCATTCGGTCTTCAGACCCGACTGGAATAACTAGAAGTTATATGCGGTACAACTTGAAGATTGAGAGTTCTGATCTAAAGTCAGTTCTCAGACCCGACTGGAGTAACTAAGGTTATAACCGGTACAACTTGAGAATTAGATAAGCTCAGTACTTATTTGGATCTCAGACCCGACTGAAATAACTCAGATTATATTCGGTACAACTTGAGATACCAAAAGGTTCTGTTTTAACGATCAGATAAGTTGTTAAGACTTAGACGAATTCAGCTCGAGTCAAAATAATAACTTAGAAAAATTTAAGTTGTTTTGGACTTAGACGAATCAAGTTCTAATCGTCAAAATAATAACTTAGAGGAATTCGTAATAATTTAAATCAACCAGAGTTAAGACGAATTGTTAGAGTTAGAGAGAAAAAATAAAGTCAAGAAAATTGTCATAAAATTGAGAAAACATCTGTTTCAAACGACTTGAGGAAAATCATTTAGCTCGGACATTGTAGATAAATATCCAAAAGCCCCATTGGATACAAAATGTTTTTATGTTTTTTTTTCAATTCCATCTTGAATTTAAGAAGGCACAATGGTTTGGAAAGGGGCGCATTGAAAATTTGAACCAGGGTGCCAAAGAAAAAAAAATCATTCACTCTGTTTTTTTTTTCAAGTCTAGTGTTTTTTGGTTTATTCGATATTTTTTTGTACTACTACTCTCTGCAATCTTTGATTCATCACTTCTCGGTTAATTGCACTTTTTCTAACCTGTCGTATTATTAAGTATATAATAATTACTATGATTAATTGTGAATTGCAATTATTTTGAGCATGTTGTAAATTAAGGAATTTTAATAATAAGGAAGCTTTTCACTGACACCGTTTCCACTGAAACCGTTTCCGCGCATGTATTTCGAGAATGAATAATCCGATTCTGTGTACCGTATGTTCTTTGTTGTGCTGTTCATTCAACTACGTTGAGAAAGTAAGATTTTTTTCCTTTTTGGAAGTGGGTTTTGTTAGACCCAAGGATTGTTCAGAACTGCTCCCAGGTCTGGAAGTGGGTTTTGGTGGATTTTCTGGATCGACCAGATCAAATGTCCCGAATGTCCCTGTTAACGTAACGCTTAACTGAGCAGCATAACAGTAACTAGATTTATTGAAACAATTGTCATATATATATTGTATACATCGCATTGTAGGAAGTAAATTAGTAGTAAATATAAAAATTCTAATTAATTAGGTCATTTTAAGTAGTACAAATATGAAATGCTTAGGTAGGTCTTTATTATGTAATGTTGTGTCATCGTCAACATTCTCCCGGCGAAGGGACGAATTGTCTAACGGATTGTCAATTCTTGGCATTTTAATATTATTCAAATTGAATTTTTTATACAATGCGTACGCTAAACAGAATATAAATAACAAAAGAAACATCGTATAATGCGTAATATTGTAGTATAGCTACTCATACTTGTGGTGCGGCTCGTCACACATAGATGGCGAGCCACACCACGGAGGGGCATTCCAGTAATTGTCACTGGAATGGCCTGAATAGTAAGTAAGTTACTATCGATGTTCATTAATATTATTGTATATCCGACCGTCATGAAATAAAGACCTATTAATCACTACATTTGGCGCGGGAACAGGATCACTCGGACACCACACAATTAAATTCCTCGCGAACAAAAATATAAAAAAAAAAAAATTACAATCGAAATAAAATTATCGTCGCAAAGAAGCCAAAATCGAAATACATATAAAAAAAAAAAAAAAAAATATTTTTTGTGAATAAAGTGAAAAACTTGAAATTATACAAAACCTTAAAAACAAGTTGTTGTGTTGTTAAAAAGTTGTTGATATACAAAAATAAAAAAAAAAATAAAAAAAAAAAAAATAATAAAATAGTTGCAAAAAAAAAGAAAGAAAAGAACGAAACAAATTGTAAATAACTATTCGCGAATAAACAAAACCCTTTTTTTCGTACACAAAATTTAAGTGAGGTGCAAAAGAATAATAAAATACAAAAAAAAAAAAAAAAAAAAAAAAATACAAAGAAAAGTAAAAGCGAAAATAAACGACGACAAATGACACCAGAGAAAACAAACCTAAGTGCATATAAGGAGAGAAGAACTGAAAAAAGTCAAAGGAGAAGAGGATCGGCGGTAACTCGAGTCGGATTCGCCCGGGCAGAAATATTCACGCGATCCCGGAGGCATTCGCTAGACATCAATTTCGAGGGTACGTCCAATCTTAATAGAACATTAACCCCGAATATACACGCGAACCCAAAGAATAGAGAAAGAACAATCCCAATATTTCCCGGGGGGGGGGGTCTCAGAACGTAACTCAATCCGGCCAGAAAGACATACTGATACAAAAAGAGCAAGCCATCGAAAAGAATTTGGTTGAGCCAACAGTGCAAATCACCATCTCAGACGATTCTCGGGATAGCTCGGTGGAATTCAGCAAAAATCCCCAAGAACTATCCGTACAATCTCTCCCAGAAAGAACACTGACGGCACAAAGTTCGCCGCTAGAATTGACTCAACGTCAATCTTTCACTGAAAACAATTCAGAGTCCTATACTTCAACACAAATTCAAGTAAACCAATTTTCTGCACAAAATCTAAATCAACTCGACACCACTCAGTTACCAATTTTGTCTCAACAAACACCACAAGTCGAAACACAAGCTCAAAATCAAATACCCAATAACGAAGATCCAATTACACCGACAAATTCCTCGCCATTAAGTATTCCAATAATAAGTCCAAACACCCGTCTTCTAATCCGGAAAACAATCTTCGACGCAACTAATCCACAAAAATCAAAACCAAGCTCAAACCCCGAAACGCCAATTCGTCAAAGCGTCGTATCAAATTTCAATAAACTCTTTCCAGTGAGAAATTTAGCAAACTCGAACAGACCGATAATAACAACCGCAAATCCAACAATAAATCGACTTTTAAATCGAAACCCACCTTCAGGCGACACGACACCATTTTTCTCAACGCCAACGGCAAATAGGTATTCGCCAACAATGTCTCTAACGACTATAGACCCAACACAATATGTCACACGCCAAGACTTCGAAAATTTACAGGCAAACGCCGTAACGCAACAAGATTTTAATAACTTTCAAACAAGCATGATGGGAATGCTCGAGCGCATCAACCAAACAGTGCGAAACCAGGGAGCGAGCACATCTCAAAGCGCGGCCATAACAAACCATCAGCAAGGTACGAATTTGATACCGACTGAACCGGAACAAAACGCTCAAACCCTGAGCGATGAAACTCGACACCGACCCATTACCGAAACCCAACGCCGAATCCGTGGATCAAATAGACACCCAGACGACTCGGACGATGAGCACCCAAGCGATAGCAACGACGACGATGACCAAAATAATTATCGCCGCCGCGATCCATTGAATAACCGCGGAAACCGAAATCGCCAGCGCGAAGATCAAATTACACCAGAGCGCTATGCATTAATTGAGCGACGTTTGAAAAACATTTTACCAATCTCAGCACCAACGGCTGAAAAGATCGCTACATTCGTAAGGAGCGTAAACATCCTAATGGACCAAATAGTGGATGATGACGAAGACGAATATATAACACAAGAATTGAAATTCAAGATCACGGCAGTCGAATACATTCCAATTCAGCAAATTTCCAGCTCAAAATACTGGTATGAATTGCGTACGCTACTCGAAAGAGAATATAAATCTACAAACACAGAAAACGCACTCGAAGCGAAATTACGAGCATTGACTCAAAAACACACTGAAACCATCGCCGAATATGGCGAAAGAGCACGAAAACTTAGCCATGAATTTGAAGCGCACTACGGTACTCATGACAGCGCATTTACGAAAAAGAATAAACAAAGAAATCACCGAACAATTTATGAAAACGGTATTGAATACCGAGGTTCGCAAAGCTCTAAAGTATCGAGGACCATCACTCGATTTAAGCGACACGATCAACTACGCGATTGAACAGGACACCGTCCACCGTGAAGATGATAATGACCCCGAATTACACTGTACGTATTGTAACCGTAGAGGTCACCGAAAGGGCAATTGCATGAATCGAGATAGAGCAATTCGCCAGAGCAATCAAGCAGCGGGTTATCAGAACGATCGAACATGTATGAAATGCGGTCTCCAGGGCCACACAAAAATCCATTGTTTAGTCCGTGCAGCATCAAATAACACCGACGCTTCAATCAACAGAGTCAACGAAAACGGACGAACATACAACAATCGTTCAAACAATCAGACGAACCGTGGAAACACACAAAACAGATCAAATTACGATGCAAACAGATCAAATTACAACAATCGCGACAATAACCGAAATAATAGCAACTACAGAAACTACAACAACAACAACAACAATTACCAACGAAATAACAACAACAACAACAACAACTCTCGAGGCGGACAATACCGCTCAAATAATAACAACAACGCCCCACGAAATAACAATTATCGCGAAAACAACAACTACAACAACAGCAACTATCAACGAAACAACGGAAATTACAACAACAATCGAAATGAACAGCAACAGAGTAACTTCAATCAAAATCGCCAAAATCAGTCACAGATAGCCAGTGTCGAACCGCAACACACAATGGCAACTGTTTTGCGGAACCAGGAAAACTAAAAGGGATGAGAGGCATCGGACAAGCCACCTCATCCAAACCCAGAACTTCAACTATCAAATTACAAATAGCACGCATAAGGGAGCTTCACCCACTCAACAAAAGAAAATATGAAACCACATGGAAAATCGCAACAAATTTCACGAAAAAACCAATCGAATTATTGGTAGATACAGGAGCTCAAATTACACTAATCAATGAACAACTTTTAAAAGACGATATTATTCTAACAGATTTACCAATCCGACTAAGCGGATTCGATGGCTCAAGCAATGAGACCACAACAAAGGGTATGTACATCGGTAAATTCTTAACAGACGACGGCGCAAATTGGCCGGTCGAAATCCACGCAGTGGATCCCAAGGGCGCAGGACCATTCGATGGTTACCTGGGCCACGATTTTTTAAATTTTTACAATGCTATTCTTGACCTCGGAGCCAGTACGCTCCAATTACGAATTTTGCCTCAACCAGTAGAAGAAAAAACGGACGTTACAGTCGTTCCCGATCAGATCGACAACCGTATTCAGTGCAGCGATGATTCCGACTCGGACGCGAGTTCGGATGAAGACGAAGTGGAATTCAAAATCAACCAAGCATCAACGGGTAACACAAATCCAAACTCTACACCGACGTCGATAAACAACGAATTACAGAGGCCAATCACAATAAATACAAATAGCAATGATTTGGTACCATACTCGAGCTCAGAAAATACCCAAATTCAATCAACGGAAATCGATACATTATTTACAGAAATTAACCCAAATCAATTCCTTGATACAGATGATCAAATTACAAGATTAAAGAAAATACAAAATCATGGTTTAAAATTAAACAAAGAAGCTTCAGCGTATATTAGATATTTTGGTACAAAAAAGTTACACATGTCCAACAAAAATTCGTATAAAATCGAAAATTTCAAAGTCTACCACATAAATGCAACGCAAACACGAGCACAAACTATTTTAGCGGCATTGAACTTAAATCATGTCAACGACCGAGAAAAACAAGCAATTGTGCAAATCATACACAAATTTGAAAAACAATTTTTTATTGAGGGCGATGAACTAGCGAAAACGAACCTAACAAAGCATAAAATAAATTTGAAACCTAACACCGGCATAATTAATGTTAAGCAATTCAGATTGCCTCAAACGACACAAGCAGCAATAAATAAATCAACGCAAGAAATGCTCAATCAGCAAATAATCAGAAGTTCAAAGTCACCATTCAATGCACCAACATTTATGGTTGCTAAAAAGAATGAAAATGGTGAAACGACTGATCAAAGGCAGGTGCACGACTACAGAGAACTAAATAAACATACAATGGTTGAAGATTACCCAATTCCAAGAATTCAAGAAATGATAGATAATTTTTCACAGTGCGAATTCATTTCCAAAATCGACATAAAAAGTGCATTTCATCAAATTGAAATGCATGAGCCGCATAAACAATACACAGCATTTACGGTCGCATACCATAAATATGAATTCGAACGTTTACCTTTTGGACTCAGAGGCGGACCGATAACAATGCAAGCTTGCATAACAAGCGCACTCAACGATTTGCTAGATAAGGGAGTGTCAGCTTACATGGACGACGTAAGCATTTACACACGTACATTTGAAGAGCACGTTGAACGGTTGAACGACGTTTTCACATGTTTAAAAGAGCACAATTTGCAAGTAAACATAAAGAAATGCCAATTTTTCACAAAAAGCGTTGAGTATCTTGGGTTCATAATCGAACAAGGCAAGGTAAGACCGAACCCGAACAAAACACGCGTAATAAGAAATTACCCACTGCCGAAAAATCGCAAACAATTGCGAATATTTCTGGGTATGATGAACTGTTATCGACCATTCATAAAAAACTTTGCTCATATTACAAAACCATTAAATGAACTGACTTCCATCAACGTGCCGTTCGAACTAAATGATAGAGCAATTCAAGCAGTCGAAAAACTTAAATTAATTTTGGCTGATGAAATTACATTAAAAATCGTCGATTTCAATAGACAATTCATTCTCGAAACGGATGCCAGCGATTTTGCGATAAGCGGATCACTTTCTCAACCCTATGAAAATGGAAATAGACCAATACAATTTTTTAGCAGAACTTTAAACAAACACGAAAGAAATTATCCGGCCCATGAGAGAGAATTGCTAGCCTTAACCAACTCGATCGCGGAATTTGAAACCTACTTGAAGGGTAGGAAATTCACAGTACTAACCGACAATCAAGCCATCGTATTTTTATTCAGCAACACACACAAGAACAAACGATTGATCCGACAAGCGATTGGAATAATCGATTCAAACTTCGACATCCGTTATCAACCCGGAAAATTGAACAGAGTCGCAGACGCGCTATCCAGAATTGAAATAGAAGACACGGGACAGTGGCAAGACATACCAGTGTCAGATTTCATCAAACGACACTGCACAATTCCCAAACAAATTCGCGCAATAACACGCTCAAAAGCAGCGGCTTTCGACCAACCAAATTTTAAAAATGAAATAAGACCCTTCATCAAATGCCACAATGGATTCGCAACTGAGAAAGATGAATACGATCATCTCTTTTCTGTCATCTTACTGGCAAATAAAACTCTTATTCGAAAAATAATAAACGACGATCAATTTGAAAAAGCGTCAAATTTCATCAACATCTCCGATAGACATTCGTTCATCACAATAAATTCAATGCCAATCAAACAAGCCGAACTTAAAGAAATCAGCCGCGTAATACACAAAAAAGTAGCGATGGATCAAATTTCCGATTTCGCAATCAACACGGATATTAAAGCCAAAAACCTGTTCGAATTCAAAGTCTTCCTGCAGCAAGCGTTCGCACTCACGAACGTCGCAATCACGCTGCACATAAATCAGGTGATAGAGTTGACAGATCCGGAAGAAATACAGCAGGTACTAAAATCGCACCATAATTTGCGATTAGGAGGCCATGCCGGAATAGACAGAATGGCATCGACGATGAAAAAAATCTACCATTGGCCAGAGATGATGAAAGACATAAAAAAACATGTACTGGACTGCTCAATCTGTGAGAGAGCAAAGGTCACGAAATATACACGAACACCCATGATGATTACGAGCACTGGTGAGTCACCGTTTGACCATGTGTACATCGATTACGTGGGACCGGTATCACCACCCAGCACAGAGGGTTACAAATACATTTTTGTAGCAACATGCGATCTCACGAAATTTTCAATAGCTATCCCAACATTTAACATGACGGCCGAAACAACGGCGGATGTCTACGTTAAACACATAATACTGCAATTCGGCTTTCCGGCTATCGTATCCAGTGACCGGGGTACGGATTTCATGTCGGAACTTTTTAAACAAGTAAACAAGACACTCAAGATCAAACAAATAGCCACAACGCCGTACAATCCAAGAGCTAACATCGTGGAAAGACGAAATCGGTCAACATCGGAATACCTAAAATGCTACACCGAGCTGAAACCGGCCACTTGGGCCGAGCTTTTACCGTACTGCACTTTCGCGTACAATATTACGGTAAACGTAACAACCGGATTCACTCCATTTGAACTGGTCTACGGAAAAACGGTAACTTTACCCGATACATTGCTCAGACGGCAACCGGTATACAATTACGACAACTATGCCCAAAACATGAAACAGGAATTCATCGACGCTTGGAATTTGGCACGAGACATGGTAAACAAAAAGAAAGAACAACGAAAAATTTACTACGATCAGAAAACAAATGACATCAACGTTAAGCCAGGAGATAAGATACTGATCAAAAAGCACGTCAAAGACAAGAAATTCGATATGGCTTGGAAAGGACCATTTCTGGTCACTGACGTACCCTCACCAAAATATGTGTTGTATAAGGACAAGAAGAACTTACGAAAAAAGGTTGGTAAAGACTACATCAAGTTGGCAAAAGCAAATTATTTCATCAAACAAATGAACAATAACCACGACGATATGGTTAGATTCGTTTACACCATTGGTATCAAATGACAAATTGGCTCACAAATTCTCATTTTAATGGCTCATGGAATCGCATCTTTTTTTATTCTCAAAAAAAAGGGGAGGGAAAAACAATCTCCTCAAGAGACATGGCATCATTCGATTGGATTGATTTAAAATAATGAGTTAAATTTTTTCTTTCTCTATATTCGCACTAGGCATGTTTCTATTAATATTGGCGTCAGCCTTGATCGCTGTAACGCGATCCGAAACGAAATTTGACACCGTACCACCAAACGCACCAGTTTTATTTAGCAAATTAGCCGGAGCGCATATTTCATACGACAACTACGCTATGATCTACCACGTCGATTTGGAAGAATACTACAAGCTGCGCGACACAATCCAGCAAACAACCAGCTTGGCTCAACAGATGTGTTCCAAATTGGACGAAAACGAAATGTGCACCATCGCAATCTCGCAAATCCAGACCCAAGTATTGCAAGCAACGCGAGACGACGAAAGTATGAGCACAGCAAGACAAAAAAGGGGAATTTGTAATTGGTGTGGAAAATTGCAAAACGCATTGTACGGAACTCTGGATCACGAAAAAGGAGAATTAATAGTCAACACAATCAACACCAATCACGGGGAAACAGTGATCCTACACAACGAAATGATTAACCAAACGACACTTTTCCAAGCATTTTTAAAGACAAACCAATATGATATGAGCCAAATCCAAAACAACCTAAATCAATTCACAGCCTTTTTCTCCCAAACACAGAACACCTTCAAACTCACCGATAGCGCAAACAAAATCCGCGCAAAAACTCAAACACTTGTCCAAATAGCATCATCAGCTCTCAATGAACATTTCCGCCTGTACATACAAATTAGCAGAGCACTCACGGACACAAGAAATCATCGAATACCGGAACTAATCTCACCAAATACGCTGAGAGAAGACCTAAAGGGAGTGGCGGCATCCATCAAACAAACACAACGTTTGCCCATCGATTTATTGAGGGAAAACCCATTACACATTTTCAAATACGCCGAGATTACATCAATGCTGATCCAAAATAAATTACTAATCGAAATTATGATCCCAATCGCGGAAAGTGAAAAATACACATTATACAGAGCGACACCAATACCATTCCAAACGAAAAACGGACGTCTGATCATACAACCATTAACACCACATTTCCTTCTAAACTCCGACAAAACCAAATTCATCGAACTGACCCAACACGATTTGGACAATGGAAAAATGCTGTCACCAAACGAATTCTTATATCGACCATCTACAGTTACACACCTGAAATATGAGAATAGCTGTATTTGGAAGATCTTGGTAGAAAACAGCATCGACACATCGTTGAATACTTGCCGATACTGGCCATTCGCACAAAATGACATATTAATTACGATAATCGAAAACGAGAAATACTTCATGTCATCCAGCAACGGAACCACTATTTGGGAAATATGCGACGACAGCGAAAAACAGCACATCATAACTGGCGAGCAAATCGTCACACTCAGTGCAGACTGCTATATAAAAACCAGCGCGTTCATCATAAAACCACACCGCACACATGTATTCAACCAAACAACATTAATCACATCGCGTATAGCCGCATCAAACATATCAATGGCACATTTGGAAGACTTAGCACAGAGAGCGTTCTCAAATTTCAATATTACTGACATAACGCCAATTGTAATTCATGACCCACAGCAGATGCAGCAATTAATCGATGACACGGCAAACCTGGTAAACCAGGCAAGGCACGAATTCAATTGGAGGGAATTATCGCTGAATAACACTGGATTATTCAACGATTTCTCAATCGATTTAAAAAACTTTTCATGGATATCAACATCGCTAGCAACGGTCGTCACATTCGTAATAATTGGAATAATCGCATTCGTCGTATTTTCAAAACTAAAAACCTTCGCAACAATCTTCGAAAGCTTCGGTTTCAGCCCCAGATTATCAAAACGGGGCGGCGTCGTAATGAATCTGGCTGAAACGCCAACACCGAGAAGAAGACAATATCCAAATACACCATATCCCGCGGAACGAGCAACGAGCCAAAGTCTAGCTTCAACGGCATACAGCGGAGAAAACCCCGGCGACTACGAGGAGCCATAGACCAATTCCAAAGATCGGATCAAATTACACGAATACTACAAAATGACCATACCGAAAAAAAAGCCCAATCATCGAACTACGAAAAGCACAACGTTCATTTTTTAAAATATTAATTAATCAAATTTTATCTTATTTTTCTCAATCCAAACATTTTTTAATAATAATTCTTTTTTTTCTTTATTAGGAAATTGAGCCGGGTGCAACGACAACAATCAACCAGTCAAAAAAAAAACCAGCACCGGCACAAAATTAAATTAAACCTAAAATTTCATATACTTAAGAAAAATCATATAAAAAAAAAAAAAAAAAAACCAAAAAAAAAAAAAACAAATTAGCATCAAAATATCAAATTACACACAAAATTAAGATATCAAATTTCAGATTCGAAATTGAGATAAATTTCAAACTTAACGTTAAAATATCGAATCTCAAGTCAGACTGTTAAAACTCTCAACTCAAAACCCAAAATATCGAATTACACACAAAATTAAGATATCAAATTTCAGAGTTCTGTGAAATGATAGACGATGCGTTCAGTGCGAGTGTTCAAGTGAGACTGTCTTTATTGTTGTGCTACCTTATGCTACATCTCCCCCTTTTGAGGTTTTTTTTTTTTTTTTTTTTTTTTTTTTTTTTAGAAATAAAGAGGGAAAAAAAATTGCAATTATGTTCAGTTCAACTTAATCTAATAGTTCATAATTTCATTGATTTAGTGAATAAGAAAAATAACGATTTAATAATTTCTGCCGCTTCTTGTGACTTTCTGATGCATATTCGGGCCTGTTTCATTGTTTCCGTTTTGTTTACTTTGTTCCTTTTCCTGGAACAGACGACGAATATGACGTGTGTTTCGACGAAATATGCGACCATCCGACTGTTCAACGACATAAGATCTTGGTGTGTCGTGTTTATCAACAATTTTTCCGTCTTGCCATTTATTATCGTTTCTGAACAAAATACTTTGATTTTGTTCAAGATCAGCTCGTTGCTTTGCGGTCTTATCGTAGAATGTCTTGTATTTGTTTTGTTTATTTTTATGCTGATTCTCAACATCAACACACAATTTTGGTTTGAACTTATTCGTATGCATTGGTAAATTGTTTCGTAAATTTCGGCTTTGCACTAGTTGAGCTGGTGAATAAATCATATTTTTAATTGGCGTCGTTCTGTATGCCATAAGGGCTTTCAAGATTTCTTCTTCCGATTGTGACTTTTTTAATATATTTTTACAAATTTGTACTGCTCTCTCGGCCATACCGTTTGACTGTGCATATCGTGGGCTACTTGTGATAATTTTCATGTCATGCTCTCTTGCAAATTCTTTACATTGAAATGATCCGAATGGAACGTTATCGGCTATTATAACGTTCGGATACCCAAAGCGTGAGAAAATTCTCAATAATTCCAAATTAATATCACTTGCAGTTTTTGTTTTCAATTTTGTCAACTCGATCCAATTCGAGTAAAAATCGACAACCGCCAAGTAGTTTTTTCCCTTGTGCTCAAGCACGTCACATGCAATCTTATTAAATGGTTCATTTGGTATATCATGAGGTATAAGCGGTTCTTTTTGGTGAATGGGGGCATTTTCTTGACATATACGGCAGTGTGAAATCGTTTGCTCTATTTCATTACAGATGTTCGGCCAAAACACTGAGTTCTGCGCCCTTTTTAACGTTTTGTTTACGCCAAAGTGTGGCTCGTGCAATTTCATTAGAATTGATTTTCTCATACTTGTTGGTATCAAGACTCTTTCTTTATAAAATAAAATTTCATCATCGAGCAAAATGTCATCTCTCATTCTAAAAAAATATCTTAATGATTCTGGACAATCATTTTTATTCTTTGGCCACCCAATTCTACAGTATTGTTTTACCATTCTTAAAATTTCATCTTTTTCTGTCTCTTCTTTCAGTTCATTTTTCCGCTCATCTGTGGCATTTATTGACAATACTGATTCTGTAATTGACTTATCTTCTGTGCTCATTTCATCTTCATTTACATATCTTGACAAATAATCTGCCAATACAATCGATTTACCCGGTGCGTGCTCAAGTCGAATATCAAAATTTAATAATTTGAGTCTCATGCGTTGCAATTTAGCTGAAGGAATTTTGTGAATCTCTTTGTTCATTATGCCAAGCAGAGGCTTGTGATCATTTACCACTTTAATTGTTCGACCATAAGTGTAAAATTTGAATTTTTGACATGCAAAAATGATTGACAACATTTCTTTCTCTATTTGTGAATAATTTCTCTCTGCATTTGATAAACTGCGTGATGCAAACGATATAGGTCTTCCGTTTTGCAACAGACAACAGCCCAAACCATTTTGCGACGCATCACATTGAACTACTATGTCTTGTTCTATATCAAACGGGACCAGAATTTTCGAATTCAAAATGTGGTTTTTTATCTCCCCAATTGCTTTATCGTGTAGTTCGGTCCACAAGAATAATGCGTCTTTCTTTAATAATTCCCTTAATGGAGCTGTTAATTCCGACAGATTTGGCACAAAAGGATTTAGATAGTTGGTCACGCCAAGAAAAGTTTGCAAATCTTTTTTATTTCTTGGTCTACCCATTTTTTCAATTGCTATCAAACGGTCTGGGTCTGGTTTGATTTCATTGTATGAGAAAATGTGTCCCAAGTATCTTACTTTCTCTGATGCTATTTGAATTTTATTTGCATTGAAACGTTCATTATTTTCTCTTGCTCTTTGTAATACTTTTTTCAAGATTTCATCATGCTCTTCTCTATTTCGGCTAAAAATCATAATATCATCAAAATATATCAAAACGCCCTCGATGTCTCCGAATATTTGATAATTCATGTTCTGAAAAACACCCGGGCCAGTTTTGATGCCAAATGGCATTCTAAGAAAACGGTAATTTCCAAATGGTGTTGCAAAAGTGCATAATTCTTTTGATTTTTGTGATAGCTTGACGTGCCAAAACCCATCTTTTAAGTCAAGTACCGAGAAATATTTCATATCATATAATTTCGATGCGAGATCATCATATGTTGGAATGTAAGCGTGCTCATTTTCAATGTTCATGTTTAATTCTTTTGGGTCGATGCAAACCCTCAATGATTTATTGACATCTTTTTTTTCTACTGTTACTAAATAGTTGACCCACGGGCTATAACCGTTTGCTTTTTCAATTATTCCTTTCTTAATCATCTCATCTAATTTTAGTTTCAATCTTGATTTTATCGCATGAGGCACTCTGCGTGGTGCATGAGCCACCGGTCTTGCGTCATTTTTCAGTTTAATATCGTATTCATGTTCAAACGTTCCCAGGCCTTTAAATAAATCATCATAATTCTTTGTCACATATTCTTTGTCAATCGTTATCTCATTTATTTCTAGTCATAAATTGCTGTTTTGTTTTGAGTTTCGAAAAATGCGTGTATGCGATGGCTGCACTATTTTAAAACGAATGCAAGTTCTCAAACCCAAAATTGGTGTACAATCGAAATCAACAATCACGAATTTTATTTTCAATGACATTCCACGAAAAGAACAAATCAACGTGCACGTACCTATTGGCTTTACTGTTTCTCCTGCAAATGCACGTAATGTGACTGATGTTTTTTCAATCGGTGCTTGTGGTGCTATTCGTTTCAACACACTCAATGGCATAACGTCTGCTCCAGCTCCTGTGTCAATTTTATATTGTACATTTGATTGACCAATACCAATGCGTTCAATCCACGGGTACGAATATGCATCGTCAGTCTCATTTTTGGCTGTGGACAAAGTTCCTATAAAAAATTCAGCGTTATCATCAAAATCATAATTATCATCTACGGAAAGAGTCGAAATATTTTTAACACGGCAAACCGATTGAAAATGATTGCTTCGTGAGCATGAATTACATGTTTTTCCATATGCTGGACAGAATTTAGTACCAAATTTATGTGAATAGTTACAAAATTTACAAATGCCATTCTCATTTCTGTTCGTCTGTTGGTTTCGTTGTCGTGTCTCATTCACTCGTTGCTGTGTGTGCCATTCCCTCGTTGTTCCGGCTTTCGCATTGTCGTCGGTGTTAGTGTTGTTGTTACTATGATTGTCGGCCACGTGTTTACGGTACTGTGTGTTTTTGCGTATTTCATTTATCTCGGCCGTTCTACAACCACTCATTGACTGCACCTGCTCTTTCGTTGCTTCGCCTTGCCGTCCCTTTTCAACTGCTTTGTCGTACGTCAAATCGCTCATTTCTAACATCCGTCGTTGTGTTTTTTGATCTCGAATGCCCATCACAATTTGGTCACGCAACATGTCTCTTTCATTCGGTCCAAACTCACAACTTCTAGCCAATCTTTTGATATCCATTAGAAATGTATCAAATGGCTCACCTTCTTTTTGCTTTCTTTGATAAAACAAAAACCTTTCATAAACGGTGTTCTTCTTTTCTTTGCAAAATGTTTGAAATACATTGACAACCGCATTGTAATCGTTGGTTTCTTCTTCTGTTAATGTAAATGTATCGAACACTTCAATTGCCTCTTCTCCGACTGCATTTAGCAATAAATTGATTTTTGTTGCATCGGGCTTGTCATTCAGTTCACCGGCATTCATGTAAATATCAAAATATCGCTTAAATCTGCGCCAATTCTCCGACAAGTTCCCATCCATTTTCAATTTTTCAATTTTATTCAAATAATCACTCATCTTGTTTCGTTTTCTTCTTCGTTGCGTACTATCTTCTTCGTCGAATGAATCGTCAGGCAAATTAGGAATGTCGTCTTGCTGTGCTAATCGTCTTATTTCTTGTGCATTCATTAATTTCTTTTTGTGTAATTTTTCATCAATTTTTTTTTTCTTCTCTCGTTTCGTTGATGCTTTTTTCTTCGCTCTTTTATCTCTTCATAATGTTTTCCACTGCGTGTAATCATTTATATCGGTAATTTTGTTAATCGTCGACTTTATCGCAAAATTCAAGCCTGTTTTTTTTTTTTTTTTTTTTTTTTTTAATTTCTTTTTTTTGTTTCAATTCTCATCTTCAATCAATTTATTATTTTACTTATTCGTTTGGCTATTATTGATGATTTCTTTGATTTTTTGCGATTATATTGTTCAACTGTTCTTGCAGCGCCATGTGGCGAGACTGTTCTGTGAAATGATAGACGATGCGTTCAGTGCGAGTGTTCAAGTGAGACTGTCTTTATTGTTGTGCTACCTTATGCTACAAAAGTCGAATTTTTGAGATAAAAATTCCAAAACAAAACGTTAATATCGGATTTCAAAAGTCAATTTAGGGCAAAGGGCCTCAATCTCACCGCAAAATATCGAATTTCAACGCAAATCTAAAAAAGAAATTTTTAACCTTTCTTGTAATTTAATACCAAACCAACATCGCAAATCGAACTCAAATACCGAGATAAAATTTCAATCAAAACCAAAGTTCAAATTCAAAATAACACATCAAAATTCAATTCAGCTAAACGGATCAAATTTCAATTGGTCAAAAGAGATCAAATTTCAAGTCATTAAAATATATCAAATTCCAAGTTACCGAAATAGATCAAATTTCAAATCATTAAAATAGATCAAATTTCAAGTCATTAAAATATATCAAATTTCAAGACATTAAAATATACCAAATTCCAAGTTACCGAAATAGATCAAATTTCAAGTCATTAAAATATATCAAATTTCAAGACATTAAAATATATCAAACTTCAAGTCATGGATATCGATCAATTTTCAACTAGTCCAAATGGGAAATTTCAAATAAATAAAATGCACCGAACTTCAGGTTCGAAATAATACACCAAAATTAACCAGATATCAAAACTCAAAGCGAAAAAATTCAAAATCGAGTATCAAAAACGCAACAAAAGTTTAAAGCCAAGAGAAACACCAAATTCATTCTAAAAAGACGATTTTCTTCATTTTATTTCTTTTTCTCAAATTTTGCCTCTGGGGCACTACAAAATCATTAAATGTGTACACGGGTACATGTCATCGGAATACAAAAAAAAAAAAAAAAAAAAAAATTATATTATTATTCATCGTCTTGTTCTTCGGCAGGGCTGGGGTCATTCAATTCCAAGCACCCGGAAACCGAACCACCAGCTGGCGTTTCGCCCCCAGTCGAAGTCGACGGTCTGAAATATAAAAAAAAAAAAAAAAAAAAAAAAAAAAAAAGAAAATCAAAATGGTTAATTCTTCAAAACCCCAAATCTTACATGTTCAAACTTTCCACTCTGACCGAACAAGGCGTCGTCTCAGTTGTGCCCTTGTCGGCTTGACGCCGCCGTTTCAGCGCATTTTCCTGCGCGCGGGCCACAAACGCTTCATGTGTTAGGCGCGCATGTGCATCATAGCGCGCTTCAAAATCTAAACCAAAAACAATAATCACCATTAATAAGAAAATACGTAAAGAGAATAATAAAAACTATATACCCCGAATTCGGGCATTCGCCTGAACGGCACTCGCCCGCGGCGCCCGCCCAACACTTTCATTTGACACCGTGGGATGCGGATCCACAGGTGCCGGGGCAACTTGACCAGTAACGGTGGACAGGGTGGTTGACTGTTCGTCATCGCAAACGCTGACGTGCAATAGCCGCTGCCCTGGTGGCAGGTTGACTCGGTACTGCACCGTGCGCGCGGCAACCTCATCGCGCAAAATCAAACACAAAAATTGATTCCTTTCGTTGTTAAACAAAAAAAAAAAAAAAAAAAAAAAAAAAGGAAAAAAAAAAAAATAAGTTTAGCCGAACAAAAAAAAAATAAAAAAAAAAGGAAAAAAAAAACAACAACAAAAATCCCTTTTTTTTGCACACCGTACGATGACAAATACGAAATTGCACATTGTATTTTGTCAAATACGAAAATGCACACCGTACGATGACAAATGAGAAAATACACGGTGTACGATGACTGATACAATGTTACACACGGTGGGTTATCCGATATAAAATTACACGTTACCGTAACAAACAACAAAAAAAAAAGCACACTAACGTTGACAAACACGAAAAGTCTAGGAGAATTTATTTTACACCATAAGAAACACAAAACGAATTTAATAATTCATAAAGGGAAACGAATTTGAATCGAATACAAAGAGAAAAAAATGAAAAATTACTTACATGTTACTTTCCCGTTATTCCGAAACACAACACAACAAATATCACTAACAGTTAATCATTTGAAATCCGAAACCAAAAATTTGCGTGGGTAGAGGCTGGACGCCGCAGGCGCACGCTACTTCATTATGCAGTTGCATAATGAAGTTGTACTTTGGGTACAATGGCAATAAAATTTAAAAAAAAAAAAATTTATTAGAAAGGAATAAAAAAAAATCAATTCATAAGAATCATATAAAAAAAAAAATACTGCCGATAATGGGTGACTCGAATTAAGTGGACAAAGATTAAAATTAAAATTAAAATTTGCGCTCAAATTTTGATTGAGCGGGGGAGATGATGTAGTATAGCTACTCATACTTGTGGTGCGGCTCGTCACACATAGATGGCGAGCCACACCACGGAGGGGCATTCCAGTAATTGTCACTGGAATGGCCTGAATAGTAAGTAAGTTACTATCGATGTTCATTAATATTATTGTATATCCGACCGTCATGAAATAAAGACCTATTAATCACTACAATATCATAATAAGTTAAATCTCTAATCTTAACTACATTTAAATTGCTTTTTTTATTATTTAGCAATTCAATTGAAATGATTTCAGTATCAATCGTGAGTGTGGTATTGGAGAAAAAGTGCTCATTAACAGACAATGTCCAATCAGCAATAATGTCCAGATTTGGAATTATGATTTCTGAATTGTTTTGATACTCGAAGTAGGTATGCAATTGAACATTATCTGATGTTAATGCGCAATGTGGTTCGAGAGTAAGCATTCCCTCCCCACTCAACCAATCAATGATTCACAACATCCCTGCAGATAATTGTGATTTTGATTGGTTTTGGCAGCACAAAGATAAAACGATTTTTATCAGTTCCCGAAACAAATGTTTCAGGATCATTTGCATTCATCTCTCAACAGGTTCTGAGAAGATGGTTGAAAATTTGCCACACACAATCTGGTTTATTCATAGTAAACCAATGCGTGGTTTTGTCACTTAGATCTCCCCCATATGAAATACAATCGGAAAGATCAGTAACAAATTGGTAAAGAGTTCGATCCATGTTGACCAACAATAGCCGCTGCATAGTTTTAATCCAAATAAATTTGTTATTATGAATCGCCGGAAGTCTCAAAATTTTATATAACTTATATTTTGTGGTTTTTAGCAAAGGAATCGATATTTTAAACACAAATTTTGTTTGATTATTATTATTAAATTTGTACGAGCTAGTTTTTGCCACCGAATAAATGTCCACCCCCCTCGGAATTTGAAATTCCGTACCGACTTGTCTGTGTTTGTCCAATTTTGGGTGGATATGCAAAAGATCGGCAATCAACAGTATTTTTTTATGGAAAATTTATTCAAAATGTTGTAAAATTGGGTGAAATTGACAATTGCTCGGACTAAAATTGGAAAAAATCACTCTAAGTCAAAGAACGTTGAAGATATCGAGATGCCCCCTGGAGATAAATTGTTGTTCAGATAACGGACAACAATTTTCAGCAAAGATATTGGTGAATTTAATTATTGTGTTTGATAAAAATGTGCATATGCACTTGGATCTTTTTGACCCATAATGACCTACTAAGTTGCACAAACTAATCCTTCTAGTTGTGGGCTACAACTTTTCTTCAGGATGCATCTCGATATCACCAAGCCAGCTGGTTCAATGTCAAAAATTTTGATAAAACGGCCGAACTCAGGATTGTGCCCATATAATTTTCGACTAAAGTCACCCTGTATATGTCTTATAGCTGCGGCGCAGCGAAAAAACAAACCTTGTTTTTTTCTCTTCTCCTTTGTTTTCGGATTTTTCATCATCCGATTCGAATGACCGTAATATATCGAAGGACCAAATAAAATAAAATAAAACAAAATCAATTTGTTCATGTGGAAAAAATATTGAAAAAACCACACATTTATTTTCCGTGTTCTTACTCCAATGAATCTCTTATTGATACTGATTTTTATATTGCAGTATTGCTGCCAACTTGCATGACAACAGGGTTGCCATACGAAACAGAATTGTTTCACTTACATTCATATCACATTCAATGATCTGACAGCATTGGCGGGTTTCATTGTTTGCCCTTTTTACTGTTTGTCAATTTGAATGTCAATAACATCGGATAAAAGACATTTTTGTATGGCATAATCTACGGCCGCGTGAGGGGCGTTATATGTTCTCGTTGGCTGACATTCTAAATGTATCTTTCACAACGTGTGTTTCTCAATTTTAATATGACATTTGCCTCACCCTCATCCTCATCTTCATCCTCACCTCAAATGATGAGGTTTTAATGAAATTGTGCGTCATAGTCATTCGGTAGCTGAATTAGTCATTTGTTGCATTGCGAAATAATTCTTATTGAAGTTTTGTGAAACGAAAAGCATTTTGACGATAAAATGAATTCAGATAAAGGGAACAGCATGAAGATTTGTACTCTTCAAATTCCGAGATTGGACTTTGAATCACGAAGAAAAGAAAAAAAGGGTGAAACCTATTCCAAACCGCTCACAATTACCCTGAAACAGAAATATTCTGGTAAGTTCTGATTCACATTCGATACTAAAAACGGTTTTGAACGGTGTTTTGAGTTTGATTTCAAAATTTAACGTCCAAGGAATGCTGGTGAAGAACGCAACAACAAATGAACAACAAATGATGACGCGTTCAAAAACTTGTTTGGAACGAGCAAGGACAACAGCACAGTCGGAAATAATTCGCAAAACTGGTGAGTTCCAATTGAATACAAAATGAATTTCCAGTTTTCTGATATGAAATGTGTTTTCTGACATTTTCAGTGAGTTCCAGAAAAATATCGACTGAAAAGTCGATGACAATTGGTCTGCCTGTGCATAATTTGAGAAAACGTGAACGTATTGAAGATGAAATTTGCCCACCGAAACGACCCCGCATTGAAATTGCACGCTATATAAAACAAGCGAAATTTTTGATTGCACTCCGCTCGACTTTGAAAGAGGAATTAGTCGTGCTCGCCAAAATGTCACATTTTTCACCTTGGCCGGCTAGAATCCTTTCATTTAGAAAAACATGTGTGAATGTACAGTATTTTGGCGAAAATAAAACCGGAACCGTACCGTATGGAAGTATAGGTTTATTTGGAGATAATCACGAACTCATCAGACAGAATCTGAAGAAAAGTATCAAGGGATATCCCAAAGCTGTCCGTTGTGCGGAAATCGCTTTGAATGTTCCATCGAATTTATCCATTTTTAAGACAATGGTCGATGGTCATGAATAATCTTGTACTCGTGTGAAATAATACATACTCCAAAATGAATGATTGAATTGAATCGAAAAATGTCAGTCAAGAAAGAGGCAAATTCGTCGATTTGAACATTTGTTTTTATAAAATTGAATAAAAATAAATTTGAATAATGTGTACCGATACATATTTGTTGATATTTTGAATACATTCTTTTTTTAAATTGGCTGGAAACAATGGAAACATTGTGAACATTTCTGGAAACATGATGTTTCCACCTTGTTCACACGGGCGATAGATGTATACGAAACATTTCGCATGTTTCCTCTACAAAATCTACACAAAAATCGCCACGTGCAGTCACACGAGAAACATTTTTGTGGAAACATGTTTCCAGTTCCCATAAGACCCTGTGTATTTTTTTGTTTCCAGTTGTGTTATGTAAACTAATTTTAAAAGCATTTCATATTTAATCTTTGGAATTGCTGTGACAGAAATATTTTTCAATATCTGTGGAAAATATCCCGATTTGAATGATGATTTTCAGTATATATTCTGTTTCAAACAAATCGACTTTTTTTTAACGAATATTTGATGTATTTCATTGATTAGATTTGGTGCAGTTGAATTCTTTGAATTATTAGGATAGTTGGAATAACAAAATTTGAAAAAATCTTCAGTACATTTTACACAAAAACCGAATCCATAGTAATCCTTGGTTGTCCTCGATTTTTATTGGATTTGTGATCCGTCATCGATAGATTTTCAAAAATCTTTAATTCAAAATCGAGGACAATGAGTAATGTAAAATTATATTCGATTTTAGAAACTTCTCATTTCCTATTGTCCTCGATTTTTGCATGAATTTTAATACACTTTTTGATCGCAACACTATGAATACGTGAATTTTCGGATTATGTGTTGCCGACCGATTGAATACATCGAGAACAATTGGCAAAAATCGAGGACAATGTATTTGGGTAGCGGAATTCGCCGCTACCTGCCCCCCCTCCTGGCTACGCCCATGCACTCGCAAAAGTTCATGTTCGCGAACATCTTGTTCGTGACTACAAAAATGGTGTTCGTGTTCGGTTCTTGTTCGTGCGAACACGAACCGAACACGAACGATTCAGGTTCGTGAACAGCTCTAGTTTTGATAACCTTGAATTCCAAACTTTTAAATAGCAATGTATCGCCTTCTTGAACTACAATTTTAGCTTGAACTTGTTCTTTGAAGTATTGAATTTTTTCAGATGCTTTGCTGTCGAAAGAGAAATAATTAATAACATTTCCTAAGGTGAAATTACTGTTTGTCCCTTTGGGTATATGCGACGTATTTGTGATCATTTGCACCGTATTTGCAAGTGTATTTACATAGTCTCATTTGTAGCTGTTCACGCATACCATCAAACAGTTCACACAAGATGTTAGTGTGCGCGTGCAGCTACAAATGATACTAAATGCTTGCAAATATATAGTTGTTATTTGCTGCATTTGTAGCGCATTTGTATTATTTGCGGCAGTCATTTCCCCCTAGAACATTTCACAAGTCGATTTTATTCATCATTGTACCTCTTTGATTTTATAAGCCAACAGCACAATCAGAATTTGGTGCTACTTCGACTAGTTTACCATCTCCAACGTGACATGCTTTTATCGCTACATGGTCTCCAATTTGCGCTGACAAACTATTGCATGCATTAACATTCAAATGAATGTTTTCATCGCTATCGTTTGATGAAACTGTACATGGGCACTTTCTACATACCATCTGAGATTTGTATGAACAATAGATTGAATGAACATTTGTCTATATATACTCGTGTAGATGATTAGTTAGTAACAGAGTTCGCAAGCCCGACCCGAACCCGACGACAGACCGACGCCCGACCCCGCTCGAACCCGATATATTCGGGCATCGGGTGTGCTCGGTCAAGCCTGAGCTTCGGGTATTCGGGTATCGGTCGGGCGTTCTGGGCGTTCGGGGCGTTCGGGGCGTTCGGGTCGGTGCCATTCTTTTAAATGTATTGTATGCTTCTTGGAAGAGGGTTTCTCTTTGAAAAACCTTTTTGATGAATGAATTAACGCTCCTCTTTGAAGAGGAAATCAATAAATTTTTAAATCATTGAAATGCCTCGGAATGATCAACTTCAAATATTCATTAAAAAAAATAAAAACATTCATTCCTCAGTTGAAATATTTTTGTTCATAGAAAAAATCAGAATTAATGAATTCAAAAAGTTCAGTGACACCACACAAGCTGATTCTAATAATGATCAGCATATGAAAAAAATTGATTTTTATCTACCAACGGTTAAAAAAAACCTCGGGCGGTCCTTGTAGTACATGAAGAGAAGAACATTTTCCGATATTCAGGTTGATCCTAGATTGAAACCCCTGGTGGCCTGAGGTTTTTGAAAAATCGGATTTTGGGCCATAGTAAAAAAATTTCAATTCCATATTAATGACCAAAATTATGATTTCATTCGATTTTTAACCACCATTCCTATATATTCTAGGTATTTATTGAACATTTTTTCATATATTTTGATCCATTCTATTACCAAGAAGACAGCAAAGTGCTAAAAATCACAACAAAGCACAACAAAACTTACTATAAATTCAACAAAAATACTCTGAAAACAACGTAAAATTCCCAAAAAGTCTCAAATTTTAGTTCAATCATATCATATTATTATGTTTTTGTTGCCAACAGAAAATGTGGATATTTTGATGATTTTTTTAGCACCGGTTTCACACGAAGTCGGACAAAAATTGCAAGTCATGTCTCCGATTTGGCTGAAAATTTAAACATATCACTCGAATGCCGAAAAAATGAGAGCGCCAAATTTTTAGCTCTCTAGGTGGAAGGGTTTGGCTAGGAGAGGATAGTCCATTTTTTAATTTTGGCCGAAATCGCCAAAAGTGGCATTATTTGAAGAGTCATATCTCGGGAACCGCGGGATGAGTGTCAGGGTATCGATTTTTTTCAAATTTCCATAACTACGCTAATACACAAGGTAGAAAATCGGCAGATACCGCAGATGAAAGGTATTGAGCTAGGCTTAAAATTCGTCTTTGAAATCTTTAATCGGGTTTGGTCACCACATCGAAAAAACTGAAAAATCGATAATCGTTTTAAAGTAAAGTGGAAATAAAGTGTAATGAATAAAACAATAGAATGTTGTTTTGATGACTGTTAGTACTGAACTAACTGTTTATTAGACGACAACCGTCTTTATATCATAATACCTCTCAGATCATATTACATTACATACATATATGTGTATAATTATAACATCCTCTCTTAATGTATTATGACATTAAATCTTATCAACTATTGTGATCCCGCTTAAGGGATCTCTCTATTGGAGTTCTTCGCTACTTTACCTTGATGAAGCCGATGATACAGATGATTGGTACGACTATGTTCGAATATGAATCTTGTAGTATCACATTGTTGATCTTCTGTCCTGGTAAGTCGATGCTCTTCTTTACTTCGCTGGTGAACCATCCCATCTTTACCGTGTGTTTGCTTGTCTTTACTCGTCGATTTCAATCAAGAAACTAATGAATATTACCCATATTGGGCTTGCTTTTATACTCTTACTTTCATATCGAAAATGTGGTGACCGAATGTGACCAACATAAAAAAAGGAATTTTGCTTACTCATTAGTTGGTTTTCGTCAAGAAAAAAAATGCTCTGTAAGTAAACAAACAAAAAACTTGATTAAATCCAAAAATAAAAAATAAAGAATATGAATGAATGAGCAAAATTTGAATGCTTATAATTTTGTGGACTTCAATCCCATCCATTCAGCGCAATTTTTGTTCTTTGGACCGCTTACTGCCTTTGTGAGCGCGTCCGCTATCATTTTTTCGGTCGACAAGTGTTCGATTTCGATATTTCCATGGTGGACTTCATCTCTAATGTGGTGAAATTGAACATCTATATGTTTAGATCTTTCACGGTAGGCTTCTTCTGCTCCCAGTTTTATGGTACTGGTGTTATCGCAGAAGACTTTTACCACTTTTACCGTGTTTTCTAAGATTTCATTTATGAGTTGCCTCACCCATGGCAATGGTCACTCCTTTATTGCCGATGACATTGAGATGTATTCGGCCTCGGTGCTTGATAATGCAACTATGTCTTGGCGTTTACTCTGCCAAGTCACAGCTGCACCGGCCAACATTAACACAAATCTAGTGCATGATCGACGCTTGTCGACCTCGGAGGCCCAGTCGGCATCCGAATAAACCATCAACTCTCGATCGTCCTTTTTGAATGTTAATTTCCAATCTTCCGATCCTTTGATGTATCTCATAATGCGAACAACTGCTTGCCAGTGCTCTTCGCTGTGGCTTTTGTTAAATCGGCTGGCATCATTTACGGCAAATGCAATGTCGGGCCGGGTGCCCTGTGCCAAATATAATAAGCTTCCGATGATTTGTTGATAAGGAACTTTTCCAGTCAATTCATTCTCTGGCGTGATCATTTTTATTGAAAGCTTCACTCCCGGATCACTTGGTGTTTTCACTGGTTTCTGCTCATCAATACCATATCGTTTCAGTATCTTGGCGATATAAATTGATTGATCGATTTCAATTTCTTCCTTCTTTTGATTTATCAGATGTTCAAACATTCTCGTGCTTCGCCGAGGTCTTTGTAGAAAGACCTGAATTTTTGTTAAAGCATGTTTGTTGGCGTAGAAAATCAAAAAATCATCGACATAAATTGCTATAATTAGTAGTAAGGATGAATCGAAGTATACACATGGATCTAATTTAGAGCGTGTCAGACCAAAATCCTTCAATGCCTCGTCTAATTTCAAATTCCACATACGACCAGCCTGCTTTAAACCGTAGATAGCTTTATTCAGTTTACACACTCGATCCGTACCATCGTGAAATCCCTCCGGTTGCTCGAGGTATATTTCTTCATATAGATCTCCTTGTAGAAACGCAGTGATGGCATCCACCTGATGAATACGTAACTGTTTGTTGACTGCTATAGCGAATAATATACGAAGTGTTCCATATCTCACGACGGGGGAATATGTTTCGTTGTAATCGATGCCTGGACGTTGAGCAAAACCTTTTGCAACTAGTCTTGCTTTGAATCGTAAATTGTTTTCGATTTGGTTACCTTTCAATTTGAATACCCACTTTCCTTTTATGGTTTTTCGACCCCTTGGCAATTCACAAAGAGTCCAGGTGTTGTTTTTTTGGTGTGATTCCACGGTGTGGTCCTCTTCCATGGCTTGTCTCCACTGAGTAATTTCGGCATTACAAGACGCGATTATTCCGAAAGCACCTGCGACACCTCTTGTACCGAAAGAGGAGGATGATACGAAGTTATCTCAAGCTAAAGCAATCATTTCGTTAAGTGTCGAAACCCATATCTTCGCTCATATTTCAAGTGCCACCTCTGCATTGCAAATTTGGAATATCTTATAAGGCCTATGTGAGGATCGTGGACTTGGAAGAAGAATCACCCTGCTAAGAGAGCTCATATCGGTCAGATTAGAAGATGCTGATTCCATGCAGAGCTATATCGACCAAATTAAAATTACATCGAACAAGTTATCGGGCATTGGATTCAACATAGATGACGAATGGCTTGGTGCCATAATGTTGGCTGGCTTAACAGATGATTTTAAACCACTACTCATGGGTATTGAAACCAATAACGGCAGAATAACATCGGATTTAGTGACAACAAAGTTAATTGATTTGCAATCCTCACAAAAAAATAACGGCGAGGCATTGCGGAGTAAAACAAAAAAGAAACAGTTTAAATCAAATAGAAAATGTTATTCGTGTGGTTCCAAGAATCACCTAAGTAAGCAGTGTGACAAAAAGAATGAAAAGAAATCCGACGCCGAATCGAAAAGTGCATTTGTTGCACTACTCAGCACAGACAACGGCAGTGAGTGGTTTATCGACTCAGGAGCGAGCAGTCATATGACACCCAGCGATAAAAATCTACGTGATGTGAAAAGTGCTGAAATTGAAAACATTATGAGTGCAAACAAAAGCAAAATGCCAATAAAAAAATGTGGCACACTAACAATAAACTTGAACAATGATAAAATTGATGTGAATCAAGTGTTACATGTGCCTGAATTGGCAGTAAACTTACTTTCAGTGTACAAAATATGTGAAAAAGGAAACTCAGTTACTTTCAATAAAGACGGTTGTTCAATTAAGAATACGCGGAACGAAACAATTGCATTTTGCAAGCCCAGCAATGGTGTCTACAAGCTTCGTGCTGTTGAAATTGAATACGAACCAAAGTGTATGTTAACTCGAGCCATCACATGGCACCGACGGCTCGGACATATGAATTTGAAAAATCACTTAAAAAACTCTGAATTAAAAAATGTGGGAATTTTTGATCCAGCAATCACTTTGAGGTCCCAATTTTACTTTCACAACGATATCAAATCACAATATTCATCTAAACACTTGATAAAAATGCATCAAATTGAGCGCGAAGCGTTGGATTTCTTTTCTTTTGAGAATTCGGTACAAAAATGTATGCAATTTTTTTGCATTTTTCATGTATTGCGAATTTTTTTTATACACTCTAGTTCTCCGTTCTATGAGTCCATGTAATTTTTTTTTTCGTTTCGTTCACATTGAATATCAACTGATTGGTTTCAAGCTGAAACGATGACTAATTTCATATTCATCGCGAACTGTCGGTCATCGGTGTGAGTTTCAGCCCGCTCGTTGATCTCATTATATGCATATGTCACCAAAAAGAGACGGAAATATATTTTCACAAATGCCGGTATGCCAAATGTGAGGGAAAAAATCATGTCGATCATTGTATTAGTTAATCGAATATTTTGACAACTCTCCGCATTCATTTTCAAAACCGCATGGTCGAACCAAAAACACTTAACGCATTCAATACACTCAATACAGACGCTTGCACATCAAATAAGAGCACTGAAGGCATCGAGTGAAAAAAAAAAACACTCGTCTTTGATGGTTAATACGAAGAAGGCTCGAAAAGCCAACAATAGCTTCACGCGCATGAATATTCTTTCTTTGTCATCGAGTATCTCATGAGAGCGGACGCAAAACAAGTAAAGTGAAAGACAGAAAAAACCAAATAAATCCGAGAAAATTCAACAATAAATGGCAGAACAAATCAACAAAAAATTACACATCAGTAAGTACATAATAAATCGCCTGAAAATTTCTGAAAGTGATAAATTGAATTAATTCTCAAGGCCATATTCACCGTGTACATTACAACTAACTGAAGCGACCAGACAAAACGCAATTTCGGAGAAATTGATCGTAGAAAATAAAAAGAAAGTTGGTCCATACAAAGAAAAACTACCATTTGGGAATCACATCGACGCAAATTGGAGATTACGATCAGATAAGTGGCGACAGATCGGAAATTACATAAATCGTAACGACAATTGCTCACGCAAGTACCGACACGTGGAACCAATTGGTGAGAACAGTCGACAATTACAATTGAAGTGAATATTTTACAAATCAAACGATTTGTTGTACAGAACACAGCGGAGCAGAAAGCTTTGAACGTAGAAAATACGACAGATACCGGCAATTTCAACATTCAAGGTCACACCACTTATCACACGGAAAGACATAACCTCAATTTCGGTGAACAGTGCATGTAGATAAAAACCGTAAGTGTCTTCGACACTCATTTGTTTGACCGGCAAAATTAAGTGTAGTGAATTTCAGGCTTACGCGGTCCAATCCCCGGTAGAATTCTAGCCACCGGTAGACGGTTTTCCAGTGCCTTTTTCCACCCGAATAAACTACATTTTTCGAGTGTCTGACGCACGGCCGTAGCCAGGACCGAAAACTCAGGGGAGCTCGTCATTTTTTTGGGGGAGCTGGACTTTTTTGAATGAAAACCATCAATTTTGTAAAAGAATTTAATCATTTTATAAAATGATGTAACATACGTTTGATGAAACAGGAAGTGTTTTCAAATATTCAGCTCATAGATTACTTAATCTTTGGAATTGAGTGAATTCATAGCATCATAAAAATCACGGACAGCGCGACTGTTGTTGTTTGATGATTTGTTGACAAGAATTTTTTTGATTGTTGAGCGTAGACCATCGGCTTTATCAGCTTCAATTCTATTCAGTGCAATCTCAGCGTAAATACAATTCACTTGACAAACCCGGCATCTACATCGCTACTTGTGCTACTGATGACTGTAATGCTGTCTACGTAGGGCAAACACAACGCAGCATTAAAGTGCGTGCAAAAGAGCACCTTTCGTACATCGAAAAAATCGTTCCAAAAAGTAGCATCGCGGAACACATACTATCAAACGAACACATCTTAAACGCCGATTCCTTCAAATTGATTGAAAACGAATCTAATCCGAATGTATTAGAATCAATGCATATTTATATAAACAGAGACAAAAATGTAAACAAAGACATTATCTCTCACTATTCCAGCTTATTCTCTTGTCTCGGTACAAAGTAAATTTCTCTTCGTCTAATTATACATGCTCAAATTATCACTGTATTGTTTTACATTCCTTTTTATGCCGATGTTCCCGCTTGTGCGTCTATCGATATTTGCATTTTAGTTGAAATTGTTCTTGCAACTGATGATGGTGTCATGAGACACTGAAACAATTGTTTTGCAATAAAATCTATTTTTATTAATTTAAGTGACTATAAGGTGTTCATAGATTACTGTTGTTATTATTCCGAATGGTCGCGATACAAAGCGTACAATAATTGTAATACAAGTACCGCCAACATTCCGTAGACAGCATTCACGTCATTATGAAGGACCTTTTATGATCCCCCACTACGACATTATTATTAACAGGTACGAATATCAAAACGTATTTTGTACTGAAATGTCAGTTTTCCAGACAGATTGCTACACACTAACACCATCTACTTGGAGATCGCTAACTATTGCGATATCATCAATGACAAAATTAATGCAAAAACATGTTTCTAGTTGTTAATTTATTGAATATTTTTATTGCCAATCTTCGAAAAAATTGATAACTTATAAATACAAAAGAAAATATATTAATCATTGATTTTTTGTTATTGGGAATTGTGTTTGTAAATGCGTCGTTTCAATAACAGAACCAACTTCATAGCAATTACACATCTCTAGAAGTTTGCGATCTGTCAATTACTGTGTTTATGGGTTTATGTTTGTATGGTATAATGTCATTATGCATTTATAAAACAAAAGTTATACGGTTATACTGCGCAGACATTGAGACATCACATGGAAATGGTTTTATTTCATTATTTACCTTTTTTGAAGCAGAATCATAATTTACAACATTTAAAATACTTTCAGCGACAATTCAAATGTGATATTTGTGGTTTGATCATAAAATCAAAAGCGGCAAATCTACGAAGACACAAACTATTACATGGGCCAAAAGTGAACAAATTGAAATGCTGCTGTTGTCAAAAAACATTTTCCACCCAATTTAATTTTGAAATCCACTGTAAACGCGCTCATACCAAAGAAAAAATAATAGTTGGTGTATGGGTGAAGAAAAATGCCAAACGTAAGACGATTGTTCTAGATTTTTTGTAAGATAATGTGACTTTCTGACCTACTAAATCAAAACATAACATTTTGCAGAGCTACGACCAGTTTATGGATCAGATTCCATCGAAAGTAAGTGCAGATTTTTCGATTTGCGAATATATTTCATAATTCCATGATTCGAACGTATTTGAAAATTTAGAGAAAAAGGTGCCTTTGCTAACAAAAGATCAGTCTGCGGTAAAGCCAAAAGTTTTGAATGGAATGAATCTAAACCAAAAACAACCATCCCAAAAGACGATGAAGCTCATTCCACCTGAAATATGTTTGGACTTGGCTCAATTGGAAACAAGAAAAATACAATATATTTTTGATGATGCAGCCAGCGAGACTTCTATCAAAAGCAATGGACTAGGTAGATTATTTTGAAATGATGATATAATGATATGGCTTTCCTTTAGATATAACGATATAATCTTTTTTCTTTTTTTCAGTTATTGACGAATAACCGAATAACTGAAACTGCAAATTCCCTTTTACTTCTCTCATCAACTGTATCATGTTTTCATCAATTGTATCATTCAGCTTCCTTTTTCTTTTTTGTAATTTCCTTGAATCAAACAATCAAATTAATTTGTATATAGTACAATATACATATAACCACATAATAATTGTATGATAACCGGATCAGTTGTAAAATCTTTTGATTTAAAGATTTAATAAAGATTCTTTAAACTATCCATATGAAATGAATTTTTTTTAAATGAAATGGTGATATTAATCTTCACTAATTGATATATATCCGTTCGTTCTGTTTTTTGTATTTAACAATTACTGCTTCAGCAACTGCTGCTTCAGTTACTGTTGTTTCAGCAACGGCTGATTAAGTAACTACTGGTTCAGCAACTGCTGCTTCAGTTACTGTTGTTTCAGCAACGGCTGATTAAGTAACTACTGGTTCAGCAACTGCTGCTTCAGCGACTGTCGTTAAGCAGTTGCTGATCAAGTGCAAGTGTAGTTTTAGTTATTGATGAAGTTAAATATGTTTCATTTCAAATGATTCAATAAATTAATAAATATCGATATTATGGTTTTATTTGTGTTTTATGGTTTTATTTTACCAAAGTGAATATTTTTGTGTGTAATATTTGTTATGACAAAACTTATTTTTGTGATATTTTGGAATTATTCACTGTCTGAAAAACGAAGAGAGTCAAATGCAGTTTCCAATTCATCGACTGCATCCAAACTTCCTGATTGTGGTGTTGTTGGTGTTGGTGTTGGTGTTGGTGGTGATGCTTGTGGTATTGGTCGCTGGGAAGCATGTACCGAACCGTTACCGTCGAGATTTGGACGCAGTCCAATGAAAAGTACCGATTGACGACGACGACGACCACGAGCACCGATTGGGATGCTTTTTGGTGCTTTTGAAATGTTGACGGTGTGTCGACGATCAACAACTTTCGATGGTCGCAGAAGCAAGGCATTTTCGAAACCGATATTTCGCATGATCACCAACTTCGGTTCAAAATTGACACCATTGCGGTGGATCAATTCATTCAATTTTCGAGTAACTGTGGAATGAATATAAGATGTTATGTATTCTTTGGTTTCAACACATGATTTTCATTGCTTACTTGGCATGATTTCCGGTGTGTGCGTAACTGCTGGGGCAGTGAAGTCAATTTTTCCTTGTAAAAATTCAATTGCCAATTGCGGAAATTTTTCATGGGCATCGCGAGATGTCACGACTTTGTAATGGTTCATTGGCCATTTGCAGAAATACTTCAGTCCACCTGTACCAATATCCGTGCAACCTGCGAATTAAAAAAAGAGAGAATAATAGAATCAACAGAATACAATAGAATAGGGATAGAATGATGATGTTACAGTTTTGAGGTTACGCTATATGGTCATACCTAATATTTCGGTGGGTATTCCGTCAATTTCATCGTTCGACAATACGATTTTCATGGAATTGATTCCACGTTGGGTTGGCATGATGAATTTGATGGCATTTTCCAAAAATTCGATCAATTTTTTTGGTGCATGGAGTGCAAGATCGGATGTCGGAACCATGTCAATGCGGTTCGACGAAATTTTCATCAATGTGGCATACTGGATTACACCATCGATTTTGGCTACACCTTTAAATACCAACCAAATTAATCAATATTTAAAAAAATGGACATAGAAAATTAAATTAATCAAATACATACCAACGATGGATTGCAATAATTGCGTCAATTCGAATTCATCAATCAATTCGTCACAAGAACACATTTCGGCGAATGTCCAAGTGGTTTCGTCGTAATTTACCCACTTGATCTTGTATTGTATCTGTAATTTTATTATTTTATTGTTTTATTTTATTTCATCATATTCTAGATTTTACTGTAAAGTAGTGAAATATTTAGCAATGATCGGCGTATGAATATAACAAACACGTGCTTACCTTTTTCTGGTGAAAACGTTTTCCAACAACCTTTTCAACTTCGAATTCTTCTGAAATATCGGCCATTTTTTTTAAATTCACGAATTCACACAAATTCCAAATTTTATGGACTTATCAAATGATTTGATGACGAAATAGAGAGAGATTTTTAGCGATATTTTGCGTAATATTTTCAAGCGTTGAAGTGAACACTTCAGATATCGGATGGAAAAGAAAGATGCTTCTTTGAATGCCGGGGAGCTGCTCAACGATATTATTTCGAATACACGAATATACTAATACACCAATACACCTATACACAAACTGTCTCCTGCATGTACATCATGAAACTTTATTGCAGTGACATCTAACGAAAAATGTCATCCTCACTGTATATGCACAGAATTTTAATGTAATTTAATTTGTTGTGAAATATTATGATTTATGTATGATTAATCGATTAATCGAATAATAATAAAAATTGACCCAATAAGGAGTTGAATCGGACTTAGAAATAAGAAAATACTCGTACAAATCAAATGAAATGATACCATCAAAAATAGCAATAAGTTGAACAAAATTATAATCTTTCAAGTCAGGAATGGCCGGCATTAGCTTACCGTTGACGTGTGAATATTCGCAAAACAAGATCATGATTGTGAATAACCACTAATTTTTAATAAACATGAATTTTTAAATAAAAAAATAAAAATAAAAATTGACAACATACATAAATTTAAATACATTTTTTAACACGTTTATGCACTGAAATATCCCAATATCCACAACTTTTTTGTAGTGACACCTACAGAAATAATTGAAAACATATCAATATATCGAAACGTCTCCTGCAAGTTCCAAAGTTTTCACCAATACACACAAACATGATTTCGTTGATTCGAACGTTTGAATGCATTCACTTGCCTGTTGAAATTTTGATTGAAAATACTGAAATAACGAAATAACGCTGAAAATGGATACGAAAAAAAGGAAAACTTATTGTCAAATAATTTCATGTGAAAATAATAAGGGAACATTCGAGCAAATGTTTCGGTGAATATTTTTATAGCACAATATCAGAATATCGGAGAATTCAATGATAATTTTTAATATTTTGTAGAGCTCCAATTCATGATCCAGAAACATACAAGAAATGGATACACGCGATTCAAGAGCATCAACATTTCGATCACAGCAAAATCAATTATAACGTTTGTCTCAAACATTTTGAAACTGAAGACGTTGAAATTCGCGGCAAAAAGAAGTTTCTGAGAAAGGAGGCCGTGCCGTCAGTTTTTGAACAACCCGCTAAAGACATAAATGTATGTAGTTCAACCGTTCCAACCATTTCAGTTGACGACAACATAAAGGGATTAGAAAAGGAAATGATGCGTTTAACAATTGATCACGATGTTGAGATTCAAAAGCTATCAGAAAAAATTAAATCACTACAAGAATCCCGAAAGCAAGACAAACATACAATTACACAGTTGCAAAAAAAACTCGTTCAGTTCGGGAAATTTGAAGAAACCATCGCTCAGCAAAAGTGTCAGATTGAAAAATTGGAGGAAACCGTTGCACAAATCAAACATAAAAATCTCCTCAGTGCCAACGACGGTGAGGTAAATGATGAAATAAATATTTTTGATCTATTGCTGCTAAATAAATATGTTGTATCCAAATAATAATGTGCGACTCCTGCTCCTTCAGTAACTGTTGCTTCAGTATTTGTATCTTCAGCAACTGTTGCTGAATTCGCAATCATAGGAATTGACTGCGCCAGCCCACAACTCACTATAGCTACGGGCGTGATTGGTTTTATTTATTTCGTGTTATTTATTATTTCATTTGTTATATTATTTCAGAGATCTGAATCTGAAGACATTATTGATTGCTTGTATCGGGGCATCAAATCCAGGGAGAATTACTCACCGACTGTGAGAGCCTTTAGCATGTCGATGTTTAACTGCGGTCCACGCGCATATAGATATTTACGCAAAAAGTTTAACAACCATTTGCCACATCCACAAACGATCAGACAATGGTATCGAAACAGTAATCTCGATGGAAAATCAGGGATTGGACAGCATTCACTTGCAGCACTGAAACAAAAAACTGAAGAAATGAAAGAAAATGGCGAGCAACTAGTCGTTTCCCTTGTTTTTGATGAAGTGGCCATTTTAAGGAACATGATGTGGTGCCGATCGTCAAACCGATTTATTGGATTAATAGATCGTGGAACTCCGAAGCATCAGGAAGAGTTCAACTTGGCAACCAACGTAATCGTATTCATGGTGTGCGGAATTAATTCGAAGTTCGAGCAACCGGTCGCATACTATTTCATCCAAACATTAAACGCTAAAGAGCGTTCAAGCTTGGTCAATGAAATCATTATCGAAATATCCAAACTTGGGATAAAAGTTCAAAACATTACGTTTGATGGTTACAGATCTAATATAACAATGTGTGGTCTGCTTGGAGCAGATATCCGAAACAAAAATGGAGAATACACGACCCACTTCAATAACCCTTTTGATAAAAGTAGAGTGTATATCATATTTGACCCAAGTCATATGATTAAATTAATACGAAACACTCTTGGAAAACGTTTAGTTCTTTGGAATGGTTCTAATGGGAAAATTGAGTGGAAGTATTACGAAGAGCTTGTTAATTATAGCAAATCTGGACAATTTTCTCTGACACACAAATTGAATAAACGGCATGTTCAATGGAAAGATAGAAAAATGCATGTGCGGACGGCTGTTGAAACTTTGAGCTCTTCATGTGCCAATGCTCTCAATTTTTTGATGAAGAATGGCGTAAAGAAGTTTAAAAATGCAGAAGAAACGATCGAATTCACGAATGTTTTCGATAAACTATGGGATGTGATGAACACCCAGAATATTGAAGAAAACAATCCGATCATTTTCAAAAGTGCCGTAAATCCTGCCAATCGTGACGAAATTTTCAAATTTTTAATCGATGCTAAAAACTACATCATTTCATTAAGCGTTAAAAACAATAAATCAGGTAAACGCCAAAGAATCATCGTATCAGATGTGGCTACTGGATTTCGTGGATTTGTCGTGAACATCATTTCATATTGTGAAATGTATAGGGAGTTGGTTGAAGAACATCATTGGATGGTATGTTTAGCAAGCTATCGTCTCAGTCAAGACTTTTTGGAAATGATGTTTGGGAAAATTCGTTCACTAAATGGTCACAATGACAATCCGAACGCTCAACAGTTCAGTTCCGCATACAGAAAACTACAGAATGAAGCCGATTTGGTTTTATCATCACATTCAAATTGTGAGGCCAGAGACAAATCAAATATCTTAACAGTTTCGTCTTCTATTCGCCAACCAAAACAAAATATTCAGAGTGAATCAATCGAATTCGGCGACCCAATGAATGATGATGAGTCCGAATCATTATTTTTTGAGATTAATCAAATCCTTTTGAATGATGAGCTAAGCGACGACGCTCGCGACCCTGGTATTGCACATGTGGCAAATGAATTAGAACTTCGCCTCAAAAGATGTAATCAAATCTATTGCCAATTTTGCCTGCAAGCTTTGATTGAAAACGAAAAAGTGAGCGATGCAATATGCGTGAATTTGAATGATGGAAAACCCTGCAAAAGTACATTCAACTTGTGTAAGATAACTGATAGCGCAATGAAAATTCTAATTAACAAAAACCCCAATTTCAAAGACGACGTATATCATTCTGTTTTGAACACGATTGATTGGGATGATATATTTCCTGAATTTCATCACGGAGAAGACGAAGAACTTGGTGACGACCATAAAAAGTTTTTAGTTAAATTTTTTATTGACGAATATTGCAATGTAATATGTGCAAATATTGCGAAACAAATAACGATTGCCACCCGGAAAAAATATCTTCGCAATCGACTAAAAAAACTCATACACAATAATCATCAATAAAGCTAACATTTTCAAATAATACTAAAACATTTCGTTCATATTTTACTGGAGAACTCTTTATACTATCCATATGAAATGATTGATTTTTTGGATTTAACAATTACTGCTTCAGCAACTGCTGCTTCAGTAATTGTTGTTTCAGCAACTGCTGCTTCATTAACTACTGGTTCAGCAACTGCTGCTTCAGTAATTGTTGTTTCAGCAACGGCTGCTTCAGTAATTGTTGTTTCAGCAACGGCTGATTCAGTAACTACTGGTTCAGCAACTGCTGCTTCATTAACTACTGGTTCAGCAACTGCTGCTTCAGTAATTGTTGTTTCAGCAACGGCTGATTCAGTAATTGTTGTTTCAGCAACGGCTGATTCAGTAACTACTGGTTCAGCAACTGTTTAATTGTTAATTTCATATATTTACTTATTAGATGATAAAAAAAACATTTAAGTTTAGATTTAGACATTTGATTATGGCATTTTATTCTTGATTTCTCTTTTTTTGTAAATAGACATTGATATCTTCAGGTAAAGTATCTTGATTTAAGGCACGGTCCATTGAAAAACAAATTTCTGTTTGTTTTTCCGATGTTTTTTTGTATCGACGACGCAGTATGATTTGACTTTTTTCTTCATCCACTATAACTTCTTGCATTAGTGTCGTTTCTTGTGCCGCATTGGCTGAGATTTCGAGACACCTATCTTCATATGAACTGAGTTCACGGTGGTGGTTGAAATCGGAGTATGATGCTTCATATGAACTGGGTTGACGGTGACTGAAATCGGTGTACGATGTTTCATATGAACTGGGTTGTCGGATGGTATCGGTGTACAATGTTTCATATGAACTGGGTTGTCGGATGGTATCGGTGTACGATGTTTCATATGAACTGGGTTGTCGGATGGTATCGGTGTACGATGTTTCATATGAACTGGGTTGACGGTGACTGAAATCGGTGGCTGGCTTTTTCCTATTTACAACATCGTAGCTGCCAGCAGAATCGAAATGCTTTCTCTTCTTGTTGCTTCTTGCTGCTCCGATCAAGTTATAGGGCCCTGCTGCATCAAAGTTCACATTGGATACAGGTGATAAGCCGTCTTCTCGGGTACTTTTCGCATTTTCCTTTGACTTTTCAGTAACGTTGCACAGAATAGCATTGTTGGGTGGATCGATCAGCATAGTATTGTCATGTGAATCAGTCAGCATAACGTTGTCGGGTGAATCAGTCAGTATTGCTTTGTCAGGAGCAGCATAGCGTTGTCGGGGGATTTTCTTAGGGATTTTATAGTCCGAAAGCGTAGAGCTGACAACATTCTTTATCTGTAAAACCGAAATAGGTGACATTTTGGCATTATTAATGAAAACCATGTTTTCGTCTTTTACGCATTAATGAAGCTTACCCTTCTGCGTTTATTGGCCTGTTTCTGTTGATTACCCTTCTTCGGCATTTTTATTTCCGGCAATTTAAAGTGTAATTTCGGCGCGGGGTTTTTGGTGCCAACAAGCGGTTTCTAAACAGTAAAAATATCATTTTTTATCGACGTAATTTTTTGAAAATAAACCAATACGCGAATAAACAATGTTACCTTTCTTCCAAGGAATCCTTTACATTGAACTGAGCCGCATTGACAAATTGTTGGATCGCCATAAGGTTCAAAGTTGTAGTCAATAGTCAACTCTTCATTTTCGACAATATTTCTCAGCGTATATATTGCGATGTGCGGGTAACAATTGACGAACCATTTTTGCACCTCGCAATTCGGCGAGCAAGAATGATTTATGAACCGTGCACTGTTGCCCATAGTGTGCGCATCAATTACATATCCACTATCGAGATATATTGCGTAAAAGTTCTTTTCACCTTTGTATGCATTTTTGACTCGCTCTTTGTATTTTTGTTCAGGAATTACTTCTCCAACATATTCGCATACAAAGGAACCACTTTTGATTTTTATTCCCGTTTTTAAGCCCCATCCATTTTTTTCTGTTAAAAATTGTTTTGTGGGGGTGGCTGTCTTTTTTTGGATTGGCATATTTGTGCAATCGTTGCAGCATAAACATTTTTTGGGGTTGCATTCGAATAATGATTCCCTGCAAATACAGTTTTCGCCGCAAGATCCCGGCTTGCACTGACACGATGCTATATTTTTCGAACGCTTCAGCTTTCCTCTAGCAAATGTGCTGATTTTATTGCTACTTAACAGCGTAAAAGTGAAATCCGACACTTCAGTCGATACTTCATTCGGCACTTCAGTCGATTCTTCATTCGGCACTTCAGTCGATTCTTCATTGCGTTTTTGATTTGCTTCCAATAAATGTTCTTCGCGAGACTACAAATTAATAGATACATAGATATTACATTATTTTGTACTAGCAACTACTGAATCAGCAGTTGCCGAACAAGCAACTACCGAATCAGCAGTTGCCGAACAAGCAACTACCGAATCAGCAGTTGCTGAACAAGCAACTACCGAATCAGCAGTTGCCGAACCAGCAATTCAAAATATCAGCAAATACTCACGATTGGTGTAAGTAGAATTGCATCATTTGTGGCCTCTGCTGTACCAAGATCAGCATTAGGTATGTGATCTGCAGGGCTTTCATGGTTCATTTTATCTCTACCATCAGACATAATTTCAATCACTGGCGGCTCATTTTCGGATGATTCAAAATCCATCTTAATCTCTGGCGGCTCAATTATATCATTTGTGGCCTTTGCTGTACCAACATCAGCTTCGGGTATATCATCAGCAGGGCTTTCAAGGCTCATTTTATCTCTACCATCAGACATAATTTCAATCACTGGCGGCTCATTTTCGGATGATTCAAAATCCATCTTAATCTCTGGCGGCTCAATTACATCATTTGTGGCCTCTGCTGTACCAAGATCAGCTTTGGGGCACATTATGTCATGAACGACATCAACTATGGAGCAGTCAACTCCACACATCTCGCAAATTCCAATTGCTTCATCATCATCATCATATGAATTTTGCTATGAGAAATTTTTTTTGAATTATTCGATGTACCGCTATGTGGCGATGATTATATTTTACAAACCAATTTATTTTTCGTGCAAAACTCGTCGTGCTCGTTGATACTTCCGCATACATCGCACAATCCAGCAAGATTTCCTTGATGATCAAGATCATCGTCTTCTTTATCGACTTCATTTGACGTGTTTCGTGCTTTAGAGCAAAATTCGTCGTGCTCGCCGATACTTCCGCATACATCGCACAACACAGCAAGATTTTCTTGATGATCAAGATCATCTTCTTCTTCATCGACTTCTTGGTCTTGACTTGAACCATCTTCATCCTGTAAAGGTTCCAAATTCATGGATCAGATTTTAAAATATAACATTGATTAAATGTAATAATGAACATGCAGGAGACATACATTTCTGCATTTCTTTAACAACAGATGTCACTGTTGTTTAGATACGGATATTTATATGGTTGGAATTTATTTAAAAAGTAAGGGCCTCACTTGCAACTCCTGCGATTGGAATCGCCAGCGATTGCTCTATGGAAATTAAATGGTTTTAATACGTGAAATCGCAGCGCGATTGCAATCGCTGTAGTTGCAAGTAAGGCCTTAAATTCATATGATTTTTCAAATTTCTGGTTTAATCAATTCACAAAAATGTATGACAATCTCCATATTTCAAGTATATTGTGAGCGAATCAATAAGACAAAAGATGTCGCTAAGATACGAAGCTCAATTATACCATTTTACAACCATACAGTACATGCAGGAGATCATCTCGTGCTTGTGTGAGTGTGTGAGTATAGAACGTGAAGTGGTTTTTTTGCGTGATATGAAAGGAATATTTGATAGCGAGCACCGTTCAAGGTCAATGTCTATTTCGCGGAAAAGCATACATGAAATTTAATAATTAATCTTGGCGAGAAAATTAAACGAAATCTTAATTAGTTAAGGTTCTTAAGCACAGTTTATTGGTTTGATAATTCAAAAATGATTCTAACTCTAATTGCATTATAAAAATGAGTCTCAATCTGTTATTTCAACACTTCTTTCATTCATGATAATTTTAAAAGCTTAAATTCAATGCCTAAACTGTCTATTACCTCAAGATCTTGCCGAATCAGCTGTTGCCGAACCAACTGTTGTCGAATCAGCTGTTGCCGAACCAACTGTTCCCGAATCAGCTGTTGTCGAACCAGCTGTTGCCGAATCAGCTGTTACCGAATCAGCTGTTGCCGAATCAGCTGTTACCGAATCAGCTGTTGCCGAATCAGCTGTTACCGAATCAGCTGTTGCCGAATCAGCAGTTGCAGATCTAAATGATCTGCTATCTGTGCACGCGTGTGTAGATCAATCAACAATCGTTTTAAAATACTTACATTTGGCTCTGCCAATGGGCAGTTTTGGTCGTGCTCTGACTGAATTCCACAATACTCGCACAATTGATCCCCGTGGAAGTGCAAATTGTGATTATTCAGGGTTCCTTTAGTTACAAAACCTATGTCGCATATGATGCACGCAAAAGGTTTCACCGGCGTCATGTGGGCACTTTTCATGTGGTATTCTAAGTTGGCTCTTCTTGTGAAACCTTTAGCACACTGTTCACATGTGAAGGATTTTTTTTTCGATGCCGTTGACACAACAGTTGGTTCGACCCATGTTAACGAACGAATATCTTCGTCAGGATGACTTCGATAAAAATGTTGTTTCAAATTGTACGGTTTGGAGCAAAATGTGTCGCAACTCGGACATTTGAATTTTTTCTTCACCGTCTCGTGAACATTTTTGATGTGATCCCGCAAATTCTCTAAACGAGTGAACAATTTATTGCATATTTTGCACTTCTTCTAATTGTTTCATATTTAGAAAAAATAAAAATAAAGTAAATAAAATCAATAGGAAATCGAAAGAAAAATAAATTGAATTACATTCGTAATCCTGACTTTTCCGCATTGATATGGAATTTGATCTTTCTCTTGAACAATTTCATTCATCGACCAGTCGAGAGAGAAAGTATTGGTTCTGCCATGAAAACGGGCAAAATGTTCTTTTTTGGGCACGGTATGTGCACTTTAGTACATGTAGTTATGAAATGGCTACTGCAATATGTCCAAGTTTTAACACAAAACATCCTGTGACACAATAAAACAAATTGGCCATCTTCACTTTTCGATTCGAGACTCCTTTCTTGAGATATATTCATATCACAATTCGATTTTCTAAGAATTTCGCACATTTTCACATTCCATGATTTTTCAGCATGAAGAAACATTTTATGCACTTTTTGAATATGTAAAGAGACAAGCAGGCTTGAATACCTTTCAAATGACGTATGCGGCAAGAATTTTCATTGGAAAATACGTTCAGGAGAGTCAAAAATGTGAAAATCAGTTTTTGTGTGAAAATGTACTGAAAACCCGACTGACGTGCATTTGAATGCACATATCTCTGGAATGGCTATACGAATATGGCTCAAATTCAATAGGAAACATCCGGTAATAATTCTGAGCAAATTTGCTTTTGTCACTTTTGGATTTTGGACTCCGTTCGAGAGTTATCGTGTTAACGTACATACAACGACAACGACGACGACGCCATTTTGCACCGGAGCTACCAGAACCGAGTGTCCAAATCAAAAAAGTGCAAATCAAGATTTGTTCCCATGGTGAACTGAGACTCTGGTCAAAATTTGAGCCCGTTTGGTAATCATTTACTCAAGCAATGTGGAGTTGAATTTTTGAGGCAAAACCAATACTTTTCCTGAGCACATTTCATAATTAGATAGTAAAATATAAAATATAAGAAAAAAAGTAACACAATAAAATTACTTTCGCCATGTTTTGTGGTTGTTGTTGAAACACCCAAACACAAACGGTTGTGTTTTTTACACTTCTATTCTGGTAATTGTTCTGTTCACATTTAATTTAAATTCACTTTTTTTGTTTTTTTTTTTTTGTTAAATACGTAGTCGATGCAAAGTATGTATGTTCGATTCCGTATCACAATGTATCATAAACCGTAACACAATGTTTAACTTACAAATGTCAAAAAAATAGTTGGTTATGTCTTGTCGTCAGAATGTGTCTGAAGTTGACTCTCATAATACTAAGCATATAAGTTGGTGGCGCTAGGTCTAAGTTTTTTTGACTAATTGCTTTTGATATTTCTGCTTGTTATTAATTTGTCCATTTTGATTGGCATCTTTTGAGTCCCTGTTAACCATTTTTTTTCACTTTCTTTGATATTTTCAACTTTCGAATTTAGTCTTTCTCTGAGTAGCGCTCACTAATGAGCTTGTTCAGTCATTCATGAATATTCTCATTCTTAACCAAATTACTTGAATTGCCAACTAGAGGATTTCATACGAATCATTGCATCAACATTAATAGCGATAAATAATAATCAAATTAAATCGCGTTTGCAGAATTTGTTTGGAAATGACTTTCATTATTTGTATACAGTTAAAAAATGTTCTGGATGTATACAGTTGAAAAATCCCGGTTGCAAGCATAAATTATGCCGCATAATAAACAAAATTTTTGTCATTGATTACAAATTGACCTGACATAGATAATCGCTGTGCTGGGAGCGTGTCTGTGTAATGTACTGTCTGTGTAACAAATATACAAACTCTAGCAGTCTCAGAGCACGTCTTAGTGAATATATATAGCCAAAATTTAATCGCTGAATTTTGTAGGAGCTCGGCAAATTTTTGGGGGAGCTCAGAAAATTATTGGGTGAGCTCAGCTCACCCTAGCGTAGGCCTGGCTACGGCCGTGGTCTGACGTAAAATTACCGGCCATACCAAGAGCTTTATGGGAAAGGAAATCAATACTGAGGAAAGAACAGAAATTACACTACGGTTTCCATCATTTGAAAACATATCTGATTACCGGACGTATATTTTACTGGCCCAAGTGGAGTGAAGCTGAAACACATCGGTACATACAGTAATTGTCAACAAAAGCATCAGTCACAATAAACCAGCTGAATCACAATTTATTAAAACAGTTCGACGGATACAACAGGTGTGTAACTAAACAAATCGGCCGCAACGATATTTAATTTGATAAATACAAATCGTTTAACAAGTCCATGCATAGGGAAATATACACTGCCATTTGGGCATAAATGTCACGAGAGCTTAATATGAACGATCTCTATCCACGAATATTTGAACGAAATGGACTTAGTAGTTCACGAAATATTGTCATACAATCATAGGCTGTAATTATCTGATCAATCGTTTGCTCAGTAAGTAGCTTCATTCTTTGCTAGTTTCCGAGCTGCATTATAGAATGCAGTTTGAACGGGTGGGGGCATCTCTTCGACCTAAACTATTTATTGAGAGGGGACCTCAAGTTACGTCACCTGTAATAATTTGAACAGGATCGACTTCACCGTTCTCGAGACTTTGTCATTCAAATCAAGGTCCAAAGAGGGATGAACATTTGTATGGGGGATCTCCGTTCGGGTCAATGAGTTCGTTGGAGCGTATGCCCTGGTATTTGAACCTTCACCGTTCAGCTCACAGTCCTATGATTTTGATTAAACTCCACAGGAATGAAGCATTTGTTTAGCCTGATCCAAAAATATATCGCTTGATACCCTAGCGACCTTGTGAATGGTACTTTTGGCCCACCGTGCAAAAAGTGTCATTTTGTATGGGAAGTACCCGAAGGAAACGTCGCTTCTATGCGGTTGTGAGAACAAACTTGGAGAGGGGCGAAAATTAACCCCAGATGCCAAATTTGGACCCAATCTATACAGCCGTTCTCGATATATTGGCATTTTTATGCAAAAAAAATCACATTTTCAGAGCCTCATACAGCTCAAACGGGTGTGGACATCTCTTCGACCTAAACTATTTATTGAGAGGGGACCTCAAGTTACGTCACCTGTAATAATTTGAACAGGATCGACTTCACCGTTCTCGAGACTTTGTCATTCAAATCAAGGTCCAAAGAGGGATGAACATTTGTATGGGGGATCTCCGTTCGGGTCAGGGGGTTCGTTGGAGCGTATGCCCTGGTATTTGAACCTTCACACCGATTTTGATTAAACTCCACAGGAATGTAGCATTTGCTTAGACTGATCCAAAAATATATCGCTTGATACCCTAGCGACCTTGTGAATGGTACTTTTGGCCCATCGTGCAAAAAGTGTCATTTTGTATGGGAGGTACACGAAGGAAGTGTCGCATCTATGGGGTTGTGAGAACAAACTTGGAGAGGAGCGAAAATTAACCCCCGATGCCAAATTTGGACCCAATCTATACAGCCGTTCTCGATATATTGGCATTTTTATGTAACAAATATCACATTTTCAGAGGTTCATACAGCTCAAACGGGTGTGGACATCTCTTCGACCTAAACTATTTATTGAGAGGGGACTTTGAGTTACGTCACCTGTGAGAATTTGAACGGAATTGACTTCGCCGTTCTCGAGACTTTGTCATTCAAAACAAGGTCCAAAGAGGGATGAACATTTGTATGGGGGATCTCCATTCGGGTCAATGGGTTCGTTGGCCCGTTAGCCCTGGTATTTGAACCTTCGCCGTTCGGCTCACAGTCCTATGATTTTGATTAAACTCCACAGGAATGTAGCATTTGTTTAGACTGATCCAAAAATATATCGCTTGATACCCTAGCGACCTTGTGAATGGTACTTTTGGCCCATCGTGCAAAAAGTGTCATTTTGTATGGGAGGTACACGAAGGAAGTGTCGCATCTATGGGGTTGTGAGAACAAACTTGGAGAGAAGCGAAAATTAACCCCCGATGCCAAATTTGGACCCAATCTATACAGCCGTTCTCGATATATTGGAGTTTTATGCAGAAAAAATCACATTTTCAGAGCCTCATACAGCTCAAACGGGTGTGGACATCTCTTCGACCTAAAAACTATTTATTAAGAGGGGACCTCAAGTTCTGTTACCTGTGAGAATTTGAACGGAATCGACTTCGCCGTTCTCGAAATATTGTCAATCATAACAAGGTCCAAAAAAGGGGGAAAATTTGTATGGGAGGTACCCGAAGGGGGGCTCAGACCGTCCCCAAAATTCACGTGGTGCGTCGCAGGCCGATTTTGGGGATCCTCCGAAATTTTGAACGAAATCGGTCTACCCGTTCTTGAGTTACAGGGTGGTCAAACACACAAAAAAAAATAAAAACACGATACATATGCTTATATATTCACTTTGTTCATATTAAGCAATAAATAGGATATATTTTAATTACATGCAAATATAAGTAACTGAATTTACAGATCGAAGATTTAACATTACATTGAACAAGTACCGTATATAAGCGAAGTTTAAGAACAATATATACGTGCCATGGGGAAATTTAATTGATTGTTTCCGTAATTTTCGCACGTCTCACATAAGGCTACGATGTCCGATATTCCGAAGAATATCCAGTGACTTTTTCTTTGAACAAATCCATTAAACACGACCCATGCCACGTGACTGGTAGATTTATACATAACAAGGGGGTGAACAATTGATTTAAGTGCAACAATTTTGAAACAAATAAAACCGAATGTTAAATTAAACCTCGATCGCTTTGAAATAGTGGTACATCAATAATTTTCCTCATACAGATCAATTTTACATAATTTTGTCCTACATATATGATATTTTGTGGGAAGTTTTTTTGGAAGTGCTATCTTGGGAGATCGTTAGGTAGGTCTAACATCAAAGGATAAAGGTAGTATCTTTTCACAGTGCTACAATTAACAAGAATGGATTATAATATTTTATTCGCCTGTCCGTCTGAACTACGTATGAAAGAAATTATCACTTCTTTTTAATTTAACCGCAAATCTTATCCAATTTCGTGCGTATTGATAAATTTCCAACGAATTTTTTTGTACCAGCTCACAATTTTGAAATGAGGTGCTTTACTGAGAGGATTGCCATTCTCCATGAATAAACCGATACAGTTATCATAGAATGATATTGATAGAATGACAAAGTTTTCTTTAAAGGTTTTCATAGATAATAAAATTCAATTTAATCAGAAGTCTACGCAATTCTTCATTGTGTGCTATTGCAATTCGATATCTATCAATCAACGGACGATATTTCCATATTTACCATGCTAATTGCACAATGTCCATCCATCCGTTTGTGAAGCCAAATCGAGGTGAATTATTAATCAAAATTGAATCGAAAGAGCCTTTTCACCATTTCTCCAATTTTATGGACGAACGAACATTGTAAAATTAGCATGGTAAATATACCAATATCATTCAAAATTATGTTGGGAACATGGTATTTATTTTACAATTCGTTATCTGTCCGTCCGTCCGTCTGTCCGTCCGTCCGTCGACTTTAATTTAACCGTTAACTAGTTTGAAAAATTCTTGTTTTCAAGACGCAAACTAGGCGAATCAAATCTGACATTTGAGAGAGTTGAGCGGAATGCGAGACGGTATAAGAATAATGGGTATCCGAGATTGCCCACATGTGCAAAAGAAATCATCGAAGCTTTCAATGACCCACAAATATTTGAAAATTTCGCATTGAATCTTCGGAAGACAAAACGATTCTATATAGACACGGTTGAAATTGGAGGTGATTCTTGTTTCACAACGTTTCCATCACATGAAGTTATCGATTTGGTTGAGAAACATATTGCTCCGAAAGAGAGATGTTATCTCTTGGATGGTACTTTCGCTGTTGTTTCACTCGATTGTTTCTATCAGTTACTAATTATTCACATTGAGTACAAAAATGACTTGAGTCTTTTTCTTCAAATTCGTTCTTTATTTGGGAGTTTTTCAATTTAGATAACCGTCTCCTAATAAATTGATTTATGTTTTTACCCAAATTTCAAATTTAATTATATATTTGTGCAGGTGCTTCCCGTTGTTTATGTACTCATGTCAGGTAAAAGTGCTGATTTATATAAAAAAGTGTTCGAGCATATACGGACTTTGAGCCGGGTTTGAGAAAGGCCATCAATGAATTCTATCCTGATGCGTTACTTCATGGTTGCTGGTATCATTTTTGTGCAGAGGTCCGAGGAAAGTTCTTAAGTCGCAACCTATATGAACTCATCCTTAATATGCCAAGATTCATATACCGCATGCTATTAAGTTTGCCACTATTGCCACCGGAGTCGATTTTAGATGGCTACAATATTATAAAACAAGAAGCCAAAGACAAAAAGCTGTACAAGGCATTCAATGAAATCTTTCAATATTTCGAAAGCTTCTGGCTAAAACTGGTAAGAGTCTTTCAAATCATGGTGATCGAATAAAAACGGCCTTGTTAAAATCCGTTCTCAGAGTTTTTTTTGCCACTTGTTCATTTTCAATTATTCTTCCAAATTTATTGTAAGATTTATTTTCTTTGACTATTGAATTTATATAGAATGAACACAACTCACTATCTGTGGCCCATTTAAATATGCGAACAATATCATCGATTGAATCCGTCCATTCTGCATTGAATCGATCGAGTGCACAAAATTCCCACTTTTTCAATCTCGAAAAGCGGAACGAATGTTCAAATTGGTGAACAATATTGCTCTTATTATTTATGAATTTCTACAAGCCATGGCCACAGATGAGAATTGTACGTACAACTTTCCATACATATTCCTGTTTTTGTGCGTCAGTTTGTCCATTCGTCCATGGTACATTCTGGATCGGTCTTAGGTTTAATTTTTTGCATATGTTTTAGCCTAGAGACCAATGGGGGAATCAGACACTGGGCTGACTATAGAAATATTATCGATACGTATCGTACATACTATAATACGCACACTATATTATAGACTATAATATAGATTATTGCAGAGAATATTTCATTATGCAAAGCAGAGACGAAGGATATCCACACAAAAGAGAATTGGCAATGCGATTTTTGGCGGCCCAAAAAATCATCTAGTTGCCCATGCTTATTCTCTTTTATGCGATATCCTTCGTCTCTACTTTGCAATATGAAATATTCTCTGGAATAATCTACAGTGGCTCACAAAATTGTCCGGACACCCCATTTTTTTCATGAAATCCATAAAAAGTCATATTTTTTCATAAACTTTTCTCTATATAATTAAAAATGGAATAGTTTTGAATATTTTGATTTATTTTAATTGAAGAAGTAATAATAATTTGGAGCCAAATTTGAGAAAAGGCCATTTTGGCCGTCACAAAATTGTCCGGACACTTTTTTAAAGTGGTTTTTGACCCACAAGGAGTGAAGTTTGAAAATTGATATATTCAGAGGATTTGCTCACCAACTCAAAATCTACAATTTGCCGACAGACCCGTATCATTTCCTCTACTCGTTTTGACAGTGGCTTACGCTAAAGTTGACTGAAATTGGCATTTTTGCTATATTCAACCCTCTACAGTTTTATGGGGAATGGTCGAAGGGAGTTGACCGTCCACTCATCTAAAATAAACTGAAAAAATGGATAAGATCTTGAAAAAACGACCATTTTTGTCCTCGTTTTCATAAGCAAAGTGAAAGTTTCAGCTACATTCTGCCAGGCACTGGTTCGCAAGTATATCTACATACTGATACGTATATATACATTCAGTACTACTGAAGAGTATTTGCAAGCGTAAGTCAGTTGCGTCGCTTACAACAGAGTCGCTGTTGTGTGTGGTGCGTGTGCAGTTGTGTCGCCACACATACCTCACACACAACAGCGACTCTGCTGTAAGCGACGCAACTGACTTCCGCTTGCAAATACTCTTCAGTAGTACTGAATGTATATATACGTATCAGTATGTATATATACTTGCGAACCAGTGCCTGCATTCTGCTGCTACAAAAACAATTTTTAACATTTGTGTTGTTTTGATCGCGAAATATTCAGCTGTGCTTGAACCCGTTGTAAATGCGCTACAGTCAAAAAGTTTGAATTTATTTTCATGTTCGAAGCATATAAATAAAACTTCGAGTATTTTTAATGAGCATCACGAAATTTTTTTTAGCGTTACCGAAGTTATTTTGAAAGATGCTGAAGAATTCGCTGAAATTATCGGTGTGGAGCTCTGTTTACCCAGAGTAACATCTCGACAAACACAACGATCAAATCAACCTTCATTAGACTTTGCTGATTATTGGAAAAAATCTCTAATTATACCATATCTAGATTCACTGGTTGTGAGCTTAAAAGAGAGATTTTCAGAAGACAATCTTCCTGCTTTTGTACTCTTAAGTCTTCATCCTTGCAATATGCTCAAGATCACTGAAAATGAAATGAGATTAAATGTAGATAATATCGTCAAATTTTATGGAGTACAGAACTTGGAGAGCGAAAATGATTTATGGCGTTTGAACCAAGTTACTTGATGATGTACTATACAGGTTTGCAGCAGATTCAAGAAGGTTATTGCTAAAATAACGGTTAGAATACATATCTGTAATAAATTCGACTAAATAATGACACTAGAAAATATTGTATTTTGAATAAATTTTCCGGTGTCCTCGATTTTGACGACAATTGTCCTCGATTCGTAACCAAAAATCTGCTTTGCCCCCCCCTGAACGAAGTTCTGCGGACGCCTCTGATTATGCAGATGGCAATCCGATCCAAAATACAATGGACCGTTTCCACAAGAATATGCAATTGAAAAGACGTTACGTAATTGCCGCAGAAAAAACTATTCTAAATCACAAGTAACACCTGAGGAAATTCAATTTGAATTTTCAAAAGCAGATGTGTTCCAAGACCTTTTAGAGTTTTTTTTCCAACTTGTGTTCGTTCGTTCGTTCGTATAAATTTTTCAACGAACGAACGAACAAACAAAAATTATAATATTCTACGAACGAACGAACGAACGAGCGAACAGTTCGCTTGTTTGTTCGTTCGTTCGTTTAATTGTTTGTTCGCTGTTCGTAGACAAATTTTATGCATTTTATGGGATTTTTCGGGTTTTTCTGTAACAAATTCAACTTTGTGTGAATTATATTGCTATGTTTCAGTCTTATTCGAAATGAACATTTAAAAAGACACTGATATTCAACACTGCTGTATCTGAGCGCTGCGTAGTGTACAGTGTATTTAATTATAAAGTACACTGCCAACTTTTACTTGGAACTAGTGCTTGATGTTTACGGTGATATGATTTCATTGATTTTTTGTATTGTGAAAAATGTTAAAATTAAGATTTTGGGATTTGATTCAATCCATGTTAATTCAAAAAAAATCGTAGAGTTGGTTTTCGACTTTTGGTTTGAAATGTGCGAAATTTTATGAAAAACGTCAAAAGTTGAAAATCCATTGTACTGGACGTACCATTCACAAGATCTTACCATGTTCACGCGAATCATCTGGTAGGGGATTAAAAAAATACACAAACTGGGTGAATTTGATCAAAATTGTAGCGATTGTTTTTGACCCTTGTAACGGGGTACCTCAAAATGATCGAATTTTGAGAAAATAAAAATATATATTTCAGATATTCCAGTCTAGAATATACTCCCAAAATTTCAAGACATTAACTACAACGGTTTTTGAGCTATGAATGGTACAAACATACAAAAAACGATTTTAGAGCTTGATGTTTACGATTTCAAATACATTTATTTTCATATTCTCGCTCAAAACAGCTCTAAATATTAAAAAATGCGAAAAATTTGTCTACGAACAGCGAACAAACAATTAAACGAACGAACAAACAATCGAACTGTTCGCTCGTTCGTTCGTTCGTTCGTAGAATATTATAATTTTTGTTCGTTCGTTCGTTCGTAGGGCATTTCCTACGAACGAACATTCGTATTTTTTCTGTTCGTAAACAGCTATGGATTGGTATACAGGACTAATAATGTAATTGCATATTCTCTTAAGTTGGCGATATTGTACTTTGCTACATATTAAGTGCATTTGTCACACATCAAGTACATCTGTCAATTGATACGAATGTTTGTTCCTTAACTGAAGAGATTCTTTACAACCTGATGAGAGATTTTTTGTTATGGATGGCACTTTTCGTATAACACCTTATGGACCTTTCAAAAAGGTGCTCATAATTCCAATGGAGTATGGTTTAAAGGTACATTCACTATTTCAACTCTTTTTCATAGCACACGTACCATTACTATATTAAAGCGTAAAATATAATGAAAATTGTTAACATGGAAATACAGATCCATTTTTACTCTTTCTGTCTTCATGCGATTTCAGACATATCCACTTGTCTGGATACTGATGACAAAAAGAACAACAGATGCATATATTGTTGCTTTGATATGTGCACGAAAATCTAATAGAACTAAACGGTGATGGTATAATAATTGACTTCGAGCAAGCAATGCGCACTGCTATCAAAACATTGTTCCCAGAATTATGGGCTAAAATGAAATTGATCCTCTGAATTTAGAAATGATCCTCTATAATATAATATTTATATATAATACTCAGGCGATTCCAATGCTTGGCATTATTACACTGTGCGACAAAATCAAACTCATCGAAAGTAAATGGGATCTCTCAAAAACAGCGTGTTACTAGAGGGCGAGCTGAGATTTTTTTGATTTTTTCAATCAAAACTCATTAAAATGTCCACATTTCTTATTTATATCAACTGCAAAGTTGTAGCTAAATGTATATTGAACATAATTGCCGAACAAACTATACATTTAATGTAAAAACTGTAGAGTCCATGGAGCAAAATGATCAAAATTCACATGGACCATCTCGGATTTGAAAAATTTATATATGGTTCGATTAGTTTAGGTCCAACTAAGAAAAACCCGGGGTCGTTTGGTCGAAATTTTCAACTTTTTGCGAAAATTTGGGTCAGATTTGATGATCGATATCTCAACCATTTCGGAAGGTAGAAAAACCGCATGGATCTCGTTTGAAAGGTATTGAACACGTGGCATAAGAGTTGGTGTTAATTACGGTAATTGATCACATGGCATAAGATGAATTGCATGGTGATAGTTTCATGAAATTGAGCACATGGTGTCGTTTGAGTCTCGGCTTATAACATATGATTTTTGAAAAGAATTTTTAGTTTTTGGAATTTTAAGCTGGAAAATTATGGGATAAATTTCATTTTTGAGTTTAGTAAGTTTTTGGAATTTTTCGGAGACTGTCCAGTAAATGGAACTCCAGTTTTAGTAATTTTGATTTTGCGAAATTAATGTTTGAGATTTTATGGTGTCTGTCCATTGAATGGAAGCACATTTTTGGAATTTTTTTTAATTAATGAAAATTTTAATTAAAAAGAATAGAAATTAGATTTTAAAGAGAAATTGTTTAGATTAAGAGAATTTTTAGGCCAAAACACACTCCACATTTTTAAAGAAACAAATTTCGTGACTAACAAACATTAAACAAATATTTAAATTGTCACTAACTGCATGCAATTTAATTTAATTTAATTAAATTTATTCACCGTCTAATTACAGACTGTATAAGTTGATATTACAATATTTACAATGTTATGTATAATTTCAATCAATGAGTACTAGGCATCGATCAGAAGCCCAAGCCACCAGCCCTAATGACTTCGAAGTGACATTCTACGGTCAACTAATTGCACTCCTTGATGCTAAATTACTTGATTCACATGAATACCGTATTTCCTAAACTAATTACTTTTTGCCTAAAAATCGCTCTCGATTCAGATTCTGAAAATTGCATTCGTATTTTATTAAAATTGCGACAAGAAGCTATAAATGGTTGTTTATGTGCAAATTCAGTCGTATATGTTTGTAATCTAATGAGTTCTGTATTTCTCAGACTCCTTCTGTTTTGGTTAAATTGTACCCTAGTATAGTCAATTCTATCTCTGAGCGCATTACATTCTATTTTTCCTAACAAAAGGTCATAAATAAAAAAAATCGAGCTATTGACGCTCCTACGCCATAATGGTTGAAATTTCAACTCTTCACATCTAAATTCATAGGGTGGCAGTACAAAATTTTCATCTCTTTGATAAATCCTTCTTAATGCCCAGATTACAAAGTCTTTCTGTATCGATTCAATTTTTTTGCTATAAACATGATAATACGGTTGCCAAACAATGTTTGCATACTCGAGTTTCGACCTAACCAAAGAGCAGTACAAGAGTTTTGCTGACTCAATCGAAAATTTATTCTTTAGTGTGCGTTTTAAAAATCCTAGTACTCCGTGTGCACCCGCTGTAATAGAATCTATGTGCTGTATAAATGAAAGCTTCGTATCGAAAAATACACCCAGGTCTCTATGGAACTCAACTCTCTCGAACTTGTGCATCCCATTGTTAATGGTATACGTATACACCCATCCAACAGCTGCTTTTGTGAAAGTCATAGTGAAGCATTTTTTTAAGTTCAAGTGAAGCCGATTCAGTGTACACCATTAGAACAATTGATCAATGGCTCTTTGGAATTTGTAAGCATCAATGGGTGCCTTTATGCTTCGTATCAATTTTAGATCGTCTGCAAATAATAAAACAAAAGCTTCAGTTACAAAATCAATGATGTCATTTATAAAAATAATGAATAAACATGGTCCCAAGATACTTCCGGCTGGAACACAAGAAGTAACGGTGAATGTCCTTGATTTTTGGTCACCGATCCCAACAAACTGTGTCCTTGACTTCAAATATGCATAAAACCATTTGACAAGTCTACGCCCCATTCCAAAGATCACCAGTTTTTGTATCAACCTTCCATGATTAACCCGATCAAATGCCTTTTCAAAGTCAGTATACAAAACGTCGGTCTGACATTTGTTGCTCATCGAGTCCACCGTGTAATTAACCATATGCATCAAATTAGTCGATGTTGATCTTTTCTTGAAAAATCCATGTTGATTGTGTATTGTTTTGCTGTTAACAAATGACACAATTTTATCATACACCACACGCTCGAAAACTTTTGCAATTGTGGGAATGATGACTACCGGTCTGTAGTTCGTTGCGCTAGATTTTTTCCCCGATTTAAATATCGGAACTATTCTCGAATTTTTCAATGAACCAGGCGCATATCCCTTCCAATGATTTTCTGAACAGTGTTTTCAACGGTTTGGCCAATATAATTGCACAATTTCTCAACAGCTTCGGTGAAATGCCATCTGGTCCCACTCCCTTACTCACATCCATTTCAGCCAAGGCCTTACGAACACCCTCTTCATCAATATCAATGTCAAGCGACTCATCATTACAATCATTAAGCACAGCATCTAAATCAATTTCATCTCCTGCTACATATTGACGCCGCTGTGCTACATATGACGCCGCAGCGTGAAATTTAGGTGATAAGTTGCCAGCGCCGCCTTCGGTAACATTGTATATTATATTTCGCAATGTAAATACATATGAATTTTGTCAATGGATGCGTTTAATTACACTGATTCAAGAAACATTAGTGAAGACAGTAGTATAACATTCAGTAACAGCTTGAAACCTGCTAAAATGGATCATAGAACAAAGAAAAATATATATGAGATTTATGTGTCAAAATTTGAATGTGGAACGAAAGCAGAGTTTCTCGAGCAACATATAATGAAACACACAAGCATCATAAACCCAGACTCTTTCAACATTGAGGAGCTATCAAGCCAAAAAAGGTCAGCTGGAAAGCCTGATTATGTGGCGTTCAAAATATCAACGCTTAAGTATGATGCATATGACCAAATAATGAAAATTTGGTCACCAAACTTTTTTGCCCGTGAATTTATGCCAAAAATTCAAGAGAAACCAACATTAATGAGAGCAACGAACAAATATAGAGCTAATTCAAAATTGCAAAATCACTTTGAATCACCAGCACAACGGTACAGGACGCCGAAAAGCAATTTCAACAATAGATCAAATTACATGAATCGCGCGAGAGAAACAAATGGAATGAACCGAACGCCGAACAGAGGGAAATCCAATTTTCCGAGCACGCCAAAAAGACACAGAAATGAGTTCGATAGAGAGGGTTTTAGACCAAATTACAGTCAACAACTGCTTTATCCATACGCATACCAACCAACGCAAATGCAAGCATATGTGCCTTTTTTAGGATTTCAAAATCAGGCACCATTCATGCAGCAGCAGCAACACCAACAGTACGTTCAAACACAACAACAACAACAGCAACAAAAGTGTTAGCGTACGCTTTATTGAGTAGCATAACAGTAACTGACTTTATTTGGAATAATTGTAATATATTTATACATTGCTTGATAGGAAGTAAATTAGAGTGAACATAAAAATGCTGATATTAAATAATGCATATTTGCAACATTAATTAGGTCATTTTAAGTAGGTAATGCTTAGGTAAGGTATTTATTGCTTTATGTTGTGACATCGTCAACATTCTCCCGGCGAAGGGAAGAACTGTCCAGTGGATTGTCAATTCTTGGCATTTTTACGTTATTTAAATTAAATTTCTTATACAATGCGTACGCCAAAGAAAATATGAATAAGAAAAGAAACATCGTATAATGCGTAATATCATGATAAGTTAAATCCCCAATCTTAATTAAATTTAAATTGGTTTTCGTATCATTTAGCCTACGTTCAAGCTCAATGAGTTCGACATCTTTATCATCAATCGTAAGTGTTTTATTGGATGAATTGCGCTCACCAACAGATAATGTCCAATCAGCAATAATGTCCAGATTTGGAATTATAATTTCTGAATTGTTTTGATACTCGAAGTGAGTATGCAATTGAACATTATCTGCTGTTAATGCGCAATGTGGTTCGAGAGTAAGCATTCCCTCCCCACTCAACCAATCATGATTCACAACATCCTTGCAGATAATTGTGATTTTGATTGGTTTTGGCAGCACAAAGATAAAACGATTTTTATCAGTTCCCGAAACAAATGTTTCAGGATCCTTTTCACTCATCTCACAACAAGTTCTGGGAAGATGATTGAAAATTTGCCACACACAATCTGGTTTATTCATAGTAAACCAATGCGTGGGCCTGTCACATATTAGACTTAGATCTCCCCTATACGAAATACAATCGGAAAGATCAGTAACAAATTGGTACAGAGTTCGATCCATGTTGACCAACAATAGCCGTTGCATGGTTTTAATCCAAATAAATTTGTTATTATGAATCGCCGGAACTCTCAAAATTTTAAATAACTTATATTTTGTGGTTTTTAGCAAAGGAATCTATATTTTAAATACAAATTGATTATTAAATTTGTACGAGCTAATTTTTGCCACTGAATAAATGTCCACCCCCCTCGGAACTTGATATTCCGTACCGACTTGTCTTGAGATCAACTCGATTTGTTCCTCCATTTGCCTTACAGTGAAAAGTTCGTGGCTTATGAAGTTTCTTTTTGAATTGGAGACAACCGCAATTATTGCCGACTGTTGTCTGTCATATTCATTCAATAATTGAGTTAAATAAATGAGAAAATTGTGAAGTCTCTCCTCATTTTCAATCACATTTGAACGATTTTCAAAGGTTGCAGCCATTGCATTGATATGACCGGCCTGCTTTCGTAAATCAGCCCTATCATTTTTTACTAAATTCAATGTTGATTCCAAAATTGATGTGTGATTTTTCATCAACAACAAAAGGTGTTCATCATTTTTAGAAAGTTGTGAGAGATCGTGTGCATACTCCGATTCAAATTTTGAGCCGAGTGTACCAAACAGATCTCCAAAAATGTCACCAACACAATGTAACGTGGCTGTACGTTTTCCCCTATGTTGATCGAAAATTAAAGTAGTACGCTCACCAAGAACTTCCAATCGTTTCATGAGGTGAGATATGATGTTTTTGCAACCACCATCTGGCATGGCTCTTCTATAACAATACTCCCTGGCAGTTGTTAGATTAACCCCGAATAGATTAAATTCCTCCTTTAATGTATTCAAGTTTAAATGCGAAAGCACATTCCAACTTGTGTGTGTCATATAAACGTCATGTGATTTCTCAAAATATAAACCAGGTGAAGATTCAAATTTCGTGATTGAATATGGTTTATGATCGGTTGATGTGACATAGTGACGCATATTGCAAGAATCGCTGTTATGATAGGCAAAACTCGAATTGATTTTCTTTTACGAGACACGACTCTACCAAAATTTGCTTTTATTGATTTTTCTGTGACATCGCTATTCATAACATTAGATTTTCTCTCAGGAAATGCGCAAATTTTTGTGATTGGACGCTTGTATTCACCATCCTCCGTTTTTACCCTCACAACACGCGTTAAACCGTCATCACCAGAATATATTTTGGTTATTTGACCAACAGACCACTGAGTTGGAGGCAAATTTTCATCCTTGATGAGAACTGAATCCTTGGGTGCCTCACCCTGATGTGCCCACTTTGATCTCACCTGGAGTAGGGTGCATCGATTTCTTAAAAAAAGGTGTATCAAAATCGGCGTAGGGGCGCTCTATACTACACTTCAATACGAACATTTTTTGTACTGGGTGAAGTCTGTAAGTTAATTCCTCTCGCGGCGCTGTCAATTTGAAATTTGGCTGTTTTAGGGCTGATTTTCATAAAAATTCACTCAAAATTTCCTTAGAAATGTCAATAAAACTCCATTTCTTCTCTCTATGTATGGTAAAAAAAAAATGTTTTTCTGGATAAACTACGTCGAATATAATGATTTTTTATAGGTTATTTAAAACAATTTTCAATTTTTTATTAGCCAAACCGGAAAAGTGCCCAAAAACGGTAGTCGAATTGTCGATATACCATAATAAACATGTCGCAAAAATAATTTCAAATGTATTCTGATGTGACCAAAACTACTCAATTTGATGAGAACGATCGATTAAATGCCATAATAAGGCCAAAAATGTAACCAAAGATTGTATTTTATTGGGCTAATCGTCAAATTTGAGCCATTTTCGACCAAATATGTTACAAACACCCATTTATCTATATTTTGCGCTATCAAATTCATTCAGTTTCTCCAGTAAAATTAATTTAGAGTTTAGCAAAATCATCAAACACTCGCTTGATTGTCACAAATCCCTTAGGTTTCTTAAAAATGGCCAAAAATCGCATATTTCCAATCAGTTCAATAGTATAAACATGGTGTTTCAGAATTAAGTACAGATATTTTTTCCACTGATTCTCGACATCAAGCCGAGAAATATATCCCATGAAACCCATCAAATGTCAACTTAACAAACTCCATTGACTTCGTATTTTCCTGAAGTATTTTGTTCGCGAGTGTGAAATTAGTGCCATTGTCACTATACATATTTCGGACAACACCCCTTCTCGCAACAAATCGACGATAAGCTGCGATAAATGCAGCTGCCGATAAGTCGGAAACGAGCTCAATGTGTATGGCCTTTGTTGCCATGCACACAAAAATGGTGTTTTTCTTGTCCACAAGGTATCTTTTCGTTTTACGGTCGTTTCCATCGCACTTGTAATTTCTTATTAATCGTTGTATTTCATCGATCTCGGTTGATTGATCGGCAAGTAATTGTTTGTACGACGACTTTGCACTGTTGCTATATGCTGTGATTATTTTTTTTTTTTGTCTTCATACTCAAAGTTTTAATGTCACTTATGTTTGTTCACGAATGCACCAAATAACCATATAAGTCTAGGTGAAAAGTACTGAGATTCGGAGAATTAAAAACGTATAATCAACCAACTATAGTAGATCGGCGAAATACACACGAAGATTCAACTAAACTATACGAGGTTTAGCGATACACACGAATAATGAAACCAAACTATACGAGTTTGACGAAGTAAATACGTATAATTAACCAACTATAGTAGATTGGCGAAATACACACGAAAAATCAGTCAAACTATATGAGTTTTGACTATCAAAATATGTTAAATCAAGCTAAGTTATATGAAATTGGCTAAACAGACACAGAATTTAACTGAACTATAGAAGTTCACGGTTCGAATAAAAAAGATCGAAGGACCAAATGTTAGCGTACGCTTTATTGAGTAGCATAACAGTAACTGACTTTATTTGGAATAATTGTAATATATTTATACATTGCTTGATAGGAAGTAAATTAGAGTGAACATAAAAATGCTGATATTAAATAATGCATATTTGCAACATTAATTAGGTCATTTTAAGTAGGTAATGCTTAGGTAAGGTATTTATTGCTTTATGTTGTGACATCGTCAACAAACAGCAACAGCAACAGCAACAGCAACAACGACAACAAACACAACAGTAGCACGAAAAAAAGTGTCTCAAAATGCATCTAATGAGAAAGAAAGCGATTTTATACATAAATGCACGGAGTATCCTAGCAAATTTTGATGAAATTGAATTGTTGTGCACAAATATGAAACCAAACGTTTTAGCATGTTCAGAAACGCGAATAACCTGTGATATAAATGAAAGTGGACCGTTGATATATACAGTTGAAAATTCAGCCGCATTTGCTATATACAGGTTCACTAAAATTTTACTAAATCAGTGAATCTGTATATAGCAAATGCGGCTAAATACAGATTCATCAAAAAATGAAAACAGCATCTGTATTTAGCTGAATCTGGTAAATACAGATTCATTTTCGGCGCGTGCGCGCCTTCCGCTCGTGCATATGCTCAAATCATATAAATTGAAATTTAAAAAAAGTTGATTTTGTTCATATAATTCACATTCATATATTCTATCAATTGATTATCATTAACGTGCAAGAACATTTATCTTTTTTTTAAAATTATCTGTATTTAGCTGCATCTGCTAAAAAATTAATCATTTGACTCAAAACGAAGAAATTCAATTCACACGAACACTCTTTACACAACACGAAAAAAAGAAGTTTGTGCTATAGCATAACTTCTTATAAAAAGTTTGCATTGTAAATATGCACCGTTATTCGATTTAGTCGGTGGCATCGACTCAGTACTGTGCATTGCAAATCAGCAAAAAACGCCGAGTGTATCAATCACTCAATAGATTTGCGTAAAGAATAATGAACACTTTGGAATCATTTTACAAATATATGAGAAATACATAAGTGTTGCCACTGTTTTTACATAGTGTTTATTAGGGCGGGAGGGAATTAACCACTTGGAAGCGAGAGCCTGGCCTGATACATTTTCTATGGAGGTTGGGTAAAAAAATGATCCCTGTAAATTTTTAGCTCAATCGGTAGACGTTTAGTGGCGCCGACTGATCCCCAGGATTTTCAAGGTCGGAAATCAACGATTTTGCCGATCTGTGCATGTAATAATAGTCCGATTGTGTTCAAACTTTATAAGAGTTATTTTTGTACTCTACTTATGGGCTATGCAGAGTTTGGGAGCAATTGATGGACTTTGTCGTGTACTTTTATTGCATCAAATCTCAAAAATCGGCGCTCTGAGGTGAAAATTCCCATTTTTTGACTGAAAGTGCAAAAACAAATTATATTTTACTTCTTTTGATGACATTTCCAGTTTATGTGGCTCAAATTAATCCGATTTGATGTGCATATGATATTCCTACGATAAATATTTCAGTAGTTATAGGCGCCCAAAGTTGTGTATATTTCGAATACACGCGAATCGACTTAATGCCAAATAGCCTGAAAAATGATGAATTTACACCTGTAATGGCGAGTTGGGAAGATTGTTGCAAACTAGTGCGTTTTTCGACCACAACACGAACTTGTATCGTTCCAAATCATTCGGCAATCGATTCCTTAGCGAAAATTGGTCAGATAAGGTTAAACGCAAAACTTTCTATGTTGATTTAGCGACTCTTGTTGTGGGCTGAAAAACGGTGAAAATCGATTTTGGTCGATTTCTCGACAAATCGAACCGAACCGACCAAATCCTTTGGGGTTTTGACTCAGGCCACTAAGTACTAAAACACCATATATGTCGTTGCTCTGGGTCAGAAATAGAGGTGTACAACGGACAGTTTTTTGTCCGTCTGTCCGTCCGTGATTTTCAATAGGACGGACGGACATTTTTCATTTTGTCCGACTTGAGAAGAAGGACGGACGGACATTTTCCATTTTGTCCGACTTGAGAAGAAGGACGGACGGACATTTTTCATTTTGTCCGACTTGAGAAGAAGGACGGACGGACATTTTTCATTTTGTCCGACTTGAGAAGAAGGACGGACGGACATTTTTCATTTTGTCCGACTTGAGAAGAAGGACGGACGGACATTTTTCATTTTGTCCGACTTGAGAAGAAGGACGGACGGACATTTTTCATTTTGTCCGACTTGAGAATAAGGACGGACGGACAATTTTCATTTTGTCCGACTTGAGAAGAAGGACGGACGGACATTTTGCATTTGTCCGACTTGAGAAGAAGGACGGACGGACATTTTGCATTTGTCCGACTTGAGAAGAAGGACGGACGGACGGACAAATGCCTCAGGACGGACGGACAAAATTTGTGAGTTCGGACAGACGGACAAATGTACGGACGGACAAACAAGATTTTTTGTCCGTCCGTTTGTCATTGTTTTTAAAAATGTAAAAAAATCAAGTGAAAGTAACCGTAAACGTTTATAATTCAATCGTATATGATTTCAATTAAATAATTTATTGTCCGTGTGTTATAACGAAAGTATGGAACGAATTGAAAAATATCGTATTTGTTCTATTTTTGAATTGATCAATGTTCAATCTTTAAATGTTTCAAAATAAATGAAAGACAAACACGATTTTTGAACGTCATGAGATGAGATTGAAATTAAATCCCAATATTTGGAAAGTGTTTTATTTACAAAATTTTTATACTATATATAGTTATTATTCAATTAAAAAGCTGTCTCGTACTATAATCAAGTCATTTACATTGTCCGGAAGAAGCATGCTTCTTTTATCGGTAACGATGTTACCAGCTTGACTGAAGTCTCTTTCACTGCTAGAACTCGTTGCTGGTATACAGGACAATTCTTTGAACAATCTGAATAATTTTGGATATTCTTTGCTGTTTTCGCACCACCAGGATATTGCGTCGACATTACAAGTAATCGGATGTTTGAGATAACGTTCTAATTCCGTTTCGGAATTCTCACATATTCCATCAAAACTTATGAATTGGTCGAAAAATTTCGGTATTGAATTCGGTTGATCGGCGATGGAACTTATATCACTACCATTTTGAGAATTCAAATTTTGAATGTTCTGATTTACAGTGCCCTCAATGCTTTCAGAGTAGTCTTTAATGTACTCTTCGATGTCGATATGCAAATGATACTTCTCTCTGGATTCGATGAAATTCAGTTTTTTCATGGTTGGTGTGAGGAGGGTCATTGTTTTGTGTTCAAAAGATGGTTTCATATCCTTCATATTTTTTTGCATGTAAACCCTACCAATTTTTTTCATTTCCGACACAATCGAATATGTACCATCCGCTTCGTTTATTTCATCATCTTCGTTTACGGCAAGTAAATCGCTTAGTTTTAAAAATATCGGCCACACCATGTGTAGTGTGATATACTTATCACCTTCAAGTTTATCGGTCATTTCCTAAATTAGAAAATATAGCATCAATTTGAATTTCAAAATAAAAAACAGTGTTAACTGAAAAGAACAATGTTAAATACCTTTCTGGTACATAACAATGTTATTGATTTAAAAAGAATTCTCAACACCGATTTTATTTCATCTAAAATGTAGAATGATTGATAAAAATTTCCAAGAACAACCCAGACGAAATAGAACAACACAAGACACAAATGAATTGAACAGCTTAAATATATACCTTGAATGGCACAAGAAAATCTCTGACTACGATCAGCTCTGATCTCTTTAATACTGTGATCAAATTCAATAAATCTTGATCTGGTTGTTTGCGGGTGTTGATTCGGTTTTCGTTTCTTAATCGTTGTTTCATCGTCAACAGATTATACACATCAGAATAGTTCTCGATGATACAATCAATCATTATATATACACTATTCCAACGTGTCACTGTATAGCGTTTTAGTGATGTCTTCAATGATTTGTTAAGCCCAGAATTTTTAAAGTACGAAGCAAGCTGTGAACAATTTTCCACAATCACCTTCATTCCTGGCTCACTAAGCATCTTTGAAACTAAATTATGTAAAATGTGTGCGTAGCATGTAAGGCGTTTAAATCCATTTGAAATTAATCCGTATTTGATATCGGGTCCACGATCACTCACGAATTTGGCTCACTGACATCACATCCACCTTTTCGCCAGTATCCGTACCCGCCTAGAAAATTATTGGGGAGACGGATGCGGGATCAAGTTATACCCGTACACATTTCAGATTCAATAGATCCGTGACTATTCACAGATTCATACGGGTAGATTATTTTGTCACCCGTGCTGATGTCCAAGTCAATCCGTGAGTGAATGCGTATGAAATTACTTTGTACGGGTATATTTAGACATCCGTTCCCAATTTCATTCTATTTGCGGATAAGGAATAGAAAGTGTGATAGTGAAGCACTAGACAGATTGAGTACTTTTACGGGTACTTTTGGACATCCGTTCCCAATTTCATACGATTCTGCGGATAAATAATAGAAAATGTGTACTTTGGTATTCTTAGATATCCGTTCCCAACTTCATACATTTTCACTACAATGTGGCTAGAGCTGTCAACGAACACGAAAGAATAATGAACACTTTGGAATCATTTTACAAATATATGAGAAATACATTAGTGTTGCCACTGTTTCTACATAGTGTTTATACATGAACTGTCAAATGATTCCAATTTCGGCTAAAAATTGAACACTATTCTTTACGAACGTTCGTTCGTTCGTAGCATGTTTTCTACGAACAAATGTTCGTTCATTCGTAGCATTTTTTTTGGGAGCAATGTTCGTTCGTTCGTATGTTAAAAAATGAAAATATATGTATAAGGTGGTCCTCGTCGATTTTTCTGGGGGACTACCCCCAGTTTTGTTTTTTGGGTCAAAAGAAACATGTGATCAAAATTTCAGATCAGTACGAGGACTCTAAACCGATTTTTCAGAATGTTGGGAAAATGTTCACAGTTTTGTGTCTCCAGACCGCATTTCTTGGCCAAACTAAGTTTCCTGAAAGGAATTTGGAAGGTATTCAGTATTCACTCCCTCTTCGAGTTAACATAGCCAAAGAATCAAAAAACAATATATTGTACTTGTGCAAAATCAAGAAATTCGAATTTTATTGAAAATGTGTAATTTCATAATTAATGGCTATGGGAGGGAGTGAATACTTTTCAAATTCCTCTCAGATAACTAAATTTGACCGAAAAATGCGGTCTGGAGACACAAAACTGTGAAAATTTATGCAATATTCTGAAAAATCGGTTTGTAGTCCTGGTATCGATCTAAAATTTTGTAAATATGTTTGTCTTGAACCCAAAAACAAAACTGAGGGTATCCTTCCAACATTTTGTATGGAAACATAGACGAGAACCACCTTATACACATATTTTCATTTTTTAAATATATTTTTCGAACAAACGAACGAACATGCGAACGAACGAACGAACAAAATTGAAAATCAATTTTTTTGCGAACAATGTTCGTTCGTTCGTAAAATATTTTTTGTTCGTTCGTTCGTTCGTTCGCACATTAAAAAAAATGCTACGAACGAACGAACGACGTTGACAGCTCTAAATGTAGCACTAGACAGCTTATTTTTTTGCACTTAAAAATTTTTACATTTATATCCTCAAGTTTGGAATGGTTTCAGTATCTGGATGGGATAAGAGATAGAGTGCCCAAAATTTCAGTACAATTGGGTGACCGCAAGGGTCCATTTCAGAACTGAAATTATGAAATTATTGAACTAAACTCGCATGAATTTGCACTGGGGTGAAGGCATATTTTGAGTCATAGCTTCTAAAATTTTTCAATTTATCACTTCCTCAAACCACTTTCCTAGCTCATGAGATATGGACTGATAAACCGTAAAAAAACATTACACTCACAGAAAAATGTTTAAGATATTTTAAACCAAAGTTTAAAAGCTGCATGTCGTCAGCCCCCCCCACTCTTGGATTCGATATTTGAGACCAGTTTTCGAAAGGTCTATATTTCTGCCAGCTACTGCCAAAGCGGTAGAATTTCTGCTGCCACCAATCACCGGCAGGAATTCATCGAAGATCGAAAATTTTCAAAATTCAATTTTTCTCGAAAATTGTTTATTTACACCGATTTTCACTATCTGAGACCGGTTTTCGATAGATCTATATTACTGCCAATTACTGCCGAAGCGGCAGAATTTCTGCTCCAGCCAGTCACCGGCAGGAATTCAACGAAAATCGAAAATTTTCAAAATTCAATTTTTCGAAGAAAAATTCGTATTTCGTATTCATTTCAAGACCTTTATGAATTTTACATATCTGAGACCGGTTTTAGAAAGATAAACATGTCTACTTATTACTGCCAAAGCCGCAGAATTTCTGCTCCAACCAGTCACCGGCAGGAATTCGAAAAAAACGAAAATTTTCAAAAATCAATTTTTCTATGAAAAACTCGTATTCCGTATTCATTTCAAGACCTTTATGAATTTTACATATCCGAGACCGGTTTTAGAAAGATAAACATGTCTACTAATTACTGCCAAAGCCGCAGAATTTCTGCTCCAACCAGTTTTCTGCACCGGCAGAAATTCCACAAAGTTCAATATATTCAAAAAAAAACGTCTTCCGTACTTTTGTATGAGAACTACAGATCATTATATATCGTAACAATTAGGGTTAGTGAAGTTTCATAGTGATTGGATAAAAACTAAGCATAGTTCCCATACAAAAAAAAGAAGTGAAAAATACCTATTTTTTGGGTCAAAATTGGAAAGTTTCTAGTTCGCGTGTTTATTGCAAGAAAAGTTGCCATGTCTCTATTTTTAATCTATTTTTGAGCGCTTAAAATATTTGTGCTCGTTATCAAATCGGCTCATGTAAGCTTACTCTTGAGATGTTGTCCAAAATGTCTAAGAAAAATATTATACCACCCAATTTATTTAAATAATTGATATACAGTACTGCTCAAAAGTTTTTGAACATGAAAAAACACATTTGTTTTTTTTCTGCTAAATTTCTTAGACCCAATCATAATAAGAGGGTAGAAGTTACTTGCTTCCGACAGATTCATGATCAAGAATTCGAATTCTCAACTAAATGTATCAAGCGAAAAAATTTCTTGGGGGAACGATAAAAGTCAATTCTATCTAGTGTAAACCGAGTCTGAGAAAAAGTTGAGGACCTAAAAAAAAGGTCCTCAGCTCCGAAAAAATTTAAAAGGGGTTTTTGATTCCCCTCGAATCAAAAGTGATGGGGGTGGAATTTTCGCCAAAAAACCCTAGCAAATTGAAAGACTTTTTTCAAAGTCCATTCTATCTAGTGTAAACTGGGAAACTCAGAAAAAGTTGAAGACCTAGCAAAAAAATTCATCACTTTTGAAAATCGATTCTATCTAGTGTAAAGCCGTTTCAAAATCTTTGAGGGGTAACGATCACTCAGGGGGGGGGGGGGGTAATTGGACCCCTCGGACCCCTGGTGTGAACCTATGACAAATACTGACTTTATCAGTATTAATACGACAGTTTCTGTCCAGTTGAATGTATCCATTAGATTTGATGAAATGAACAGTTATGGGTTTGCCACGACAGTGCTCGAGAATTTTTACCATTTTATCGACAAATATGTATTGCAACATATTTGACTCAATTTCAACAAAATAGTTTGCTAATGGAATAATGTTTTTGTGGGATTAAAAAAAATGGTCATTTCGCAAGAGTCGTCATTCGTGAAGTAAGCATTTTGAGCAGGGCTGAAAATGAGCTATCCATATTCATTGGTAATGACCCAAAAAATAGGTATTTTTCACTTCTTTTTTTTGTATGGGAACTATGCTTAGTTTTTATCCAATCACTATGAAACTTCACTAACCTTAATTGTTACGATATATAATGATCTGTAGTTCTCATACAAAAGTACGGAAGAGATTTTTTGAAAATATTGAACTTTGTGGAATTTCTGCCGGTGACTGGTTGGAGCAGAAATTCTGCGGCTTTGGCAGTAATTAGTAGACCTGTTTGCCTTTCTAAAACCGGTCTCAGACATGTAAAATTCATAAAGGTCTTGAAATGAATACGAAGTACGAATTTTTCTTAGAAAAATCGAATTTTGAACATTTTCGATTTTCATCGAATTCCTGCCGGTCACTGGTTGGAGCAGAAATTCTGCGGCTTTGGCAGTAATTAGTAGTCGTGTTGATCTTTCTAAAACCGGTCTCGGATATGTAAAATTCATAAAGGTCTTGAAATGAATACGAAATACGAATTTTTCTTGGAAAAATCGAATTTTGAAAATTTTCGATTTTCATCGAATTCCTGCCGGTGACTGGCTGGAGCAGAAATTCTGCGGCTTTGGCAGTAATAAGTAGACATGTTTACCTTTGTAAAACCGGTCTCAGATATGTAAAATTCATAAAGGTCTTGAAATGAATACGAAATACGAATTTTTCTTCGAAAAATTGAATTTTGAAAATTTTCGATTTTCGTTGAATTCCTGCCGGTGACTGGCTGGAGCAGAAATTCTGCCGCTTCGGCAGTAATTGGCAGTAATATAGATCTATCGAAAACCGGTCTCAGATAGTGAAAATCGGTGTAAATAAACAATTTTCGAGAAAAATTGAATTTTGAAAATTTTCGATCTTCGATGAATTCCTGCCGGTGATTGGTGGCAGCAGAAATTCTACCGCTTTGGCAGTAGCTGGCAGAAATATAGACCTTTCGAAAACTGGTCTCAAATATCGAATCCAAGAGTGGGGGGGGCTGACGACATGCAGCTAAGTTTAAAAACACTGAATTTAACCCATTTTTGCACTTATTTCTGAAAACGTTTTTTTTTTTTCCAAAAATCAACATTGTTCTTATTTGTATTAATTTTAATATAGTTTCGGTGTGAAATTAAAATATTCGAATGACACTTTGAAGCAAAACAGTAAGTGACCTGAAGCCAATACCATTTACGCGCGCATATAAACTTTGACAGTTCAAATCAGTGTGAAAATATGAGTATACAACTGTGTGCAGAGAAGATGTCTATATCAAAGAAGAAACAGAGGGAAGAAAGAGAGGGTAAGCGTCTCGTTATAATTCGCTTGGTCTGCACATAGCCGTTCATCATACACAGCTTTTGTGTGACTTATTGCTGTTTTTCAAAGTGTTGTCCCTATAATGATTTCACAACAAAACTACATTGAAATTAATTAAAATGGAAACAGTATTGATTTTCGGAAGAAACAAACTTTTTTGAACATTTTTGCAAAAAACGTTTAAATTTAGTATTTTTAAACTTTGGTTTAAAAAATCTAAAACATTTTTCTGTGAGTGTACGACCATTCCATGCCAAATCGACCAAAATCTGGATTGACTAGTTTAAGTCCAACTAAGAAAAATCTGGCCTCGGTTTGTCAAAAAGGGGTTTTCGATATAGCGACCCATCTTTTGATGACCAACATCTCTTTCAATTTGAAAGGTATGAAAACAGCATTAATCTCGTTTGATAGGTATTGAAGTCTACTTTATTTTACATTTGAAGATTTAAAAGACAAACACATTTTTGACACTAAAATCGACATTTTAATTCTCAAACTCAAATATCTCGAAAGCACGTATACAAAACAATTTCAAACCACTGATGCCATCCGATAGCTTAACTCAAGGGCTATGGCAAAAAGATGGACAAATTAACACACAGTCCTCTGTATTTAGAAATCTACTAAGGTGTGGGGTTTTATGCGTTTTTCACTTATTTGACCACCGATAAGCCTCATAACTAATTCGATTAGATAGTGCTCATCAATTATCGATACCTTTACTACGGTATATAATTTGTGATATTTTTAAGCATAACTAAGCCATATTTTCATCACATTATCATCAGGTGTCAAAATTGGCCAATTCGTTCCTCTTGAATGTCACTGAATTAACATACAATACAACAACAATAAATATCCGTCACGCTACCCATCGGCGGTTTCAACAGAAAAATTAAAAATATGAAATTGGTGTGTTAATTTGTCCATCTTTTTGTCAATGCCAGATCATAACCCTTGCGTCGGTAGGACACAAGTATGCACTATACTGCTTCTTCTTATTCGAAACTGCTCCATACATTTTGTACAGCATGTCGCCGCCATATTGAAAAATATCAATAAGAAACAATAGTGAGTTACAAAAAAAACCATATGAACCATACTTGGCCAGTTCAGTCAACACATTTCGACGTGTACGACATCTATAGGTCGACGCGTCAAATGTCACAGGGACATTGCATGTCATAAACTAACATAACCCCAAAGAATGTTTTTCAATTTCTGCAATTGTGCACCTTCATTTGAAATTATTTATCTTTATATATTATTTATTCATTAAAATTCAAATAAATTTAAATGAGACTTCAAGCGAGTGAAAAACAATAAAAAGATTTTCCGAGATTTTCAGATCCAAGTGAAAACAAATTCTGGATTTTTATCATGTAAAATTACCGAAAATTACCAAATGTGAAATTATAAAAAATACAATGAATTAAAATTCCGTAAAACTCACAAAAATTCATCACAATTGCCAATTTATTATAATTTAACAGTTTTTGGCTGCACTTTGCCAAATGCAAACGAACGTAAACGCACCCTTCACAGAGATTGAACGTATTCATATCATTTTAATTCGTTTTAGTTCAGTGACAGTTGCTTGCATTGCTTAGGTGGCGCCGTAGTGAAAAAGCACTGAATAAATATACATGTAATTGCCATATAACTGGCCAAGCATGATATGAACCATAAATGTATTGATGAAACATTTCGATTATTCTTCGTACTGTGTTTCGTGTTGTTTTCTCAATATTGAATGTATAAGCGAGACAGAAACATTGAATTCAATGCAAATTAGAGTAAAATAAAGACAGAAAGATATTATTGTCAGCGATCGTACATAAAGGGACAGGTGTGTAATATTACAATTGTGCATTATGTGATCACGGTTATGTTATAATCGTGTACGATTGAATATCGATTACATTTATTCGTGGGAATTTTTTTTTGTTAAATATTCAATCGTCTACAATTAATAACCGTTTACAATTCCAATCGTGTTCTGGAAAAATAGTACCTTAAAACCTCATAGTTTACTTAGAAAATGCATTTGACATCGAAAAAAAAACAATCCATTGTTTAAGAATGTCAAATTGTAAGAAGTCTTATTTTTTTTTTACCTTTCAAACGAGATTAATGCTATTTTCATACCTTTCAAATTGAAAGAGATGTTGCCAACATCATGTTGGTCATCAAAAGATGAGTCGCTATATCGAAAACCCCTAAGAATTTTGACAAACCGAGGCCGGATTTTTCTTAGTTGGACTCAAACTAGTCAATCCAGATTTTGGTCGATTTGGCATGGAATGGTCGTAATGTTTTTTTACGGTTTATCAGTCCATATCTCATGAGCTATGAAAGTGGTTTGAGGAAGTGATTAATTGAAAAATTTCAGAAGCTATGACCTAGGGGCATTTATGTACGTAAAAATTCGTGTGAACTCGTACAAGTCCAAATTTTATATACGAATTCGTGCGGATTCGTGCGAATTCATGCACTTGCTGTGTAAAATAAACGGACACATTCGTAGGCATTCACAGCCAACGTACAGTGACGTCAATCTTCACACAGTCATGTTACTTCAATATGACAGAAAACGTGTTCATTAAATTGAATAGTGCCTTGGTGAAGATTTGCCAGATAAATCAGAAAGCAGAATTATTGAAACAGATATAACAGTGAAACAGAACAATTAAACCAATAAGTCAATTGAAATTCACATAAACTTAAAAAACATTTTTTTTTTCAATTCTTGCGAAGAAAACATGTTAAAAACAATTTGCAGGTTAAATTCAAGCCGGGACACAAGTCACTTCTGTTGTCACTTCCAAAAGTATTGAACAACTTTAACAGTAATCAAAAATTTAAAAAAAACTCGAAATAAAAAAAATACCGTGTTGAATATTTCAAGTGCCAAAAATAGTTGACTTTACCATTGTTCTATTTATTTCAACTTCCAAACAACGTATGACAATAGACTGGCCAAAATTGCACCGAAGTCATTGAATCAAACACTACAACCCCTCATTTTTTTCCTTTTCATTAAAAAAAAACGATTGGCAAAGTTTGGAAGCAAAAAAAATATTTAGGGGTAGCACAGACCGTCACAATGTCAACAGCTCTCGTTTCATGCAAATTTTTAAAATTTCACCGAAAATGCCATATTTGTCGAACGAATACTGACGCAAAGTTCATATACAACATTAACCCTCTAGTGCATAACCATAGTGCACATTTAATGTCTAAAGTGTAAATAAGCCATAATGCCGCAAACTTCGTGACATAAAAAACATTCGGAAATGTTGAGGCTTTCATTTGCTGCAAATTTTATGATTCTATCTTGAGTGGTTGTTGAGTTGCAGGCATGGTCGTAAGACATTTTCGAATTTGACAAAAAAAAATTGGGATTCTTAAAATTCTGACATTTTTGAACAATGGATTTCATTGTTCTTTTTCGTTGTCAAATGCATTTTCCAAGTAAAATTGCAGTTTTAAGGATTTTCACTATTTTTTTAAGTGGTTTCGGACCAAAATCATCCTAAAAAGATACCTCAAAAAATTGATGCATTATAACCCTCTAATCTGTTCATTTCAATCATTTTTATTATTTCGAATGTGAAATCCGACCAGAAAATCGATTTTTTGAGTAAACTTACAAACTGCAACACAATTTTCCACCCATGAAGATGTCGAATCGTGCATGAAACTAAAGGCCATGTGGAGCTCAATGCCAGCTCCCATTTGTCGAGATCAGTTCGTTTGCGTTTTTTTTAGTAAGATTGACATTTTGTGCTTCCAGGGATGAAGAAAATTTCTACATTTTGCTATAATTTGCGTAAAAATCAAGTAAAATTGTCCATTTTTAATAAAATCAGAGTGAAAATTGCTCGCTTAATCCAAACATGATACTATGAAATGGATTTAACTAGGATAAATCTGTTTAATTTCAGTCGAAATGCGAAATTTCGCTGAAAATCGTCATTTTTCCTATAAAGCGCTGTTCGATAACACGAGTCACCTGAACTACGTAGTGTATTATGTTGAATGAATACTCGTTGGAAAGTTCTTTTAATTCTAGTCAATTTTGTTGCATGATTTGATCAAATTGAGCAAGTGGTTCCAAAGTTATTGACAAAAGAATGGATAGGTGTCTATCCAAAAATTTAAGTTTTGTCACCAATTTTCAATTTTGACACTCCATTTCACGCAGAAATCGTTTCCAAAGTGCATATTAATGAAAAAAAATGTTTGGATCCAAGTCATATCTACTACGAACGTTTCGAGTGTTTGATGAAGAAGATTGGTCCAAAAATTAAGATTTCATGAATATTTTTCTACACTCACCAAAAACCAAGTGCGAAGTGAAAATTTTCAAGATGTACTAATGTGTGCCAAGTAGAGCGCATCGGAGTATTTTCATTTCGGATTGTCATTTCGGATTCCTCAGGTTCGAATTAGTCGGATTTGATATTTGATTTTTAAGATGAGTAGATCTACGATGTAGCAGTCGTGCTATCCAACAGCGCTTCAAAGGAAAAATGACGATTTTCAGCGAAATTTCGCGTTTTGACTGGAATTAAATGGATTTATCTTGATAATCACATCATATTTGGATTAGCGAGCAATTTTCACTTGATTTTTTCGCAAGTTATAGCAAAATGTGGAAATTTTCTTCATCCCTGGAAGCACAAAATGTCAATCTTACTAAAAATCACAAACGAACTGATCTCGACAAATGGTGGTGTTGAGCCCCATTTGGCCTCTAGTTTCAAAATTGTGTCGCAGTGTGTTTAAAGTTTACTCAAAAAATCGATTTTTGATTCTGATCGGATTTCACATTCGAAATAATGAAAATGATTGAAATGAACAGATTAATGTTGTATATGAACTTTAAAATGTAAAAAATTAAGAATAAATAAGATTGGCGTCAATTTTCGTTCGACAAATATGGCATTTTCGGTGAAATTTTAAAAATTTGCATGAAACGAGAGCTGTTCACATTGTGACGGTCTGCGCTATCCCTAAATTTATTTTTTTGCGTCCAAACTTTGCCAATCGTTTTTTTTTAATGAAAAGGAAAAAAATGAGGGGTTGTAGAGTTTGATTCAATGACTTCGGTGCAATTTTGGCCAGTCTAGGGGCCAATAGACTATGACTCAAAATATGCTTTCACCCCACTGCAAATTCATGCGATTTTGGTTCTGAAATGGACCCTTGCGGTCACCCAATTGTACTGAAATTTTGGGCACTCTATCTCTTATCCCATCCAGATACTGAAACCATTCCAAATTTGAGGACATAAATGTAAAAAAATTTAAGTGCAAAAAAAATAAGCTGTCTAGTGTAGTGAAAATGTATGAAGTTGGGAACGGATATCTAAAAATACCCGTACAAAGTAATTTCATACGCATTCACTCACGGATTGACTTGGACATCAGCACGGGTGACAAAATAATCTACCCGTATGAATCTGTGAATAGTCACGGATCTATTGAAACTGAAATGTGTACGGGTATAACTTGATCCCGTATCCGTCTCCCCAATAATTTTCTAGGCGGGTACGGATACTGGCGAAAAGGTGGATGTGATGTCAGTGAGCCACGAATTTGACGTGTTTCTTAACTTCCTCACCCGTTAAATTATATTCCTCGAAAATGTTGAGGATATGTTCTATCAAAACATTGCCTAGTTTTTCAAATTAATCAATGGTATTTTATTTAAGAATCTTAGAGAAAACAACGTTAATTTTATTTCAAAAATTTTTAATTAGTACCTACCTGATTTGACCATTTCGGTAATTTCGCTCGTACTTAACACAAAACGTTTATATATAATTGTTTTGTTTTTGTTGTTGTCGTTTTTCTCAATTGTCAAATGAGCTACAACGCTTATGTAACTCGTTTTTCGATAGTTGTCTTGCCATGTATCAGTTGTAGCGGCGACCCCTCCCGTTTCGATTGCTTTTTTAATCATTAAAGCGATTCTTTCTCGATTAGAATTTGCTATTGAATTGATTGTTCTTCGAACGGTATTTCTACACGGCATTGCTGCAACGAAATCTTCTCGAGTCGCCTTTTTATGAAATTGTCCAAATTTCACGCATTCGAAACATAAGTCCAATAAACCTTCGAGTTGTACTGACAACATTGGTCGAAGGTCTTTTGCACAAAATTTAGCCGCAGCCAATTTCAAATTTTCTTTATGAATGGGCAACACCTTAATTGGTTTTTTTCCATTAGCTATGGTGTTGGGGCAAATATGACGGAGCATTGAATTTGTATTGCTATCGGGCTTATATATCAGATTTTCACACAATGTGCAATACACAAAGCGTTTTTCTTTTGTCTCATTCTCGAATATTTCTTCAAATACAGACCATGCATTAGACCATTTCAAAGAATCTCTCTTTTTGAGATTCATCTCACCATCGGCCAATTTTTTTTTTATAATAGCAATCCTTTGTTCTAAAAGAATAATACAAATTAAAATTTAACATTATTTTAATAAAATTTATAATACAGAAACATTGAATAAATAAAATGAATCACATTCCTAATTATGTTTTTCCGCACTGAAATGAAATTTTATTTTTGCTCTTGAACAAATAATTCATATTAAGAACACCATAGGTGCTGTCGTTCTGAAACGGGTACTACAATATGACCAATTTTCAATTCAAACCCATCTTTAATTTGCGACTGAGTATCATATCCTTGAGATATAAGTACTTATATCTCGATTTGAATTTCTCAAACAAATTTATATCATTTTATCTGAAATTACACTACTCCATTCAGGCTCATCAAAATTATCACGGAGAACGGTAGTTCTCCCAGTGGCGCACCAAAAAATATATCCATTACCGTGGTTTTTCATAAGATATGTCTTTCACTGTCTTAATCTAATCGAAATCAGGGTTTGCAATTATACAGTTTAAAAATAAATCCAAAAATCAAATTAACTGATTTGATTTGGGTCCTTTATAAATCAAAATCGCTGACTTTCACTTGATTTTTTTACATTTTTAAAAACAATGACAAACGGACGGACAAAAAATCTTGTTTGTCCGTCCGTTCATTTGTCCGTCTGTCCGAACTCACAAATTTTGTCCGTCCGTCCTGAGGCATTTGTCCGTCCGTCCGTCCTTCTTCTCAAGTCGGACAAATGCAAAATGTCCGTCCGTCCTTCTTCTCAAGTCGGACAAATGCAAAATGTCCGTCCGTCCTTCTTCTCAAGTCGGACAAAATGAAAAATGTCCGTCCGTCCTTCTTCTCAAGTCGGACAAAATGAAAAATGTCCGTCCGTCCTTCTTCTCAAGTCGGACAAAATGAAAAATGTCCGTTCGTCCTTCTTCTCAAGTCGGACAAAATGAAAAATGTCCGTCCGTCCTTCTTCTCAAGTCGGACAAAATGAAAAATGTCCGTCCGTCCTTCTTCTCAAGTCGGACAAAATGAAAAATGTCCGTTCGTCCTTCTTCTCAAGTCGGACAAAATGAAAAATGTCCGTCCGTCCTATCTCAATAAACGGACGGACGGACACCACACGGACGGACAACACCTTGTCCGTTGTACACCTCTAGTCAGAAACCTTGTCGACCAGTGTAATGGACAAATTTTTGAGTAAAACAATTGTTCTGAATAAACAAAACATAGTGATGGGTGACCTAAATGTGGATCTCAATAAATCGGATGCCATTACACGTAAAATGAAAAACATTATAACTAAACACGGCCTCACAGTCATAAATGACTTTAACACGAGAGTGACAGATTGATCCCAAACAAAAATCGATGTTGTTATGACAAATTGTGAAAACTCATTCATATGTAACCCATTACAGGATGAAGAGATTACTGATCACGAAACGCTACTAATAAAAAAAATGAACAATACAAGACCAATAATAAAACAAATTGAAATTATGTCATGGAAAAACTATAGTAAAGCAAGCCTAATCGAAAATTTAATGAAATGTACACTATAGGCCATTAATTTTAACCTCTTCGATAGATATCAAATCGACGAATATGAACGGGGTTTAATTGATTACAGTTTATTATTTTTATGTATTTGTGTACGCATACATCACAATCCCGCCTCTTTGTCATCTCACTTCATTCACGTTCCTTTGCTGTGCATGTGCATCCCATAAGAAAAATCACACTTCATTGATGTGGTGTGGCTGCTCCATACACTGCAAACGCTAGTTTGCCGCTTTAAATTAGTGTGCAGCACATAGCCACACTAATGCAAAGCAGCAAAGTAGCAGCAAGTATTGCGAGGCAGCAGCAGCACAAGCAGTATTAATAGTATGAGTGTTATTAGTGTGAGTGCACACTTCATCTGGCACAGATGAGTGCACACTTCAATAAATTGGTGGCAAAATAAAAAATTTATAATGAGAAAAATAAAGAATATGTTCCAAATGGCACTTTACAAATTGATTTTCAATTGAATCATTTTCTAGGAGTTTAAATTAATATTCTGATTACCGTTACGAACCGAACGAGAACAGATCACAGAGTCTCAAATCAAGATGAGTTCACCGCTGTCCGTTCCATGTGTGCTCAAACGCTCACTACAAACACGAAAAATAAAAAAAAACAATCGGGTTTATACATGTATTTCGGTTATTCTCACGACAATCAATCGAAATGAATCAATGCACCGGCAGTCGTTCTGTATTGATACAAGTGAGTTGACGGTTTTTTACCAAACATTTCAATATCATTCGTAGTCAAAATATTGATCCGATTTTCGGTGTTTTGAAAACGTTTTGTCTCTCATTCAAGTGAGATGGCCATAGATCTGAGGTGTGATATTTCGTCTCTGCACAGCAGCAGCAAATCAGAATATTAATTTAAACAAAGAAAATATGATTCTCTTTGATTGTTTAAGATTCTTTCTTGGTTTTCGTATAAAATTAGTGAAAAATCACACAAAAATGACTGAAAATCGCAAAAAGTATGATTATTTTGTGGGAATGACCAAATATACTCCTAGAAAATGATTCATTTTTGTTATAAAAGGTAAAATAAAATATAATTTGTCCAAAATGAAGCGTTAAAAGTTGACATATGAGTGAATATAGGCGAAAATTTGAAAATTTCTTAGAAATAGCTCAAATGTCACATTTTGGCCGTGCGCGAAGGCAAATTTGACTTTTAAGCTGGTTTTTGCACTGAAATGAATTTCTGTGAACCCGTGTCCAAGGTTATACCCATGTAGAACATAATTTTTTAAAGTCGATACACCCTATTGTGTACGGTCCCTTGTAGACCGGTTTGAGCTTATGGCTCGCTTCGTCTTTTATCTTTATTCTATCTCCTACTTTTACTTTTACTTCATTACTTTTCTCATCATAAAACAATTTCATTTTTTGTTTATACTTTTCTAAAATTTCTCGTGTTTTTTGATTGGTTATACTACAAATGTCAGAAATTTAATTCTTTTATATAGTTTTCGATGTTATAGATTGGCTCTATTTCTGAAAATTCCTCCATCGGTAAGTTGGCTTCATGTCCAAAGACATGTTCAATTCAAAAGGAGAATATTTTAGTTTGTTCGTTGAACTTGGTCCCAATCGTCGTTGTTGTCTATGAGATATGAGCGTAAATAAGCGTTTAATACCCTGTGGTTCCTTTCAACGTTTGATGATGATACGGAGTTGAAAAATCGTGCTTGTATCTAAGTAAAGAAAAAATTTGATTTTTATATTTGGTTCCTTGGTCTGTTCTAATGTTGCGCATAACACCGAATGTAAGGATGAAATTTTCACAGATTGCTCTTGCAACCAGTGGTGTAAGTGGAGTGAGTCGACTCAACTCGGCAAGGAAATTTCTTGGAGGTCGACTGCTGCTCGCGAGTCGACTCGGAAAAGTTGAGTGAAGTCGAGTGAAAACTCAACTCAACTCCAGTCAAATTTCATTTATATGTAGTTTCTGAGTGAACTCAAGTTAAGTTCACTCCGAGTCGACTCGGTTTCAGAATATATTCAATATTATTTATAAAAATTTTAGTCGTCATTATTTTATCGTTTCACTTTGTTTGGATTTGATATTCTATTTAAAACTCAAATAATTGTGCAATGAATAGAAAAATCGCAGATTTTTTTACCAATTTTTTTACCAATTCTAAAGGCCCATCATATCATCAGAACACACTCAATTCATTTATTAGATGAAAACAGAACAAATAAACACATTCATTCCTCAATTGAAATCTTTTTGTTCAGAAGAAAGATTTTTTGATATTTTAATAATTTGAATGAATTCAAAAAAATGCATTGGTACCACACAAACTGATTCCGATCATTAAAAAGCCTCGGAATAATGGATTCTAAATTCTCATATGAAAAAAATCGAATGTTTCAAGCCCTTTCAAAATGTCTGATTGCAAATTTTTGCTCCGATTTTTTTCGATTTCTTTGAACTAGAGCATTTTTAATCAACCTGTGAGGATTTTTTTTTACATTTTCCTATATTTTGGTGTTTCGAATGGATTCAAAGAGTTCAGTGGCACAAGATTAACTGTTTCCAATCAATAGAACATCTCAAAATGTCCAATTTCAAATTTTCATATGAAAAAATTCGAATGTTTCAGCCCACCCTATTCCATACAAATTCCGATTTTTCTTCGTTTTGATATTTTAATGGCTCTAATGGTTTCAATAAGCTCAATAGCATCACACAATCTAATTCCAATCATTGAAATGCCTCGGAATGACCAACTTCAAATATTCATTAAAAAAAATAAAAACATTCATTCCTCAATTGAAATATTTTTGATCCAAAATAAAAGATTTGTTGATATTTTAATAGTTTTAATGAATTCAAACAGTTCAGTGACACCTCACAAACTGATTCCGATCATTAAAATGCCTCGAAATAAGGAATTCAAAATTTTCATATTAAAAAAATCAAATGTTTCAGACCACCCTATTCCATATAAACCATTTTGTTTCAAATTTTGTTATTTCAACTGTCCTAATAAATTCAAAGAGTTCAATGGCGCTATATAAACTGTTTCCGATAAATAAAATACCTCATTGTGTCTAATTTCGAATTTTCGCTCCAATTTTTTTTTCGATTGCTTTGAAATAGAATGTTTTGAATCGATTATTGAGAAGGTTTTTTTTCATTTTGCATATTTTAATGGTCCAAATAAATTCAAAGTGTTCAGTGACACCACACAAACTGATTCCGATCATTAAAAAGCCTCTGAATAATGAATTCCAAATTTTCATATGAAAAAAAAAATCGAATTTTTCATTCCACCCTATTCGACATGGGCCATTTTTGATTATTTTGTGGTATTTTGATCGTTCAAATGAATTCAATGTGTTCAGTGGCATCATATCAACAGATTTCAATCATTAAAATACATCAAATTGTCCGATTTCAAATTTTCGTTCAAAATTTCTTTCGATTTCGTTGAATCAGATGATTCTCAATGGACTTTTGAGGAATTTTTTTGAACATTTTCTTATATTTTGGTGGTTTGAATGGATTCAAAGAGTTCAATGGCATGATATAAACAAATTTCAGTCATTGAAATGACTAAAATTGTCCGATTTCAAATTTTTGCTCCACATTTTTTTAGATTTCTTTGAAATAGAATGTTTTGAATCGATTATTGAGAAGTTTTTTTTTTCATTTTGCATATTTTAATGGTTCAAATCAATTCAAAGTATTCCGTGGCGCCACACAAACAAATTCCGATCATTAAAAAGCCTCGGAATAATGAATTCCAAATTTTCATATGAAAAAAATAGAATTTTTCATTCCACAGTGGACTTCTGAGGAACTTTTTTTTATTTTCTGGTATATTGATGATTCGAATGGATTCAAAGGGTTCGATGTCATCACACAAACTGATTTCAATCATTAAAATGCCTCAAAATAATGAAATCCAAATTTTCATATGAAAAAAATCAAATGTTTCAGACCACCCTATTCCATATATTTTATATATTTTTTCATAATTTTTCAAATTTGATTATATCAACTGTTATTTATTGATTGGAATAAATGTTTGTGATGGCACTAAACTCTTTGAATCCATTCGAATCATCAATATACCAGAAAATAAAAAAAAAGTTCCTCAGAAGTCCACTGTGGAATGAAAAATTCGATTTTTTTCATATGAAAATTTGGAATTCATTATTCCGAGCAGGCCTGGAAGTGAAGTGAGTCGACTATTTTGACGTATTCCAACTTATCGCATCGCCAATTCAGTTCTCGTGTTCGGAATCAAGTGCTGAGACTCTCTATTGATAGGTATGATAAAAACCTTTCGATCAAGGGTGACACGAACCAAATCCATCACTGAATCTAAAAAATATGGGCGTCAACACAAAACCGAGTGGAGTGAAGGCCCCAACTCACCCCTTCACTCGCATTTTTTCGGCTGCCCGTATTTTTTGCAGTTATAGATGGATTAGGTTCGTGTTACTCTTGATCGAAAGGAGTTCATCATACCTATCGATAAAGAGTCTCACCATTTGATTCCGAACACTAGATCTGAAATGACGTGGTGTTTTGCAATGGGGTAAAAAGTCGACTCCGTTCACTTCCAGGCCTGATTCCGAGGCTTTTTAATGATCGGAATTAGTTTGTGTGGTGTCACTGAACACTTTGAATTTATTTGGACCATTAAAATATGCAAAATGAAAAAAAAAACTTCTCAAGAATCGTTTCAAAACATTCTATTTCAAAGAAATCGAAAAAAATTTGCACGAAAATTTGAAATTGGACAATTTGATTCATTTCAATGACTACATTTCGCTCATTCAAAAGATATTATAACATTCAGGGCTTCATTTTAAACTCACACAATTCATCGATATATGGGAAATTAATTTATTTTGATTTTTTTACTGAATTTTTTTTTCAAATCTTCACAATTCACACATTCAAATACGTCTGGCTTATATGGAATAGGGTGGGATAAAACGTTTTATTTTTTTCATATGAAAATTTGGAATTCATTATTTCGAGGCTTTTTAATGATGGAAACAGTTTGTGTTGTGCCACTGAACTCTGTGAATCTATTTGAACCACCAAAATATCAATGGCACAATATGTCCTATACCATTGCATGTAAATTAGTCCAAAGTTTTAGTTTTGCCCAAAAACTACACCACGCGGCGCCACTGAAAGCAACAACAATTTCAAAGGCAAAGTCAATACATTCAAAACATGCATTTGACATTAGCTAACGTTTATTGATGGTCGACTTGTTATGTGTTAGTGACGCTTTCTTTGACTAATACCTTGCATACACCGTATTACCGTATTGCAAAATATAGGAAAATAAAAAAAATCCTCAAAAGTCCATTGAAAGTGATTTATTTCTAACAATTTATAAATGACAACAAATGTCGATCAGACATATAGTGGAGTCGGGTGGAGTCGAGTGGAGTATTCGCTTCCTATCTTCGAGTTGAGTTGAGTTTGGAGTGAGTGAGCGGTTCGGGAGTGAGCTGAAAGTCGACTCGACTCAACTCACTGGCAAAGGGTCGACTGCTCACTCAAATTCGACTCCGCTTACACCCCTGCTTGCAACCGTGCTCGCTTCTTTGTTTGGTATTAGAATGATCGTTAAATGCTATGTAAGGTCACATACTCAGTTATAATTTTGGGAGACATTTCGTCTCAAATCGGTTGAAATACGGAACACAACCGATTTTTGGACGACAGATGGAGCTCTCAACCGAAATTCGGAACGAGCTCTCATATAATACTCTTCCGAGTTTCGCAAAAACCCCACATAAATGTCAATTTAAAATAACAAAATGAATGTAAAAATAAAAAGCAGATGCTCTTATTCAATTTTGATGTTTTTGGCGAATGCATTTTGTCAAAAAAAATAAAAAGCTCATGCATTTTGTCGGATCAATCGGATTCGCAGTGCACGCACGTGTAGTAACCGCCTATGAGCACATTTCAAGTGCACGGCCCGATCGCATTCGATCCCCATTCACATTTTGCATTTCTCATACGAAATGTACGTAGAAATGCATTGAACACAACACCTCGTATGTGATTGAACATAACACCTCGTATGCCATGATTTCAAAATGGCCACAGCATTTCAACACACGGAATAATTCATGCAAATTTCTTTTTGTGATTCGATAGCTAATCGACCACAGATCACATCAAATATATTTACCTTTATTTTTGCGTCAAAAACCGATCGAAAGAATTAGTGATGGGCAGTAAATTTTCACCCGGGTAGATGGGAAGAAAAATAATGGAAATTTACTGGGTATTTTCCCGAGGCGCAAAATAAATTTCCTTTGTAAAATTGGGAATTTACGGGAATTTATTTTGAATTCAAATTGTTCAACATTTCCAAAGACGCGAACATTTTCGTTTTGATTTCCACATGCCGTGTGAACGAGCAAGTCACAAAATGAACTCAAACAATGCGTCTAGTTCACACGTTCATGCTACAAAATGAAGTCATAATTTGACATGTTGATTTTCAAATTTTGGATAAATTCCCATAAATACCCATTAAATTCCCCAATTTTCCCGGTTTTTACCCAATGTTTCTTCCGGAATCTCCAAAATCGGGTAAATTGCCCATCACTAGAAAGAATCACAAACACAAGTTGGTGATGAAATTTTTTTTATAAAAATAAAAGTCAACATGTACGGAGAGAAAACAAGTATGTGTTCATGCAATGAAGTCAAACGAAAAACTGAGCTAAGCTTGAAAGATGACTTTGACACATACATGTCAATGTTCGAATATGTATGTTGTTGCCGCAATCGCGATTGAACATAACACCTCGTTGAACATAACACCTCGACTTCCCCTATTTATATAAACAAAACGATATTCGTAAGTAACTGAGTTCAGAAAACGCAAAAAGAAGCGCTCTCTCTTTCTCGCCATCACATTTTTATTTATTTTTGGGCGCTTTTTATTTCAAAATGAGGCGCTCTCGACTCGGTTTTTGAGGCGCTTTTCTTCGCAGGTCCCGCTAGTATTGAATGAAGTTGATTTCATTTAAAATTATTCTGTGTATTCTATTTCACACAAAACAAAAAAGATTAAAATTTACTCCAGTTGGAATACCATATATTGGCGCACCGAATGCACTTATGCACTGAAAAAATACAAAATTCAAATAACTTTTTTTCGGCACAAATTTTGTATTTTGCATTTTGCTTTTGTCACTCGATTTTTACCTCGTTCAGAGGTTTTTTATTTTCGAATTTTTGCTATTATTTTGCATTGTACGAGTGAAAATTTATTGAAAATACTGATTACGTTGGATGAGAATTTAATTTGGCTCTTTTTAATTTGCTGTAAAAATCAAATTAAATATTATTACAAGTATTTGATCCCCGAAATTAGGGTGCATATGTGCCAAAGAATGAATTTTTCTGTGTTTTTAGGGTGACTTTTGAATAAATATGCCAACGATATGCGTATGTCTGAGAAATGTCAAGTGGTTCGGCCACAGTGGCTGTGTCCATGGTGGTCACTTTTTGGCCTTTAGAGGCCGGCCACGGCCAAGATGGCGGCCAAATCAAAAACTTCCAGAACAAAAGTTGTGGACATAGTGAATCATTATAAATTGATAGTTGGAGGCGCCATGAATAAAATGCAAATGGCCATAACTTTTCAATGTATGCTCCGATTTTAATGGTTGGGGTGTTGTTGAATTCGTATTAACGCGCAGAATCATAAAATATCAGGTTCAAAAATATTGAATCTTTTTTTACCCGAGTTATGGTGGAAAAACTGAAAATTAACCGAAATTTTCCCACCGCGATATCTCCACTTGTGGTTGGTAAAATTTCGAGTGTGAATACCTTTTTGCGCTTATTTTCAAAGACCTTTCGGATGGTATATGACACAAATCGCTCGAACTCATAGATAAAAAGTTCGAAACTTGCTGTATATATACTGACTGAGTAGACTTTCCGCACTGGAGGTGCTTTCGTCACTCGTGTGGACTGCCGTCCACTGTGATCATTGTATAATTTACCTAACTATCAGCCAGCACTTGGCTCGCAATAAAATTGAATTGAATTGAATTGAATCCCAATTAAAACAATGTTGCACAATGTGCATTACAAAATGCTTGCTTTGAATCATTTGCATGCCTTGGAATACTCAATTTCAAATTTTCATTCAAAAAAGAACTTCGATTTTTTGTATACAATTTTTGGCAAAACTACATTTTACTGAAGTAGTTTTTATTGAAGTGTCTGACCTCCTTCCAGGAGATAAGGGGGGTATACAATTTTTCAAAAAAATGTACCCTTTTTGTACCCCCGAATTTTATTCATTCGAAACAGTTTCTGTGATGCCATTGGACTCTTTGAATCCATTAGAACCATTAAAATATCAAAATTCAAAGTGGCTTATATATGAGCTCGATGTATTTTCATAGGAGGTTGGGTAAAAAAATAAGCCACCCAAAATTTCAGCAATTTTCGGTCACTCCAAGTGACAGCTCAGCGACCCCCGTATTTCAAAGGTCGAAAATCGACTATTTTAAGGGAAATCTCCACTTTTTAGCCGATCTGTACTAGTGATGGGCTAGAAAAAGCAAGAAAAATAATGGAAATTTACTGGGTATTTTCCCGAGGCGCAAAATAAATTCCCTTTGTAAAATTGGGAATTTACGGGAATTTATTACTTTCTAGGAAAAGTATTGGTTTTGCGTCAAAAATTCAACTCCACATAGCTTGAGTAAATGAACTCCGATCGGGCTCAAATTTTGACCAGAGTCTCTGTTCACCATGGGAACAAATCTTGATTTGCACTTTTTTGATTTAGATACTCGGTTCTGGTACCTCCACTGCAAAATGGCGTCGTCGTCGTAGTCTGTACGTTAGCACGATAACTCTCGAACGGAGTCTCAAATCCCAAAGTGACAAAAGCAATTTGTTCAGTATTATTACCGAATGTTTCCTATTGAATTTGAGCCATATTGGTTTAGCCGTTCCAGAGATATGTGCATTCAAGTGCAAGTGAGTCCGGTTTTCAGTACATTTTTACGCAAAAACTGATTTTCGCATTTTGACTCTCCTGGCCGCATTTTTCAATGAAAGGAGTCTTAAGAATATCTTAAGAAAGGAGTCTCAAATCGCAAAATTTATTTTGTGTTGAAAATTATTCATATTGCAGTAGTCATTTCATTCTTTCTTGACTGGTCCCATGGCAGAGACGTTCTCGTACAAATGTTCAAATGACGACACCAGCGCCATGTACATTGCCTTTGATTTCTATAGGATAAAATTAGTTCGAGAGTACACGTCCCTCCCATGACTGGTGCAAATTTCAGAAAAACAGAAAAACCGAATTTCATACCAATGCGGAAAAGTCAGGATTACGAATGTAATTCAATTCATTTTGAATTCAAATTGTCAAACATTTCATTTCAATTCTAATCGTTGTTTTGATTTCCACATGCCGTGTGAACGAGCAAGTCACAAAATGAACTCAAACAACGCATCTCGTTCACACGTTAATGCTACAAAATGAAGACATAATTTGACATGTTGATTTTCAAATTTAGGATAAATTCCCATAAATACCCATTAAATTTCCCAATTTTCCGGGATTTTACCCAATGTTTCTTCCCGAATCTCCAAAATCGGGTAAATTTCCCATCACTAATCTGTACACAGAAAAAAATGACGTTACGTTTTTCTCAACTTTTCGGTGAATTTCAACTTTTTTTGTATGACGGTTGGAAGAATTATGTTTGGAAGAAATATGTTTAAATTTTCAGCCAAATCAGACATGAGTTGCAATTTTTGTCCGACTTCGTGTGGAACTGATGCTTAAAAAATCATCAAAATATCCACATTTTCTGTTGGTAACAAAAACATAATAATGTAATAAGATTGAACTAAAATTTGAGACTTTTTTGGGAGTTTTAAGTCGTTTTCAGAGTGTTTTCGGTGAAATATTGAAACAATTAACAAAAGAAATTCGTTTGGATGGTCGACGGTTTTCGATTTTATTGTAAATAAGAATTAGAGTTCACGGTTGTCGTACACAGCTAAAAGCTGAAATCATTTTGAAGTTGTCTTTGTTTGACATTCAAGTGTTGCCAGCGCCATCGAACTATACTCAAATGTTTGGTTTTCGAACTTTTAAAAAAAGATCTTATAAAGTTATTTAGCTCTGCTTTTGCGTTTGATTTTTTTTTAAATTTGTAAATTAATTTTTTGTTTTTTTCAGAGCATGAAATAAGTTGGATTTATCATCAATAATAGATTTATAGCATAAATTTATGTCATAAATCGGGGGAAATGGAATGCAACCCATCAAATATTCATAGAAGCGGGAAAATGTGATCTCAGTTGGCATCCATCTGAAATCACATTTTATGCGATAAATCTATTATTGATGATAAATCCAAGTTATTTCATGCTCTGGTTTTTTTCTGTTTTTTTTTATTTGTTTCATTTAATATTTAACATTATAATGATCTGCAATGGCTTTTGAAAGTGTAAACGTGTATAAATTGTCAAATAAAAACCAAAAATTAAATTTTGGACGGGCTTGTGGCCGTTGTCAATCTTTTATTCTATAGAGATTTCTTTATAGAAGATCACAACCAACTTACACTCTTCATAAGGATAGACGTATAAGATTTAAACGGAATCATTATAATATAACAAACATTGATGATTAGTGGGAAATGGACCTAATTGATGTGCAAAAATATTCAAGAAACAACAAAGGTTTTAAATTCATATTAGCTGTAATAGATTGTTTCAGTAAATTTGCCTGGTGCATTCCTATCAAACGAAAAACACCCGATGAAATAGTGAGGGGGTTTGACGAAATATTTTCGTCAACAACACGGATTCCTATAAAGATTCAATCCGATAAAGGGCGAGAATTTGTCAATAAATACGTAAAAGCTTATTTTTCTGAAAAAGGCATTCAATTTTTTACAACACGTGATCCAGCTATAAAAGCAGCTATTTGCGAGATATTTATGCGTACCATAAAAGGGCTAATTTACAAATATTTCACGTATACCAATTCAAATAAGTACACAGAGGTACTTCAAAGTCTGGTGTTCATATATAACAATAGAATTCATTCAACCATAGGTATGACACCGGCAAACGTCAATGAAAACAATATATTACAAGTCTAGCGATACACGCAGCTAAAGCGATGTAACTTATTTCACCAAAAAGCCACCAACTTTACGCATAGGTGATATTGTAAGAGTTTCGAATCCAAAAACGGTATTCGAAAAAGGGTATAAGCCCAAATGGAGTACTGAAAATTTTTCAGTTGTGAAAGTCCATCGGCGTGAGCCAGTCGTTAATAATATAAAAGACGAGAGTGATTGTATCATTAAAGGAAATTTTTATGAAAGTGAATTACAGAGCTTAGAAAATGTCAGACTTTTTCATAACACTAGTGAGCAACAGTTCAATGAAATTTTTTCCTGAAAATAAGACATCATCTTTCACTGTGCATTTGCCTGAGAAAATATCGTTGAAGGGTGATTGGTGTGTAGCTGTTGCCGAAATACATTATAATTACAATTTTTTCAATGTGAATGAACAAAATAATAAAATCAAAGTATTCGAAAATGCTGTGGATGAGGAAATGAATGAGATAATTACTGATCAAAAAATACATGAGCTACAAGTAATTAGTGGTCATTATAATTCAGTGATCGATCTCATCAGCTCAATTAACAAGCAGAGCTGGCAAACGGACAACCTCTCGGACAGCACACTTTCCAGACAAATCACTGTCTGAACTTTAAAACCGGGATGAAGTCAACGCTAAAAACGCTGTCCGGACGGATTTATTTTTTATTTGTCCGTTGTCCGAAAATCAAAGCTCAACTATAGGGTACAACCAATCTGGAATATTTTTGCATCATTTTAAAGAAGATTTCGAAACCTTTGATTTGGTATATTCTTTTTTGACTTCATCCCGGTTTTAAAGTTCAGACAGTGATTTGTCTGAAAAGTGTGCTGTCCGAAAGATTGTCCGTTTGCCAGCTCTGTTAACAAGCAAGTAGCACCATATCTGCTTAAAAACGGTTATTTACGAGTCGTTGAAAAACAACGTGTATGATTTAATATTGTGAATATTCACCATTCTCTCTTCAAGCGCTATCCTACGGTTGTGTGTACACGTACACCATACAATTGTTGCTGCTTTTTTCGGTAGCCTGCACAGAAGAAACGTCAAACTTGAGTTTCACCAAATGTCATACTGAATCATGTATTTAGAATGATTTCGATAGATGTCACTACGGCGAAATCTATCAGAATCGTGGTACAATCTATCGAATATCATTCTAACTTCATGTTTCACCATGAAATTAATAGAATTTATCACGATTCTGATAGATTTCGCCGTGGTGACATCTGTTGAAATAATGGTAAATACATGATTCAGTATGACATTTGGTGAAACTCAAATTTGACGTTTCTTCTGTGTGAGGGTACGTGCAACTTATGAATGGTATGTTACATTCGCAATGTTGTATACTTGCAACGAATTTCCTCGTTTAATAAGAGCAGTCCGTTTTTTCATCTGTATCCAATGGGGGTGGTTACACATCATTTTAAATAGGCAATTGCATTGTGAATATTCCTCTTTTGTTCAGATGTATAAATTGTTGCTGATTTTCAGTTGTTTGCAAAAAAAACTTAAGCGAACTAAATCACGATTTTTTTTTTCATATTTGAACTCACCTCGATGTATGAACCACAAATACAATATTCACTTAGAATATATCCGTAACAAAAATGCACAATTTTTCACCGTAAAAAATTCACACAGTTTTTGTTGTTTTATTTTTTAGCTACAATTTTGTAATAGCTGATAGAATTCTCTATTATCTCTATTATAGAAAAATGTATTGTTGATGAACTAAATCACGTTTGATATAAGCTGAAAACTGCATTCAAATGATTATAATCAAAAATTAGTCGCGTAAAACAAGCGATTTTGCTGATAAAGTTCCGCTACGGTTTTTTATGTCAGCGCGATTTTTTATGTTTTGAAATTCTCAGAAATTTACCGAACAAAAATTTGCTAATGCAACAAAGTGCACTAACGCAACAGTGGTAATTCTCGTTCACAATTCGTTGATTCTTTCTTTCGAATTGAGCGTTTAACGAGAACGGTCGCAAATTAATTTAAATACAATTTATCTGCGGTGTATTTTGCTAGATTTAAAATATTATTCGGTGCTGTTTAAATTACTTTCAAATTATTTTGAATCTCATCTTTCATATACGAATTTAGTGATCTATTCAGCTATTTCTTAAAAATCTGTGAATTTTCTAGTAGATCGATTTTTTAAATCTATTCAGTGAATCATCTATTCAGTGTAAAAATGTTTAATCGCATTCAATTTGGTCCTACCAATCAACGAAGAGTTTATCGATATCTTTTTATTTACTACATGAAATGTGGCGATTTTGGTTTTATCACTTTTTTCGGTATTTTTTATGCACTACATGAAACGTAAAATATATTCGACGATTCCATGTGAAATCAAAAAAAATCTGCGGGCATGGTGACGGATTTCAAAATCATAAACTAATAGTTGTTGGGAATATAGAAAAACTCAAAAATCCAAATTTTTAGCTCAATCGGTATAGAGGCTTAAGATCCCTAAGACATCGAAATTTCGATTTTGGCCTGAACTCGAAATTTTTGAATGACCACCATTTCCAAACGCCATTACAGAACTTGCTCAAATTTTCGGAGCAGATAGGTTTTGAAGAGTACTGCATGAGACTTGTTTAGATAGGAGCCCCCTGGGTCACTCCCCATAGAACATTTTTCATTCAAAGTTGGGTACCTAAGTAAACCCCATTAGACGTCCGAAATTTTAGACCTTTTTTTTCGTTAAATCGATAGCTCTTTAGGTCCGCTACACGCGTAATCTATCAAAAGTTTGTATATCTGCCAAGTTTTTGTACTTTTGTTGGGCCAAATCCAGTTTTCTCACGTTTTCTCGTGTTTTTCGACCAAAAACTCAATTCATACTACCAAAATCATTTTGAGAACCAGTGAAAAGTAAAAATAAATTATATTTCAGTCATTTACTTGCGTTTTACTGTCGTAAATATTCGATTCGGTCACCAATTACCTCGAAAAACCGCAAAATTATCATAAAATGTACGTTGGGGTGGACCAAATGGTAAAATCAACTGCGAAATCAACATGGCTATGATTTCCCACTTAGTACAAGCTTAGAGAAGAATTTTGATACCATCGGCTTTTATGTCCAATGCCTTTTGGGCTCCCTCTGCGAACAGGCAACTGGCCCATTCCCTCATTCCATAGAAAAAATCGATGAATTTGACATTTGTATGAAATAATTGGTTCTTCTCGGCATTTTTGATAGTCTTGAACGATTTTGATCGGTTCTATGTACGAATGTCTAGTGATCTAGAGTATTTTCAAAATGCTTTTGGATATTCATGAGACATTTTTGTATTGATTATTGCTAAAAAATGACAATATCTCCCAATTTTATGAAAAACGATCAAGTAAAACAGATCCCAATATGTCAATAAATGTAATTCCACACCACAATATTCCAGAAATCGTCAATTATGCATTCAATTGTAAATTAATATGTTTTACTTGAGCATTTTTCATAAAATTGGGAGATATTGTCATTTTTTAGCAATAATCAATACAAAAATGTCTCATGAATATCCAAAAGCATTTTGAAAATACTCTAGATCACTAGACATTCGTACATAGAACCGATCAAAATCGTTCAAGACTATCAAAAATGCCGAGAAGAACCAATTATTTCATACAAATGTCAAATTCATCGATTTTTTCTATGGAATGAGGGAATGGGCCAGTTGCCTGTTCGCAGAGGGAGCCCAAAAGGCATTGGACATAAAAGCCGATGGTATCAAAATTCTTCTCTAAGCTTGTACTAAGTGGGAAATCATAGCCATGTTGATTTCGCAGTTGATTTTACCATTTGGTCCACCCCAACGTACATTTTATGATAATTTTGCGGTTTTTCGAGGTAATTGGTGACCGAATCGAATATTTACGACAGTAAAACGCAAGTAAATGACTGAAATATAATTTATTTTTACTTTTCACTGGTTCTCAAGATGATTTTGGTAGTATGAATTGAGTTTTTGGTCGAAAAACACGAAAAAAACGTTGTAAAGTGTTTTTATTGGCAAACATGTTCAAAAATTCACGAAAAAATGGTTTATAAGCGTGCATCGGATGCACTTGTAGCGATGCCGGACATGAAACGTGCCAGAAATGAGCTGGTCGCTGTAACAAATTGTGACAAAGCTCTGCTCGAAGGCGTAAGTACAATGTTCAGAAATTCACACATTTTGTTGGATGGCAAAAAAACTCAAAAATTGTTTCTTGCTTAGGGTGTGAAATGAACATCGAGCTTATTTGCGCCGATTATGCTGTTGAATGACATGAAGGCAAGGTATTTTCTTGTAAATTTCATCCAGAAGGTGAACATGTGCTATCGACCGGCTTCGACCGGAAAATTCGTAATTTCGAACGAGTTTTAATCGTTTATTTTTCACCCAATTCCAGTTCTTTGGCAAGTGTACGGTGAATGTGAAAATGTTAGGCCCACTACAAAAAAAAATATAAGAGAGGATTCGCGGAGGGTAGTCGTCGAACATTTTTTTTAAATTGAAATTTCAAACTCAAAATCTATTCTGAATAGTTTGTTATTTTCATCTGTCACTTTTTCATGTTTTTTTTTCATATATATTATATCAATTTGAATAAAAATTAAAAAACGATTGCATTCGATAGTTCATTGAATTTGTTTGTTATATATTTATATTTTTTGTTTATCATCGATTGATTTTATATGAGGGAATTGGTATTAGATTTGTAAATAAATTGAATTACATTCGTAATCCTGACTTTTCCGCATTGATATAAAATTCGGTTTTTCTGAATTTTGGACCAGTCAAGAGAGAATGAAATGACTACTGCAATATGACTAATTTTCAACACAAAACATCGTGCGACAAAATAAATTTTGATTTTTTCGGGATGTAGTAGGAAATGATCAACACCAAGAAAAAACTGTTCGTTTATTTTAATCAGTGAATGTATTTTGCTGAGGAATTAGTTGCGCGTCAGCGTTAGCAACTAAGGTTAGCAACTAATATGTAGCGTCAACCGACGCTCGATTATGGTGCGACAGATATGTAGACGCGTACACTCACACATTCACATTCACATCTTCACCCTACAGCGGCTGCTGTGTACCGCTTAGATCTAACTGGTCTGCATATCTGCCGCATCATAATCGAGCGTCGGTTGACGCTACATATTAGTTGCTAACCTTAGTTGCTAACGCTGACGCGCAACTAATTCCTCAGCAAAATACATTCACTGGCAGAATTTCGTTTTTTTTGCATTTAAGGATGACAAAAAGATAATTTTTTGATTTATTATGGTAAAATATTCAAATAGCATGAAAAAAATTAACCATTTGAAGTCTTTATAATTATTTATCTTTTATTTTAGAAAATATTATTAAATTATTTCATGAACGGCAGCCATTTATGCGAAATTCGCCAATAGATGTCATTGTAGTATACTGACTGACAAACAGTGTTCCAAATGTATATACAACTGTGTGCAGGGAAGATGTCTATGCAACACCGTTGCATAGGCCAAACTGTGTGCAAAGTGCGACAAAACAATTAGAAAGAAAGAGAGAGTAAACGTGTCGCTATGATTCTCTCGCTCTGCACACAGCCGCTCGGCATATGCAGCACATGCTTTGCTAGTCAATTTGACTGTCTATCTGTCATCACTGCTGACAAACAAACTGAACGTTAACTGACGTTAACTCATGCGATGTTGAACGTTGAATATGAACGTTGTCCATCAAGTTTGACGTTTTCAGATATAGAAATGAAACTTATAAACAAAAAAGGTATTTCGATTCCATAATTTGAAAGATTAATGATTGGAATTGTTTACTATTTATCGCTCAATACAACAAACTTAAAAGTAATACAAAGTAAACCTGAAAGAAAATGTCTATTCGAGATGAATCAACTGTCGTCAGCCGAACGCAACAAAAACTGACTAGGATTGTCCAGAGCTGATTATGGTTGATTTCACTCATCAATTCTGGGGTTTTTATGCAATTACCCCGAAAAACTAATGCGATTTCAAAATCACCCCGAAAAACTAATGCGATTGCAAAATCACCTCAAATTTCCTGAGTAAATGGAAACAGTACTGAAATTGACTAAGACCGTCTTGAATTCGCTAAAAGCAACTAAAACTGGCTAAGATTGTCCAGAGTCAACTATGGTTGATTTTTGTATTTCACCCATAATGTTCAGAATTGAATCAATGTTTAGAATCATATCACCTTTGAAAATTCTATCAAATTCATTTACTCAGTTTTCAGAATAAAATCGTCACTTACAAAAACGAATTCATAGCATTCAGTCATATTTTACGAATCAACTATTTTCCGATTTATTTCTGGTGCCGAAAGTGAGTCATCACATCATGAACGAAATTCAATTACATCAGGCTCTTCAACTTCAAACGGCGAGAAATCTTAAGTTGATACAACAAAGCGAAGTTTTTGAAGCTACAGCTGCTACTATCAAATCAACGAGTTTACTTTCAAAAAAGCTTGCCATTTTGGACGAAGAATATGCTCAATTCATTAAATTGCATGAAGAATTGATTATGACAATCAAAATCGAAGATCGTGATAGCTATGAATATTTTCAAGAAAAAATCCCAGATACCTTTGAGAATAATTATTTGAATCTCTTCTCGAAAATGGAGGAATTATTAAATACATTTCATCAAAATCAAAATACTGATCAAGTTTCCAGTCAACACTTGAATCCGGGATTATTACAACTCATCAATGCTCTTCAATCAAATTCAAACGTCTCCCCAGTCAAATTGCCACCTCTTAATCCACCCTCGTTTTCCGGAAAATATACTGATTGGAACTCTTTCCAGGACCAATTTCGAGTGGGTATTCATGACAATGCCAAAGTACCGCCAGTTCAGAAGATGCAATACTTAATGAACGCATTGAGTGAACCCGCTAAAGGTCTCATCAAACATTTACCTATTCGAGAATCAAATTATCAAACAGCGTGGAATCTATTGGTCGAACGTTACGAAAATAAACGCGCAATCTTTATGGATGGTATGTCTCGGCTGATGTCGTTTCCAAAGAACAAAAATGAAAATATCAAAGAACTACAAGATCTCAGTAGCATTGTCAACGATACAGTTCAAGCTCTCAAAAACGTCGGGATAGATATTACAGCATCTGATCCAATTATTGCTTATTTGGCTATCGAAAAACTTCCTATCGAAACGCGAAAGGAATTTGAGAAATCAGCCGTGACGAAACAAACTTTACCAACCTTGAAAGATGTAAACGACAGAATTCAATCGAGTTTGCGCACATTGGAATTACTTCACATGGATAAATCTCCGGAAACTGGTGAAAAATCGCAACAATTAACTCGCAAATCAGTCAAATCGTTTGTTGGAAACATCGAAAGGAAAGCTCCTTCACGAGATTCATCGATTTCATCCAAGCAGACTTTGAAATGTGCTTTATGCGGCAACAAACATAGTATTCGTACTTGCCCCGAATTTTCGGCAATGTCAGTTGAAGAACGAAGGGAAAAAACCAATAACAGTAAGCTTTGCTACAATTGTTTATCTGATAGACATACCAAAGCTAAGTGTTTGAGCTCAAGAAACTGTAGTGAATGTGGAGCAAGACATCATACATTATTACATTCAACTGCTCCATTGACAACACCGTCGACCACTACTCTCAACAAAACACCAGTCGCTTCCACTTCAACCGATCCGAAAACTATGCTCACCACGAAAGTCGAAACAGAACGTTCACTTTTTCAGAGCACACTTCTATCAACAGCCATTATCAAAGTTAAAGGTGCTAATGGAATCGTATTAACAATGCGAGCTCTCATCGACTTGGGGGGAGAAGCTAGTGCCATATCCGAAGCAGCTCTTCAGAGCCTTAATCTCAGAAGAACACGTTGCTCAATTGATATCACACATTTGGATTCTGCCAAATCCCAAAGTGGATCGTTCGTTTCGTTCATCATAGAATCATTTCATTCATCTTTCACCACAACAGTGGATGCACTGGTTATGAAATCACTAGTGAATCGATTACCTTCTAAGGAGATCCACTTCACAAATTGGCCTCACTTAAATGGATTACCACTGGCAGACCCAAACTTCAATAAACATGGCCTTGTCGATATGATTCTGGGAGCTGAAATATGCAGTGAAATCTTTTTACCGGATGTACGCAGGGGCGAAAGGGGAACACTAACTGCTCTTAAAACCGAATTGGGTTGGATCCTGTTCGGAAAAACATACAATCATCATAAGCTGAACGAACAAGTGTCAATCAATACGTTCAACACCGATCGCTTACTTGAAAAGTTCTTTGAAATTGAGGACATTGCTGAAACCCGACAATATACCAAAGAAGAACAATTTTGTATTGATCACTACAATCGAACCTATCGTCGTGATTCAAATGGTCGTTTCATCATCAAATTACCCTTCCGAACAGAGCTTGATCCGGATGCGGTTTTGGGACAATCAAGGGGAAATGCACTACACCAATTTCTCTATTTTGAAAAACGATTCACCAAAGATCCGAGATTTATTGACCATTACAACCAAATTATAATGGATTATTTGACTCAGGATCACATGAGAGAAGTCACGGACACGGAGAGGGACCGCCGTTACTTCACCGAGAGTGGAACTTTAGCTTATGATTCCTTTTATTTACCTCATCACCCGGTAATAAGAGAAAGTAGTACTTCAACACCTGTACGAGCTGTGTTCAATGCGTCTAAAAAAAGTTCCAACGGTAAATCCTTGAACGACATTTTATTCCCCGGTCCAGCTCTTCAGGGTGATTTAATTGCAATACTCATCAATTGGCGATTCCACCAAATTGCCTTTATGGCCGATATCCAAAAAATGTATCGTCAAATTCGAATTCATAAAGACGACGAAACATTTCTACGAATTCTACATAGAAATCATCCATCTGAATCAATCAAAGAATATGCGATGACAACACTCGCCTTTGGTCTCAATTATTCACCTTGCGGAGCCATCCAAACCGTTAGAACACTCGCAGATTTGAATCATTCCGAATTCCCTGAAGCATCTGACATCATGAAAGAAGACACATACATGGACGATACAATTTCTGGCTCTCATAACGTCAATTCAGCTCTCAAATTAAAACGAGAAATCATTCAAATTTATAAATCAGCCGGTTTCGAATTAAAAAAATGGGCAAGTAATTCGGATGAAATTCTACAAGCCGTTCCATCAACTGATCGTGTAGTCAACATACCACTTTCATCAAATCCCGAAGAAACCATCAAAACATTGGGAATCTCTTGGAACACTTCATCCGATCTACTCGTTTTTAAAATCAATTACACTGAACAATTGCTAACGAAAAAATTTGTCTTATCGTCCATAGCTCGTATTTACGACCCATTGGGCTTCATTGCACCAGTTATTTCCAAAGCCAAAATCTTCATGAAAAAGATATGGTCGCTCAAATTGGAATGGGATGAAGTTCTACCCACCGAACTTATTCAAGAGTGGCAACGCTTCACGGCAGCGCTCGGTTCACTATCCGATTTGAAAATCCCCCGTTGGATCAACACAACACCAAATAAATGCTCGATTCAACTCCACGGATACTCGGATGCATCAACTGCTGCGTATTCAGCCGTAATTTATTTACGAAGCATCAACAAATATGGCCAGATATACACTTCGATCATCATTTCAAAGTCCAAAGTCTCTCCAGTAAAAATGCTAACCATCCCACGACTGGAACTTTGTGCGGCTCTCATGTTGGCCAAACTAATGAAATACACATTGAAAGCAATTCGCCATGTAAAAATCGAACCAAATGACATTCATTTTTGGACTGATTCCGAAATCGTACTTCATTGGATACACGGAGAATCACATAAATGGAAAACTTTCGTCGCTAATAGAATCACCCAAATCCAAGAAGCATCTGAACCATCACAGTGGCATCACGTTTCATCAGAAGAAAATCCAGCCGATTTGGCTTCTCGGGGACTACTTGCTTCGGACCTCATTAAAAACAACCTATGGTTTCACGGCCCATCGTGGTTACCTCTGGGGGAGGAACATTGGCCTATACACAAACATAACGGTTCCGAACAGCCGAATGAATCATCAGTCCGGGATGAATTAAAGGGAAAAGCAATTCACACACTCAACATTGAAATTTCACCTACCAACAAATTACTTCAACATTGCTCCAAGTACATTCAGTTACTTAGATACACGGCATGGTTTCGACGTTATTTCAATTACTTGAAAAACAAAAACTCAGTGAGAGTCGGTCATCTTTCCGTAAATGAATTGACGAATGCAAACGATCGTTGGGTTTCCTTCGTTCAACATCAACAATTTCAAGAGGAGATAAATATCATTCAAACCCAGAACGAAAAGAAGAAGTTCAAAAATCGACTCTGGAAATTGAATCCTTTCATCGATCAAAATGGTCTACTGCGAATTGGAGGTCGACTATCGTTCGCTGATTTAAGCTTTAATCAGAAACATCCCATGATATTACCACAGAATCACCATTTTTCCGAACTAATCATCAGCCACACCCATTATCAAGCATTACATGCTGGGGTTCAGCTCACCTTAGCTGAACTGCAAAGAAAGTACTGGTTACTCGGAAGAAGAAATTACATTCGAAAGGTGATCACGAATTGCATCGTTTGCCACCGCTTTCGGGGTTCAACAGCAACTCAATTAATGGCTGACCTACTACCTGCAAGGGTAACCGTCAATCGACCATTTCTACACACTGGAATGGATCTCTGTGGACCAATATCACTTCGCACATCGAAGATTCGCGGTAGCAAAATCTATAAAGGCTACATCGTCATTTTCATTTGCATGAGTGTGAAAGCAGTTCACTTGGAACCTGTGATCGATTTATCATCAGAAGCCTTTCTCATGGCATTTCAACGATTCATATCCCGCCGAGGTCTCTGCTCTGATTTATATTCAGACTGCGGAACCAATTTCGTCGGTGCGAAAAAAGCTCTCGAGAAGGATGAAAAGAAATTCCTACAATCTTTACACCAAAATTTGGTAAATAACATGACCAACAAGGGAGTGAATTTCCATTTCAATCCACCGTCGGCTCCATCCTTTGGCGGCTTATGGGAATCAAACATCCGCAGTGTTAAATATCATCTCAAAAGAATCATCGGCGAGGAATCCATAACCTATGATGATTTAGCAACTTTACTAGCTCGGATCGAAAGCTGCTTAAACTCCCGACCGCTAATACCTATGTCTGATGATCCCGACGACTTCACATTTATCACTCCGGGCCATTTTCTTATCGGAGAAGCACTAACAACCGTTCCCGAACCCCATTGCAGTAATGAAAAAGTTTCAACCACACACCGCTACAGAACATTACTTAAAAGGACTCAATCATTCTGGAAAATGTGGCAGAGAGACTACCTGCAATCACTTCAAAACAGACCCAAATGGCTTCAAAGAAAACACAATCTAAAAATCGGAGATGTTGTTCTCATCAAGGATAACAATTTACCTCCGACAAAATGGTTAATGGGCCGAATCATTCAAACCCACCCTCAGACGGTTTGGTTCGAGTTTGTTCCATCAAAACCATTAATGGAATATTCAAACGTCCAATAGTTAAACTGTCACCGTTACCCATCAACGAAAACCAACACATTCAAGAATTGATTCAGCCCAAAGAAGATCCCAGGGAAGAAGTAATATTGTTAACATCACGCATTTCATTGAATCTGGTTAAACCCATAACAGTGCTATTGGAAGGGAATATTGGAGCTGGTAAAAGCACGCTTTTAAACTATTTCGCTAAAATTGAAAACACTCAAACTCTCATTGAACCCGTGGAAAAATAGCGAAATCTCAATGGTTAAAATGTTCTGGATCGAATGTATGCCGAACCTCACCATTGGACCTACCCATTTCAAAATTATGCATTACTTACTTTATTGGAAAACCACATCAAACCCAATGAGAAACGAGTAAAGATAATGGAACGATCAATCTACAGCGCCAAATTCTGTTTCATCGAAGCCAACCAAAATCAAATTCACCCGGCAATGAACGAAATTTTGAAACAATGGTTCAATTTCATAGAACGTCATTTCAGTATTCAGATTGATTTAATCATTTATATACGAACTTCACCGGAAATTATCATCCAAAGAATCAGGCAACGAGGACGACCAGAAGAGGAGCTCATTGATCTGAACTATTTGAAATTACTCCATCGATTTCATGACGATTGGTTAATTCATCATAAAAAACCCGTACCAGCTCAAGTCGTAATTTTGAATGGAGACATGAATCAATCGGAAGTCATTTTTCAACTTCAAAATTCATTAACAAAATATGACATTTTCCCCCGGGAGAATGTTCAGAATTGAATCAATGTTTAGAATCATATCACCTTTGAAAATTCTATCAAATTCATTTACTCAGTTTTCAGAATAAAATCGTCACTTACAAAAACGAATTCATAGCATTCAGTCATATTTTACGAATCAACTATTTTCCGATTTACATAAATTCTGGGGTTTTTATGCAATTACCCCGAAAAACTAATGTGATTTCAAAATCACCCCGAAAAACTAATGCGATTTCAAAATCACTCCGAAAAACTAATGCGATTGCAAAATCACCTCAAATTTCCTGAGTAAAATGGCAACATTACTGAAATTGACTAAGACCGTCTTGAATTGGCTAAAAGCAACTAAAACTGGCTAAGATTGTCCAGAGTCAACTATGGTTGATTTTTGTATTTCACCCATAAATTCTGGGGTTTTTATGCAATTACCCCGAAAAACTAATGCGATTTCAAAATCACCCCGAAAAACTAATGCGATTGCAAAATCACCCCGAAAAACTAATGCGATTGCAAAATCACCTCAAATTTCCTGAGCAAAATGGCAACAGTACTGAAATTGACTAAGACCGTCTTTAATTGGCTAAAAGCAACTTAAACTGGCTAAGATTGTCCAGAGTCAACTATGGTTGATTTTTGTATTTCACCCATAAATTCTGGGGTTTTTATGCAATTACCCCGAAAAACTAATGCGATTTCAAAATCACCCCGAAAAACTAATGCGATTGCAAAATCACCTCAAATTTCCTGGGTAAAATGGCAACAGTACTGAAATTGACTAAGACCGTCTTGAATTGGCTGAAAGTAACTAAAACAGACTAAAATTTCCCAGAGTTGGTTTCAACCATGAATGTTGTGGTTTTTATGAAATTTATTATTATCGGTGCCATTTTGATTATATTTTCAACTCAGTTTTATACAAGTGAAGAAATTATTTTTATCTGATATACATAGTATGTGACAGTTTTGTTATTGTTGTGACGTTTAACTTGAGCGTTCAAGTAAACAATATACATCAATCACGCTGTATGTGACAGTTGTGTTATTGTTGTGACGTTTAAACTGAACGTTTAAGTAGACAGTAATACATCAGTCACATAGAGCACTTTAGAGTCGCCATCTATCGATAATATTGCCATAGGCAGGAATTCTGAAACACACAAACCTATTAATCTTGATCGGGTTGAAGTTTATTATTATTGTTTGCGAGAAATCAGTAGCCCATGACAAACGTAACCCGTCTATACCTTTCAAACGCGGGTCTACTTTTTAAAATATCTCAAACGGTACTCGACTTATGATCCATAACGTCGGTGTCATACCCGAAAAATGACTTTTTTCACATTTTGGACTGTAGCTAGGCCCAAATGCTTAAGAAATTCAAAATTTTTGCATTTTTGGAACCAGGAGGCACCACACTAACAGAAAATAATTGGTAGAAGATTTGCGTAAAAATGCTGTAGCGTTGTGTTATGTAAGTGCATGACCGTGCCTTTTGACATGGTATGAATATTGACCGAAAAAAAATTCTCATAAATAAAAACCAACGAACAACTATTAAAAATGAATCAGAAAGCCTTAAATTACCTGAATAATAATTCCCAATGCCACAAATTGTTTAGAAATCACTTTTAAACTGGTCCGATTTGATGAATTTTCCAAAAATGAATTTTTCGTCGAAATTGTTATTTTTGTGTACATTGATGCTCGTAACTAAATAGCCGGTGAACGTTCAGCTGTCAAATGGGTGGCGAATGAAAGCTGACGTCTTTCCAGATGTTTCTTATGTCATGAAGTTTGCGGTATTATTGTTTATTTACACTTTAGACATTAAAAATCAACCATGTCAAAAGGCATGGTTATGCACTAGAGGGTTAAACATTTCTTGTTCAAATTCTGTTTAACAAATTTAAAAAATAAAAAAAATGAGGACTATACAAATCAATTATTCAACCACATTTTAATTACTGCTCATCACTTTTATTCCTTTCGAAAAAATCTAGTATTGATCGTCTACAAAAAATACAAAAAAAAAATTATGCGTCAAATTGTAAAAGCGAATAGACATACTAGTCAAGATTTTCTTTTAAACAATTTAAATTTATTGAGCGTGAATCAAATTGTTATGTACAGAACACTCATTTTTATTTTCAAAATAATTAACGGACAAACTGCAAAATACTTGACTGATAAAATACACTATAATTATGAAAACAATACAAACATAACATTAAGAAATTCAAATGACATCAAATTAACAAAATCAACCAAAATGTGTAGCCAAAATTCAATTTTCTATAAAGGCATACAATTGTTCAACTCACTACCGAACGTTATTAATTATGAGAAATCGATAAATAAATTTGAGAAATTACTACATGAATACGAATACTACATGAATCAAACGACCACGAGCGACCATAATGCAAGAATCTGAGCTGATTTTGGGTAAAAAACGACGCAGACTTCTCAAGAAAAAGTCGCAGAACCCCAACACCTCAGTGGTAAACCGTTCAACGGAAAAACGATTTTCTGGTCCAAATACACCAAATGATCCGGTAAACAGCCGCCTCTACAGATCATTATATGTCTCTAGATTCGAACCAGAGACTGAAATAAATGAAATAATGGATCACCTTCGATCATTTGACAATATCAAAACATTTATTGATCGAATCGAATGCTTTAAATTAATGTCTGACAAAAGAGCAGAACGAAGTTTCACTTTCGTTTCTTTCAAGCTCACTTTTCCAAGACAATATTTTGATTTGATTGCTGATCCTACAGTGTGGTCGCCAGAGCTAACGGTGCATGAGTTCATCGAACAAAATCGTTCGCAATCAGCGCTCTTGGGCAAAATTGTGAGCAAAACCAGCAACAACAAAGGACCGAAAATCAACAACAACAAACATAAAATCAAAAACACCAACAATTACAAAAACAAAAACAACACCAACAATATCAAACGCAATGGCAACAATAGTAGCAAAAGCAATCACCCTAAAGATAATGGTAAACGCAACAACAATAAAACCAATTTTTGGTCAAAAAACCTAATGGGCCAAAACCGTTCACATCCAACTCATCGGATGCGAGTCGAGCAAGTGAATTTTCACTTTCAACACCACAGACCAGTGCACCAGATGCCCATTTATCAAAATGCACAACTCAATCCGGTGTGGTTAAATCGCTTCAGCAGCCCCTACGTAGAAAGTCGACTAAACTGTCAGTGCCAATTTCATCAATGAGCCGGTCACCTACTAGCGACAACGACTTCAATCAAGTCAGCATTTATTACCAAAATGTACGAGGCCTTGGCAGTAAACACAAGAGGTTTTTTTGCACATCCTCTTCCTATGATTATGATGTGGTTATTTTGACTGAGACTTGGCTCAAAGACAGCCATTTTAATGCAGAATATTTTGACGATTCTTTCACCGTTTATCGAAAGGATAGACTATTCAGACGAGGTGGAGGTGTACTTATTGCATTAAAGAATGCAATATTCTCCAGTGATGAAATAAAAATTCCGGGTGCAGAAAACCTGGAATATGTTTGCATCAAGGCTTCAGTCAAGTCTCAAACCATTATCATTTATAGTGCGTATATACCACCAGACTTTCCTGCTGTGACTTATCATGAACACTTGTCAGCAATCAACTCAATCTCAACCGATCCTGAGGATGTCATTATCGTCGTCGGCGATTTTAACCTACCAAAAATCCAATGGACTAGTGACAACGACTTCGACAATGTTCAAGTTCCCTCGGTACTTGATCCAGCATTTGCTGCGGATTTTATCAAAGGTCTCATGAGTACGGGACTTCACCAGGTAAACTCAATCCGAAATTCCAATGACAGACTGCTTGATTTGCTCTTTACAAATGATTTTATAAATGCTACGATCGACCATGCAAAACCGCTGACGAAAGTTGATGCCTACCATCCACCGATACTTTTGTCTTTTGAGTGGCATGGCATGACTGAAAATGCGTCCACTAAAACAGAACGCATTTTTAACTTTAAACGAGCAAACTTTCACAAAATTAATGAGTTTTTGGAAGCAACAAATTTTACAGAGCTCTTTCATGATAAGTCACTCGCGCAAAAAGTACAGCTCCTACACAATGTACTTGATGATGCCATTCAGCGATTTGTTCCGATCCTCATCAAGAGGAACAATCAAAAGTGCCCATGGAACAATAAAATGCTGCAATCGCTGAAAAATAAGAAGAACAAAGAGTGGAAGCGATTCAAGCGAACCGGTGTGAAGCAACCCTTCGATTTTGCTTTTGATGAGTTCGACAAAGTGAACACAGAATTGTATGAAAAATATGTTGACAAAATGAAAACATCACTCAAAAATGATGCGTCACAATTCTGGCGGTATGTAGGCACCAAGACAAATACCGAAAATAAACCAAAAACGCTGCAGCTGGGTGCAAATCGCACCTCAGTGGAAGCCGAGCAAGCGGACTTATTTGCAGAGTTTTTCAGCAACAATTTTGATCCATCGATTCCACAAGTCTCAAATGCTACTGATTCTCAATCACATCAAACAAATCAATCTCAATCGAGCAATTTTCAACTTGATCTAGCATTCGTTCGTGATGAGTTAGCCAGTATCAACACCAAGAAAGGAGTTGGTCCTGATGGCATTCACCCATTACTTCTGCGAAGATGTGCAAAACCACTGGCATTTCCACTCACCAAAATCTTCAATGAATCACTCAGCATTGGATGCTTCCCGGACCAATGGAAGAGATCGAGTGTTTCACCGATTTTTAAAATGTGGTTGCCATTCTACGATGTGCATAAGAACAAAATTGAGAGTGTTCTGAAGCAGTTTACAATGTTTGCACGGAAAGAATATCCATCCGAAGCCAATAACTATCGCCTATCTTCATATGAACATAGATTGGCAGCTCTCAATATGCAATCACTCCAGCGAAGACGTATCAATACATCTGTTACGTTTTTATATGACGTTATAAATGGTCATTTAAATTGCCCAATCGTTCGCAATGACATTGCAGTCAACGAGGATGGACGAGTCTTACGGCGCAAAGAATTTGTGATAATAAAGGACAAACAAATGAAATTAGCTCTTGCCGCGCCAGCACCTCAAATGTGCAAATTTTCAAACCAAATATCAAACAATTTCACCAATTCAACCAGTCGCTCAAATTTCATCAACCTACTGCGCAACACTGCAAACGATGCATTTGGGTCGATATGCTCTACATGAGCACCATTCAGGTAACTCATTTTTCGACCCTTGTATATGTTCTCTCGAGAGAGAAATCCTACAGTGCCTACACTAAATCGAAATTAATCTCTTTTTGCGAGGATCTGACTGAAGGCTCCGGGGATGCGATGGAACTGACGTTTGCAGCTGATCTCATTAAACATTCTATTACCATAATCTGTGATACTTGATATATAATTACTGTTATTTTTTTTCTTTTACATTATGTCACTGATATGATTGTTTTTTTGCTTATACACATTGTACCTAGTCATTTTGTGTAACCATAAGTTGAAAAAATCAGGTTTTTAACGAGGCCTCTGGGCACTCTTTTCTCCTGTATACAGCCAGAACTTGGCGGTGTTTAAATAAATAAATAAATAAACAAATAAATACGTTTAACTAGAATTTTAACCAGACAAATTCTAAAGTTGTGCTGTGGAATTTATCTAAATAAATAAACACTATTATTACATTGGACTTCGCTTAAAAATAGTTTCAAGTACTTTCCATCTTTTGTTAACAAATAAGTGAACATGCTATCAAGATTATTTTTATATGACTGGCTATTAATAACAAGACCTTCTCTTTTTTGCATTTGTTGAGAAACGACAGATAGCTCATTCACTATATCGAAAATAAAATGAAACATTATCAAAAATTTTTTTAATAAATTTTAAATTAAATTTAAATTTAATGAACCAATAAAAAAAGGATCAAATTTCTCACATCTTAATCACTTTTTAATGACCTTGTTTTGACTACATTTAAATACGACACACGAAATTGATTTTGGATGACCGGGGTCAAATGAGGTCAAAGTGTTCCAGAACGAACTTTGTTACACTACTGATGGATATTAAGATCAAATCGATTGTTTGGTATCGCAGTTAAATATTGAAAAATTTCAAGATAAAATTAATTGAGAATATATGAAAAATACAGTTATGCGCGCCTGTTACTTAGAATTATTTCAAATCAATAAAACTAACTATTCGCACTTATTTCAACACCAACAGCTAGCTCATAATGTTTGCATTTTCGATTTGTCAGTCTCTTTATTTCTAATATTTCACCGATTTGTATACCAAAAAAGAATAAAAGATACTTTTTTTTCCTCTTCGTGGAATGGACCGTTTTTGGCGTCTTTTATGGGAATGAAAACATTCTCTTATTTTTTTTGTGAGTATACGAGATATAAAATAAATTGAATTACATTCGTAATCCTGACTTTTCCGCATTGATATGAAATTTGAATTTTCTCTAGTAAAATTTCATTCATCGACCAGTCAAGAGAGAAATTATTGGCTCTGCCATGAAAACGGGGAAAATCGTCTTTTTTATACATTTTAGTGCACGTAGCTATGAAATTGCTACTGCAAAATAGCTAATTTTAAACCCAAAACATTCTGTGACACAATCAAATAAATTGGCTATCTTCACTTTGCGATATGCGACTCCTTTCTTGAGAAATATTCATATCACAATTCGATTTTCTAAGAATTTCGTACATTTTCACAACTGTTCACATTCCATGACTTTTCGGCATAAAGATACGTCTTGTGCATTGTTCTATATGAAACATCAAAAGGACTTCAATATCTTTCAAATGACGCAAACTGCATGGATTTTCATTGAAAAATAGGTCCAGGACAGTCAATAATGTGACAATCAGTTTTTGTGTAAAAATGTACTAGAAACCCGACTCTCGTGCACTTGAATGCACATCGCTCCGGAACGGCTAGACCATAATGGGTCTCCGATTTGGTTTGAGCATTTTATTAGTTTCTTATTTTTGTTAAAAGATTAGATCATGATTTATTCTGATAGAGCTGCAGATTAACGCCCATTAAAATATTAATAACATATTACATAACATAACGGAATTTTCCGATATGTCACATTAATATATTATGTTATTAAATTGGGTCAATATTTTTGGAAAATTTTATTAATATGTCAAAAAAAATGTATAATAAATAAAAAAAAAAATATTATTATATTAATAGCATATTTCAAACATATTAATAACATGAAAATCTTATTATTAATGAAAACAAATCTAAACATTTTTTTTAAATTAATAATAAGATTTTCATCTTATTAATATGTTTGAAGTTAATAAAAAATATTCATTTATTAATTATTAAAAAATGATTCCAATATTTTCCCCGATATGTTACCATATTAATAAGAAAAAATTATTAACGTTAATAACCAAATATGGTATTAATATAATATGTTTTATTAACGTTAATAAAAAAATATGTTAATAAGACTTTTTTTTATTAAAATATGTTAGTTATTAACATATTAAGAAAATATCGAAAATGTAAATCTGTAGATAGAGCACATCAATACCTATCCAGGGATATGCTGATATCAAAAATCCATTCAATAAAATAAAAAATAGCGAAAAATTGAAAAAGAATTTCGAGGGGGTAATTTTTAATTAATTTTAATCATTTTTTTATAGCGTCCAAAATGGAACACACTTTGTTGTTTTTTATTTCTTCAATGACATAAATGCTTGAATGAGATTCTTAAATGAAGACGCAAGAGAATTATTTATTGTGTACATATGTTCTCCCTAAAAGTTGTCTTCGACCTGATTTGACGAATTTTCCACAATTGTTATTCATTGCACAAATTTATGTTTTGATCTGTTGAAAAAAATGCGTTTTTTAATAAAATCTTCTTTTGCTTATGTCTCGTCTGCCAACTCACAGTCGGTCTCATAGTCAAAAAGAGTTGACAAACTGATTCTATTTATGCGATAGAGAAGCGGATGCCTTATTGAATGAAATTAAATCCTCAATTTCCAATATTTAGCATCAGAACTCTTTAAAAAAAGGCATTTGCAGATCTACGGTGTACTTTAAGTTACACATAACTAGCGCTGCCAAAATACATACAATTTGTATTGAACATGGAAGCGGTAAGAATCGGAACTAAACAGTTTGTTTATAACACGCCGCTTGGATGATTTTTCGTTACTATTGTAGAAATGTTCAAATTACCTCTCGAAAATTCGAAGAATTTTATATTACCCCCTACACAGTAAAAAACCTTTCTGCACAAATTACTATTGACGTTCGGATAACGTCAAATTACAACATTTTTAGTACTGCCGTTGTAACAAGTCCAACATTTTCGCAGTGACGATTTTTGAATCACCCCTTAGGAAATTGAAATGAATATGGGATTACCCCTGTACCAAATTCTTATAATTTTCACTACCCTGGATGAGAATCTATGATTGTTGACAAAGAAAAAATTGCAGAGGTAATTTTGCACACAAAATCAACTCTATGTTACAGTTATTGGAAGGAAAATGTCGTTGGGTACTTTTCAGAACATTAAAAATTATAGAGGAAATTTTAAAAATTCTTTGGCCTCATTTCAAAATTCTAGGGGGTAATTGTTCCATCGAGGATCGAGGGGGGTAATCTGTTCTATGCTTATGCAGGCAGATTTGCTGAAATTTATTACACATATATTTTTACTGCTCGATTTATGCAGTTTCTCGCATTCAAAATAAAAATTGCTTATATTAAGGCTTTTTGAGTGTGCTTGCATGCATTGAAGAACTTGCACATTAGTGCTTATACATATTTGAACGCTTAATGTATACACTTTCCGCACCCAAAAACTTTCAAATTGGCTGCGGAAAGTGCATACCATTATACTCATGGTGAACTGAGAATCTGGTTTACATTTGAACCCGATCGGTAGGGTACTGTCGGGTGAGTTGGCACGGCGGGTGAGATGGCACACCTAATCAAATTGTTTTTCCTGCAGTGGTAACCCCAAATTGACTACTGTCAAAATCATCTTTTATTATAAGCTAGTTTTGTGCGTAACACCGAAGTGAATAGACGCATTGCTTATAGTTGTGCTGAACATCATCAAGAGTGAAAAAAAAATATTTTCCATCGTTATTTAAACGTGAGTATGAGTGATATGTTTTGTAATTGACTTATATTTGATCATACAAAGCGATTTCAGAACGAATGTTGAATAGAATTTTTTTTGAAGTCACTCCAAAATGACGTCATTTTGGGTGAGTTGGCACAGTGGTTTTTGTCATTACAAGTATGAAGTCGCTTTGAGTATGATCGAGAATCGTCATTGAAGCCATTTTAAAGTGTTTATTTACAGCTTCATACAAACGGAAAACCGATCTTGGTATTACGGATTATGATGCTCTACTCAAGGATATCAAAGAAGTCAAGTTCCAAAAGAAAACACTCGGAGCCATCGAAAGAGAATACGGCATTCCAAAATCCAGTATCCGTCGATATGTCATCAAAATCGACAAGGAAGTGCCTGATATTACTGCTATTAGTGATGATAACCTAATGAAAGTTATTCCTTTGTGAGTGGTTTAAGCCCCCCCCCCCCTGGGCCTCTCTGAGCTGGATTTTAACCCCCCCCCCTGGAATATTGATTTGGCCCCGGGTTATTCCCCGACATAGCACCCCGAACACTCCCCCCCCCCAGGTCGCTTATAAATTAAAGTATCTTTTTCTACATTCAATTTTAATTTTTATTTTACACAAATATGATAACAGTAGCATAATGAGCATATGAATTTCTAGCGAAATCTTTTATTTATCGATTAATGTTTATAAGAACTAATGAAAAATAAAGAATTCACCAAGTTCATGATCAAACATCGATTGAATCCATTCACATCAGCAAATGGAATTCACAGCATTGGTGATGGCAAACCGTGTGCAAACGTATGCAATGCAGTGGTATATACCAAATATCTGCATATGCAAAGCATGTGCCGTTGAATAACGTGCGCTCGTGTGCGTGCACACAAAGAAGAAATAGATTGACCGTATTCATAACGTTAGAGTGAAGAGCACATTTCGTCTGTCTTCTATTCCATTTACTCCGATGTCAACGTATCGGTGCTCATTTCTCCTTTTTAATTCTCGGCTTCTCCTTTTGTTTTTAACACACTACAACGTTCACTGAGCGCGCATCTTAGATCTGTGTAGGCTGTAGATTGTGTACAGTCGTTTCATTTCTTCTTTGTGTGCATGTGCAAACGTCTTTGCACATCGAATTTTGTATATACAGCATGTGCAGAGTCGGTATAACACACTGCGACACAATTCTGCACCCATGAAGAAGTCGAATTGGGCGTTAAACTAGAGGCCAAACGGAGCTCAATGCCTGCTCCCGTTTCTCGAGATCAGTTCGTTTGCGATTTTTATTAAAATTGACATTTTGTGTGTTCAGGGGTGTAGAAAATCTCTACATTTTGGTGTAATTTGAGTGAAAATCGGGCGATTTTGCATTTGCAATCTATTCGAGAGTATCATATTTGGATTTAGCGAGCCATTTTCAGTCCGAATTCATATAAAAATGGTCAATTTTACTTTATTTTCACGCAAATTACACCAAAATGTAGAGATTTTCTACACCCCTGAACACACAAAATGTCAATCTTAATAAAAATCGCAAACGAACTGATCTCGAGAAACGGGAGCAGGCATTGAGCTCCGTTTGGCCTCTAGTTTAACGCCCAATTCGACTTCTTCATGGGTGCAGATTTTGTTTTCATTTTGTCTCAGTGTGTTTTATTACCTACAATTTTTTGAGTGAATTGAAAATCGATTAACGTTGACAGAATTTTTGTTCTCGTTTTATGAATGTTGAGTGCGTTTAGAGGCCTTGTATCGATCTGAAATTTTGCACACATCTTTGTCTTGACCCAAAAAACAAAACTGGGGGGTGTCCCCCAACACTTAACGTGGAAAAATCAATGAGGGCCACCCTAATGCCCATACACTCTCAACTGTGTTGATAGACATCAAAACACAAATTGACCGTTTGGTCTCACCACTAAATATTGAATATTAGATTTTCAATTCAAAAATGTATTGAGAGTATATGAAAAATTCAAAAATAAGACATAAAAGTGTCTCATTCCCTACTTAAGAATTTTTGCGTCTCGTTTTGGTAATATTTTCCTTTCTGTGTACACTTAAATAGAAGATTGTACACTTTCATTTGGAGAGTGTACACTTTAATAGAAGATTGTACACTTTCTTTTGGAGACTGTACACTTTATTAGAGACTTTATCTAAAGATCGTACACTTTGTCTGAGTGTTGTACACTAGGGTGCATCGATTTCTTAAAAAAAGGTGTATCAAAATCGGCGTAGGGGCGCTCTATACTACACTTCAATTCCAACATTTTTTGTACTGGATGAAGTCTGTAAGTTAATTCCTCTCGCGGCGCTGTCAATTTGAAATTTGGCTGTTTTAGGGCTGATTTTCATAAAAATTCACTCAAAATTTCCTTAGAAATGTCAATAAAACTCCATTTCTTCTCTCTATGTATGGGGAAAAAAATGTTTTTCTGGATAAACTACGTCGAATATAATGATTTTTTATAGGTTATTTAAAACAATTTTAAATTTTTTATTAGCCAAACCGGAAAAGTGCCCAAAAACGGTAGTCGAATTGTCGATATACCATAATAAACATGTCGCAAAAATAATTTCAAATGTATTCTGATGTGACCAAAACTACTCAATTTGATGAGAACGATCGATTAAATGCCATAATAAGGCCAAAAATGTAACCAAAGATTGTATTTTATTGGGCTAATCGTCAAATTTGAGCCATTTTCGACCAAATATGTTACAAACACCCATTTATCTATATTTTGCGCTATCAAATTCATTCAGTTTCTCCAGTAAAATTAATTCAGAGTTTAGCAAAATCATCAAACACTCGCTTGATTGTCACAAATCCCTTAGGTTTCTTAAAAATGGCCAAAAATCGCATATTTCCAATCAGTTCAATAGTATAAACAGGGTGTTTCAGAATTAAGTACAGATATTTTTTCCACTGATTCTCGACATCAAGCCGAGAAATATATCCCATGAAAAAACCCATGGGCGCAAATGTAAAATTTTTTTTCCCGATAAGCAAGTGTTCACTTTTGAGGCTCTCCTGGCCATATTGTTTTTCCGAATTGCGTGGAACCGGTCAAAAAGTTAAAAAAAACATTTTTTTCGACACTTTGTCTATTTTCAGGTACAAAATGCAGTCTTTTTGGGTAAGTGTCTTCAGCGAAATTGTTGGCATTGAGTAGAGCTTCAACGTTGCTGAAGACATCAAAGCAATATTCTCAGTGTTTTCGAAGTTATGGCATTGAAAATGAAGATGAAATTTAAAAAAAAAGTTCAGATTTCACTGACGAACCTTACAAAAGTCCAAATGTCCATAAAGAAACATGAGGGTGCTCAAAATTTGCATGTTGGTAAAAAATTATTTGAATTTTCTGATTTTGAAAAAAAATGGGGTTAATAACACGTTTTTTCGAGTAAAAATATAATTAATATTTGTTTTCTATTTTCTGAATTTTCTCTATGAAAATCAAATTTTTTACCTCATATGTTTTAGTAAAAGCCGAGGAGGCTTTAATATCTTCCAAATGAAGCCGGTTCCACGCAATTCGAAAAAACAATATGACCAGGAGAGCCTCAAAAGTGAACACTTGCTTATCGGGGAAAAAAAATTCAAAATGCAAAAAAAATTGTTCTTTTTCATTTGCGCCCATGCGTTTCATGGAATATATTTCTCGGCTTGATGTCGAGAATCAGTGGAAAAAATATCTGTACTTAATTCTGAAACACCATGTTTATACTATTGAACTGATTGGAAATATGCGATTTTTGGCCATTTTTAAGAAACCTAAGGGATTTGTGACAATCAAGCGAGTGTTTGATGATTTTGCTAAACTCTAAATTAATTTTACTGGAGAAACTGAATGAATTTGATAGCGCAAAATATAGATAAATGGGTGTTTGTAACATATTTGGTCGAAAATGGCTCAAATTTGACGATTAGCCCAATAAAATACAATCTTTGGTTACATTTTTGGCCTTATTATGGCATTTAATCGATCGTTCTCATCAAATTGAGTAGTTTTGGTCACATCAGAATACATTTGAAATTATTTTTGCGACATGTTTATTATGGTATATCGACAATTCGACTACCGTTTTTGGGCACTTTTCCGGTTTGGCTAATAAAAAATTTAAAATTGTTTTAAATAACCTATAAAAAATCATTATATTCGACGTAGTTTATCCAGAAAAACATTTTTTTCCCCATACATAGAGAGAAGAAATGGAGTTTTATTGACATTTCTAAGGAAATTTTGAGTGAATTTTTATGAAAATCAGCCCTAAAACAGCCAAATTTCAAATTGACAGCGCCGCGAGAGGAATTAACTTACAGACTTCACCCAGTACAAAAAATGTTGGTATTGAAGTGTAGTATAGAGCGCTTCTACGCCGATTTTGATACACCTTTTTTTAAGAAATCGATGCACCCTATTGTACACTTTAGTCGAGTGATGTACACTTTAATCAAACTTTCATCAAACTTTAATCAAACTTCTTAATAATTCGTACACTTTATTAGACCTGATTAAAATCGTACACTTAATTCGTACACTTTTTTTTATTAAAAAAACTTAATTTGTGTACTTAAGACCGTGATTTATATATATTGTGTACTTAAGAATGGGTACTAAAATATGCTATAAATTTCTGAAAATTGTTGAATGAAAGTATGTGTTTGTTAGTGAACGAGTATGAATATTCTGGATCAGCCGAATGATTTGAGTTTTACACATTGAGTACACTTATATGAAATCAATAGACATACAGATAATATTAGTGCATATTGGAGTTCGTATTTTTTTTGTCCATAGGCTATTTGAGGCTATAAAAGAGTCATTAATAACTCGAAAAATTTTCAGGTACACTTTTTTTTATTACCTGTACAGTGTACACTAAAGTACACATTGAATACACTTAATTCATATTGTTAAAAAAAAAATTGAGCACCTCCGAAAATTTTGGGTCTATATCCGAAATTCTTGATAAGCCCACAGAACACCCCCTCAAATCGGCAATGCGCCTATCTATGTGCATAAGGCTAAAATGTATACATATATGTATGTAATTTCAATCAATTTCTTGGAAAACGGAAATGAAACGCTAAAATAAGCATGATCGTGGCCGTCCATGATCGTGGCCGATTGTAATCGTTTTGATAAATCGTTGATTAAAAAAACTGATTGAAAAGCATCGAAATCATTTTTTTAAAAATATATTTGGAACAAAAAAGTAGTAGTTTGAACAAGTATTGTTCATAATTTACAGTTGGTAAAATGTTTGGCTATTTTCATCTGTGATTTCGTGTTGTGTACTTTTTCCATTGTCTGTATTCATGTTTTGATAAACATTATAGTGGATGTTTGGACTGTTTCCATCCGAGTTTTGAAGCTGAGCTAGTTCAGCACGATTCTGGGGAACTTGTCCTCTATCGTACAAGCTACTGCTATTTACATGATGATATGCGTAGTATTGCGCGTGTACATTTGCGTTCACTCTGTTTGAATGTTCAAGCTGAGCTAATTCAGCTTGACTCACAATTTGAGAAATTTGCATTTTTATTCTTGCTTGTGCCAATGGATCTAATCTCTCGACAGTTTTACTTATAGATCCAAAAAACATGTCCAATTCTGTTTGTGTTTTGGGATCTAAAATTTGCTGAATTAATTCGTTTCTTTTTAAATTATTTTCTTTCAACGTCTGTGCTATATTTTCGAATATTTTCGTTTGATCTCCTCCCGATGAAACTTTTTTTTTTATCTTGTTGAATGTGCTCCTTGTCGAAATTATGTTCGTCATCGCCGCTTTCGTCTTCAGCAGGAACATTCGATATTGTTCTAGAAAAATTAAATTAAAATTGAATTCAATACAAATGTAATGTATTTATTAATTCACAGATAAAGATTTAATTGATCAAAAATAGTCAAAATATACCAGAAAAGGCCCGAAATATTTAAATAAATTAATTTAATGTGATACAATATTATTAAATTTTATGATTCATTTATTTCAAAGATAAATGCGGAACGTTGAAATACCTTTTATTAACAACAGTAAGATTGTCCAGGAATGCCATTAAACCATTCCGATGTTTTTTTATTTTGGCTGCACTGCCCGTACCAAGCTTCTTTCCTTTATTTTTCTGGTATGAATCGCGAATGTTGATCCACTTTTTATTGCAATCTGGTCCTGTTATGGGGAAATAGAATTAGCATGCGAAGATAAAAAAAAAAACATTTAAAATGTAAATAGAAATCACCTGGTTTATCAATTGTACTTCCAAACTCTGTCCATAAACGGTCACGATAAGATTTATTCTTATATTGTGCATCCTTTGGGTTAAACAGAGCCGGATTTGTCTTCACGAAATCGATTAATTTTTCTTCTTGCTCCAATGAGAATTCTAAACGAATATACGAGCGTTTTGTTGTGTTTTCCGCTTGGGATGCCATGCTATAAAAAATAGATAAAATCACATGTTATGAGGAAAATTGTACACAACCGAATTAATCAAGCATTATAGATACGAAATCGAGTTTCAATTGCATAACATAAAATCTATAGAGTCTATATACTCACATTTACAAACGAAATGTGTCATTTTGCCACGAGACTGAACCAACTGTATTGAAGTATTCTCTGAATTTGTCTCTGATTTTTTGTGGCTCATTTGAGTAAATCTCATTCTCTTCATAATCAGTAATAGAATTCAAATTGCTTGAATCGAATTCATGCATAGTGATTGGCATCGCTTTCTCATCAATCATTAAGTTATGTAGTATACATGCAGCTGTAACTGCATTCTCAACCGAGTCAGTATTTAAGTGGATGGGAGTGGCAAATACCCTAAACCGGTGTGTTAACACTCCAAAAGCGTTTTCGACTATTTTTCGTGCTCTGGATAGATGATAGTTGAAAATGGCTTTGGATCGGTCCATCAAACTCTGATTTCGTGGGTATGGCTTCATCAAATTGTCCATCAATGGAAATGCTTCATCACCCAATACAACATAGGATAGCATCATGAATAGAGTTCAATATACGGTTGAACAAATTGGGGGTAACGCGAAAATATTTAATGAACCTATCATCATCAGTCATAAGGTACTTTGTAATCAAAATCGAGAAAGCACCTTCTTTTTGTCTATTTTTTTATCATTTCGTGAGTTTTTTTTTCTTTTAAACGTAGATGAAACCTGCAGCATTTCTACTATACTTTCTTCTTCATCTTCCAGTAGTAAAACACTCAAAATAACGTTAGCTTGTCGGTTTTGCCCCATTATGAATTCTTTACCTTCTATAAAGTTCAATTTCCTTTCACACTGATAAACGTTTGATAGTTTTTAAAAATTCACAAAAAATAAATTTTACTTTGTTAACAATACAACCAAACACATCAGATGACGATCGATAAATGAGGTTAATTTTCATCGGCTAAATGACAAAGCAGATAAAAAGGTTAACCTCACTTTTTGAATTGTATTGACAAATTCAGCATTCACAATAAGCTGAAAATATCGATACAATTCGAATGCTGTAAATCAATCACAAAGATGAAAACAGAATATTTCAATTATTTGTAGTTTATTAATAAAATATTTAAAATGAGATATAATCATATATTTATAGAACGAAATATTAAATTTACTGTTTGTAAATCATCAAAACTTTATATGAAATGATCAATTAATTAATTGATTTCATGTTCAATATGGAATATTCCTCTGAAATTCCCATTATAGCTTCAATTTCTTTCACTGCTTTGGTGAATTGTGAATTATTGCGATTCAAAAGGCGGCAAATTTCAGCATGAGAATCTTTAAAAAGGGTCACATTCTTTGTATCTACAGTTCCCGTCTGGTCTGTTCCAAAAAAATATACTTCGGTTCTACTGCCTTTTACCTGAATGATTTGTGCTGGCCAAGCGCAATAGCTGCGCATTTTGGCTAACACCAGATCATTCGGATGAAGACTCAGTAAGGGTTGACTTTTCTTTCTATTTGATTGAACGGAATGAGCAATTTTTCGCTGTGACCTTTCCAACTGTTGATCTTGCTGGATTTTTGGCTTTTGAGCTGACTGATGTGATTTGCTACGTGTTATTCTTTCGAATAAAGATTCATTTTTTGTGATTCCGCTAATACGCTAAAAAATTAAACCGAAAATCGAAACCGTTACATATGGTTTGGACTAAAAAAAAAACAGGTTATAGAAATTTAAGACCGATACATACGTCCGATAACTCATCAAAATTGAGTTATAAACCTTGGAATGATCCGCATCAGCCTTTTCATGTTTAATGACGATTTGATTATCCTTCAAAGAAGAAATTACCAGGTTACACACAAAAATTGACTGCATACTTTTGCTACGCAAAGTGTGTAGCAAATGATTTACACTGCAAAATTTGCATGGAAAAAAAAGATGTATGACATACTGTATGTAAACAATTTTGCATACACTATGTCACACATCTTTTTTTTCATACAAAATTTGCATAGTAAATCATTTACTACACACTATGTGTAGCAAAAGTATGCAGTCCATTTTTGTGTGTAAATGTTCCACTGAAATTCGAACGCGGAGGAAGAACAAATCGAACTTTTTTAGTTAATTTTTGACTTTTGGATTTATAAATCTGACTATAGTCATTTTCGAAGAAGGCATTTTAAGCAGCACAAAATTTTCAGTCAATCTGAGAAGACACACAATACTGTAATGTTACCTTTCGTTCAATAAAAATGAAAACGAGGTTATGTAATTTTTATCGGCTACGTGACCGAGCCGATGAAAACCAACACATACTAAAGTTAACCTCAACTTATTGTTTCTCTTCGTTAGTAGCTATGTTCAAAAATGAAAAAATGAGCTGAAATAGGTTTGTGTATGTTTAATGTGCAATAATATGTATGATAACAAAGAAATCTCTTTTTTGGTTGTCCAATTTAACAAAAATATAAAAATGTGCAATTTGAAATTGCTAGTCAAGCTCTAGCTCTGCCCAGTCTTGTTTTCTTGAATGCTCCATAGCACCATTTCGATTAAAATTGTACTTCCGCATAAAAATTTGAAGACTCCACTCTGGTATCATTAGCTTCCAGATTAAATTTTCATGCTAATATAACAAGAAACGAATAAGAATTACTCAATTCAAATTGAATAATCAATCAAATCTATATCATACTAACATTTGAAATGGGTGGGCCATTTGTTTCAATAATTTCCTTACGAATCATGCGGTACATTGTAGCTTGTTGTTCTGATGTTACTAAGCTGCTCAATATGAGAAGATAGTCTAATTGTGAACGTAAGCACCAGTCGAGTTGATGAGCATTGCTTTGTTTCAAATCCGTTAATGTGTCCACGAACTCTGCGAATGTATCGGTAATTTCCGATAATTTTAGATCCTTTATGTTTCTAAATTAAAGAATCAAATTGTTAGTATAAATAAAAACAAAATGAACAATCTCAGGGGTGGAGGAGCTTACATTATTGGACTAAGAGTTGGCACATCTAATTCAATTTGTTCCCAAGACTTTCGAAGGGACTTCAATTTGTTTGCTTCGTCGTCATCATTTTCTCTTTCAATGATACACTCGGGGACAACTTGAGCATTCAAAGAGAAGGCCTTTTGAGATTCCACCAATGCCAAATTGAAAAGTCGTCGTTTTGATGGTTTTGGATTATGGGTCTCAAAACGAACAATATTTTTTGTATTTAAATGTGCCACAGTGTGATCTCCAAAGAATTCGACAAGTGCCACTTTTTCAATAATTGAAATTATCTAAAGATATGAAAAGATTAATTTAGATAAAATATGTGTATACATGTATACATTTTATACGAACCTTCGCTGGCCAAAGCGCAAAACCGCGCATTTTTGCCCAAACAATTTCATTAACCTCGTAAGCGTGGTTTTGAACAAATTCCCAATTTTGAGTTCGATAGCCATTGTGCGTTCGAATGCGTTTTTGCTTATGCAAGGGAGGAACAAAAATTAAATAATTGAAATCAAGGAAAACCAAACGGTTTTTTGCACATTCAAAAAATGACGAATTCATTGTTGATATTTTAGCCTTTACTCACCGTTTTTGGATTTCCAAGTTCAGTGGAACTCCTATTTTTTGGATATTTAAAAAGTAATTGATTGTAAAAGATATATCACGAAACGGTATCAAAATTGATGCTACATGAGATCTTATCAAAAGACTGTATACAAATGAATCGAACATTATCAAGCATTGCCGACTTCAATTATTTTCTATTGTGCTGAATGTCAACAGTACTGCCAACTTATTCAGCAATCTACAATTTCAAAGTTTAAAATATAGAGTGGAGATTTGATCCCACACCGAATTGATATTTATTTCATTTATTTATCCGATTTTCAATATTTAATTTGGACAATTAAAAAAAGACCATTCAAAAATCTGCTAATCGTTTCCAAACAATTTATTCAAATATTGAAAAACAGACATTTTTCGGCATTTTAACAAAACTTTTGACACAAACATTTATTGAAATGTTTCTTACCAATTGATTTAATTTCTCCTTTCTAAAACAGTGTACAATAAATAATCAATAAAAGTATCTGTAGAACAGAAAAGCTACTGCTAAATGACGTTTAAATTAAAGTACATTTTGTTTAACATTTTCAACAGATGGCGGCACTTGCCGGCAGTAGTTTCATTGCGAGATATGTTTCAAAATTGAGATATTTACAAATACCCATGGAACGGCTTTTCTTTTGTGATGAAGAATTTGTTGAAATTGAATTTTGAAGGAGAGAAAGTATTAGTTCTGCGATGAAAACGGGCCAAATGTTCTTTTTTTATACAGTGAAATGCATTTAGGAAACATCCGGTGATAATGTTGAACAAATGTTCTTTGATCACTTTGGGATTCGAAACTCCGATCGAGATTTATCGTGTTAACGTACATACAACGACAACGCCATTTTGCACCGAAAAAATTACCCATGGAACGGCTGGGTAGACTTTTCTTTTGTCGTGAAAAATTGGTTAAAATCGAATATTTTTTTTACAAGCACCTTTAAGATGAAAATGGAAAAACACTCGATTTGCGTAATATCATGTCCAAAAAATCATTTTTCAGCTTTTGATAACAAAGTTCTTCTTTCAATCACTCTGAAACATGCATAAAATAATACACGTAATAACTTGTCGTTGTTGACTTGTGCAGCATTTTGGTTTGATCGTGTTTTAGTTTGTTTTAACGAAATGCTGCACAGGCCAATAACGAAAATTTATTGCGTATATTTTTATATACATGGAACAGATTAATTGAAAGAACGAACGGTACAACAAAAGAAAAAGCCGAATCCTTTGTTTTTGTATTGGCCAATCAGAGACGCAATAACCGTAACACATCTGTGGATGCGCATCGCATATATACGCATTTTAAATCAATTTTTTCAAAACTCAAAATCTATTATTCCTTGCTATTGAAACTATGATGGTATCTTTGTGATTCTTTGTTTTCATTGAACAGAAACAACATCATATTTATTTAACTGTTTATTTTCAATCAGTGTGCGATGCTTACGATATAGTTTCACACAAGCAAATGTTGCAATAATTAGCAAGAAGTGGAAATATGCCGCATTCAGATGCGACTGTATGGAATCTCTTTATTGACAAATGAGTCAGTCTGTTTCGTATATTTTGAGATTACTCCGTATTAACGTACACTAACACATACACTGACACAGAAAACGACACCATATAAAATTTACGTCTGCCAGTTTCACTGAAACACATAAAAAGGCTAAAAATTCAATGAATTCGGCGATGAAATTCGACTGGGATATGTGATACAGTTTTAGTTAGAAAAAAACCCATTTAGTAGTTTTATTGCGTTAAATACACTTTTTAAATAAAAAAAATGATTTACTTATGAAGAATTTTAAAAAATCACAAGAAACATTCTCTAGTTTTCATTAAAGTCACATTTCAGCTTGTTTTTCAATTATTTTAACGCACAAACCAACAGAAAAAACACTTCCAAATCGAGCGACAAAATATGTATGCTGTGGTAAAAAAAATCGTTGAAAGTAGATGGTGTGATTTTCAAAATTCTTTTAAAAAATTGACTGTTGGCCCTGAAAAGAGCAGATTTTATGCATATATTTTTTATTTTTTATTGTTAATGTTTATCGTATAATTGATGAACACAAAATGATACTTGTCACTCGCAGTGCATCGCTTATATAGCGTGTCAGTGAGCAGAACGGACGAGCGTTTCGAAATTCTAGGCCCCACCCATTTCGTCGAGTGTACCATACTGTGCAAAGTATAAAAGTAGACGCAAAACAATGCGATGTCATTATTTTATGTTTATAGTTCGATCGAGTAACAAGTAGAAAATAAACGGCAAACAAGATCAACATGAAATGATTGTGCCACTTGTTGCACCCTTTGTAGTCACTCAACCAAACGCTTACACATAAACATTTCACGTTTTTCGAAAACACACACACATATACATTGATATTGCAGAACCATAAACCACTACTAGTGTAACCACAACGCGTTAATTTCTATAAATAAAAGGAATCTAAATCATTGTTTTTCAGTAATCGAGCTGTTGTCCTCGCTTTGACATACAATACTATTACATACAACAGTCAATTGAAATGGCCCCATGTAAGCAATTATCATTCGTTTTCTTATCTCGTCGTATCTTCAAATATTTGCAATTTTCCCAATTGTTTTATTTGATTCAGTAACACGGGCAAAAAAGAAAGCCTTGGAAGCTGTTTGCCGGCCAGAGAGGTTTCTTCCTGTTCTAAATGACGAACAACAACCACAAATTTGTAACTATTTCATACGACGCATATTTTTCGTTGATTATTAGACCTGAATGATTAGAATGTGTTTCTTTCGTCAATTTCTTTAATATCAACTTTTTTCAAACTGACGCGATCCTTAGCACGTGCGCTAGCGATTGGGATATGTCATAAACAACAACAGCCAAAACAAAACCGAGCTCGTCGTATCCGGGGACGTCGCCAAACACAAATTCAGGGCCATCAAAGTGTTCGCCTTTCACGCCGAATCCAAAGCACATCTATTATCAAAAACACACCAGCAATATACTTTTGCATTTGTCGCGGACCAGATACTGGAACTTTGATGGTTAAATGCGATAATGAATTGTGCAAAATTCAATGGTTCCATGTTGAGTGCCTAAAGGAAGATATCAATCTCGACCTGGACTGGTATTGCCGAGAATGTCGCTCATAAAAATAAACATCAAACCCTTAAAAATGAATCCATAAAGAATAAAAAGAGCATTAATAAAGATTTATTTCAAGAATTTTGAAAATGCATTTATTTTCAAACGGTTTGTTTGTAGAATTATGCCATTAGAACAAAATCAGATTCGTTTGCTTTCTCAACATGAAACATCAGCCCCAATGAACACAGTGTAATGCACATTGTGCGACATACTGTCTAACATTTTTGTAACGAACTTTCTGCAATATGCACATTTTGTACACATTTTATGGAAAAATGTCGACTTTATGAATGAAAATGAGTTTTGGACGAAAAATTTGTTATTTTTCGGTAAATTTGTGTAGAAAATGTATAAGATGAAAAACCTCTGAACGAGGTATAAACAGAGTGGCGCACTAATAGATCCTGCCCACAAAATGACTGATATAAAATTTTACGTGGCGCTTGTGAAAATATATTGTCGTTCCACAGTCCTCAAATCATTCAACAATTTGTCCATGCCATATTACAATGAATGTGAACTAGAGTGCGCCAGTGCGAGTCCTGAACGTTTTCACTTTCATTATCTTTGAATAACACTGGCTATAATCAAAACTGGAATACAACTGATTTACAACCGCAATTTGGATTGCAGGCTCACCGTGAGTGTGTAAATCGTAGCCTAACTCTAATCGAATTGATAGGAAAACGCCTCGCTCGCACTGGCGCATGTGGTGACCAAACCTGATTACAGATTTCTTTCATACCGAGAACATATTTGTAGCTTAGCTCAATACCTTTCATTTGCGGTACCTGCCGATTTTCTACCTTGTGTATTAGCGGAGCTATGGAATTTTGACACCCCGACACTCTCCCCCTGATTAATTTCTTATGAGTAAGGGAATTCGGCCATTTTCGACGGTTTTGAACTGCCCCCCAGACCCCCTAAAAATGGGAAACCCCCCTCTCTAGGAAAACGTATACGGGTCAACCGATTTTGATGGTTGAGCACTCGTTGGAAAGGTATTGAGGAGTACTATCGATTGTTCACTCAACGACAGTGGTCAAGATTACCCCCTAGGAGGTATGCTATATAATCTGAAAAAAACACCCCCATACGTCCCTTAAGCAAAAAATTTTGTGGTTCCACAAAAATTCATTTTGACGACGGCTTTCGTCTAGTTTGGTCCTAAGCTACACGCCAATGCCTATTTCACGAGTTACATCGGTCGGCAACACATAGTCCAAAAATTCGCGTATATATAGTGTTGCACTCAAAAGTGTATTTTTTGGTGCGCCACTGGGAGAACTGCCGTTCTCCGTGATAAAAAAAAGTACACATTTAATCTGGCACAAATTTGGTTCATTGGGGCTACATAAAACATTAACATTCAAAAATAAACAGATTATTTAGAAAAACAATCGATATTCAATAAATGAATACCTTATAATGAATTTTAAAAATCAAAAACAGTATTTCTGTATCATCTCATGGTCTCTATTCTTCATCTCAGGGTGCCTTAGCTGTGATCACTGATCACGCATAAAAATTACCCATGGAACGGCTGGGTAGACTTTTCTTTTGTCGTGAAAAATTGGTTAAAATCGAATATTTTTTTTACAAGCACCTTTAAGATGAAAATGGAAAAACACTTTCGATTTGCATAATATCATGTCCAAAAAATCATTTTTCAGCTTTTGATAACAAACTTCTTCTTTCAATCACTCTGAAACATGCATAAAATAATACACGTAATAACTTGTCGTTGTTGACTTGTGCAGCATTTTGGTTTGATCGTGTTTTAGTTTGTTTTAACGAAATGCTGCACAGGCCAATAACGAAAATTTATTGCGTATATTTTTATATACATGGAACAGATTAATTGAAAGAACGAACGGTACAACAAAAGAAAAAGCCGAATCCTTTGTTTTTGTTTTGGCCAATCAGAGACGCAATGACCGTAACACATCTGTGGATGCGCATCGCATATATACGCATTTTAAATCAATTTTTTCAAAACTCAAAATCTATTATTCCTTGCTATTGAAACTATGATGGTATCTTTGTGATTCTTTGTTTTCATTGAACAGAAACAACATCATATTTATTTAACTGTTTATTTTCAAGACGAAATGACCGTAACCAAAATTTCTTCTTGTGTCTCGCTTATACGTTCTCAATTGAGAAAACCGCACCATACACAGTTCAAAGAGTAAGAGAAATGTGAGGATAAAAAGCTAATTGCATTTTTTTGGCGCTTTTTATCAAATTTCAGTCGCCACAAATTGAATTTATTACAGTCCACATTATTTTAATTTCCGAAACATTTAAATATTTTGGCGCTAATTTTCACATTAAATAGTCGCCCGGTTTAACATTTTTAGTCGCCAATACTACTATATTTTAGTCGCCCATTTTATTTTTTCGTCGCCCGAATTTATTTTTCCGATTCCTTTTTTAGTCCACACAAACGCACGTTATCCCATGTCTCTCACTGCAAGCGAGCGTGCGTTTCATTGTATTGATGAAACATTTCTATTTCTCTTCGTACTGTGTTTTGTGTTGTTTTCTCAATATTGAACGTATAAGCGGGACACAAACATTGAATCTAATGCAAATTAGAGTGGAATAAAGACAGAACGAAATTATTGTTAGCGACCGTATGTCTGCAAGTTTCACTGAAACGCATAAAAAGGCTACAGCAAGTGCGAAAGTCCTCTTACTTCGCTATCAAACTGCTTGATTACAAGATGGATAATATGGAATCGGTTGGATTCAAAGTGCTCTCCGAACAATTCGAAATTTCTCATACTGTACTTGGATCAGGTGCATTCGGAACTGTAATTAAAGCAACTCATCGTAGGACTGGAAAGCAAATTGCAATAAAACTGGTTAAGAAAGGGGCATCACTAGCAGAAGAATATAAGGTTCCTCTTTTGATGCTGAACTATTGTTTTATAAATATATTTATTTTATAATTGGTCTATAACTTTCATTCTTCAGGTGTATGAACTTCTGGTGATAAAAGCAACTGAAATCAAGTCAGATGTTGCAACATACATACCAGGTATTTACGGTTTCGGTACGATTGGGGAAATGACATGGTTGGCAATAGATTTGCTCGGTCCATCAAACGGGCATTTCTTCAAAAATATGGGAAAGTTTAGTACTGAAACGATCATGTTGCTCGGACTCCAAATGGTTGCATGCTTAGAACAGATTCACATGTGTAAAGTTACTCATTGTGATATAAAAGGCGATAACTTTGCTGTCAGTGCACAGAATCCCAACAAAATTGTTATTTTTGATTTTGGGCTAGCATATCAACAATCAAATGCACCCAGAGGCGAATTTCGCGGATCTTTACTTTATGCTTCCCCCACAGCTCATAAATTCGAATCATTATCACCCAAGAATGACCTTGAATCTTTGGGGTACTTGTTGAGTGACTTTCACAAACCATTACCGTGGAGAAACATGAGAAATGGGCAAACAGATTTTCGTGAAAGAATCGCTCACTGTCTTCGCCTTAAAGAACACACCCGATTGACTGATTTATCCCAAAAAAAATTTGAACTCACTCGGTTCTTGATTCATGTATTCGAAAAGGAACATCCCAACTATGCAGTCTTGAAGATCATTTTCAGGTAAGCTATTTAATTTCAACATTTTCTTTTCAAATTGTCTAAAAAATACTTTGTTAGTTCGAAGCTAACTTCAATGAATTCGGCTATGAAATTCGACTGGGATATGTGATACAGTTTTAGTGAGAAAAAAACCCATTTAGTAGTTTTATTGCGTTAAATACACTTTTTAAATAAAAAAAAAATGATTTACTTATGAAGAATTTTAAAAAATCACAAGAAACATTCTCTAGTTTTCATTAAAGTCACATTTCAGCTTGTTTTTCAATTATTTTAACGCACAAACCAACAGAAAAAATACTTCCAAATCGAGCGACAAAACATGTATGCTGTGGTAAAAAAAATCGTTGAAAGTAGATGGTGTGATTTTCCAAATTCTTTTAAAAAATTGACTGTTGGCCCTGAAAAGAGCAGATTTTATGCATATATTTTTTGTTTTTTATTGTTAATGTTTATCGTATAATTGATGAACACTTTATATAGCGTTTCAGTGAGCAGAACGGACGAGCGTTTCGAAATTCTAGGCCCTACCCATTTCGTCGAGTGTACCATACTGTGCAAAGTATAAAAGCAGACGCAAAACAATGCGATGTCATTATTTTATGTTTGTAAAACACAACACAACACAATTCGGTTCGGTGGTTCGATGCTGCGAAAGATCGTCACTGTTTCAAACAGGTAAACATGGCTCTGCTTGCTGTTATTGTTGTTGTTGTTCGCTATATATTTTTGTGTCTGGTCTATTTGATTTTAACCTTGAAATCAATTATTAATATCATAATATTATTTGTCAAAACATATAGATTTTGCAACGATGCAGCCATTGCCGTTTCGTCATTCCCCTTGGAATATCTGAAAAATTATAACGAATGCAAGTGGAATTACTTCACTTTACTTTGCCCTGCAAGCATTTAATAGTTTCACAAAGGCATTTTTATGCGATTGGTTTTTTTTTTTTATTTTGGATCTCTTTCGTTGTTTTAATCAGACAATTGAAGCCAATACAATGAAGCTAAACACGATTCATCGATTGATTGGTATTCAAGAAAAATAGTCAAAGGTTAAGGTAACCGTTTCACACTCAAGGCATACACACACGGCTAACATTACCGTAAATTTTCACAAACATTACAGATAAATTTTTGATGACGGTAACAAGTAAAAGCCTTATAAATTAATTGTCTCAATTGTGGATTTGAATGGATCGACCATCGAGAAAGAAAGGTTTTTAGCTAGTTCTACTTGCTTTTGTTTGTTTTCGAATTTCAATGTCTTGAATTTGTATGACAGCCAGAAGATACACAGTTCAAGAATTAAAACCTCAATGGCGATGGTGTTGATTTTGCAGTACCAACAACTCCAAACTGAAATGAATATGAAACTTCTTGCACATCCCACACACTGTTGGATCTTGGCGATGATGATAATGCTTTCAAGCCTTCTTTTTCTCTTATTCATGTGTTTCAATTTCAATGTTTTGCACCTAGTAGCAAAACATTCATTGTTTTGTGCGTATGGCCATTGTACTGTTGTGTGCACGATGCACTACATTTGAGTTCAACTCGTTCAATATGGCAAACTACTTTACTTATTTGGCTTTTGTTTACAATTCCATACAACTAAAAAAAATTACACGATTCGAACCGTATTTCAGTCCGTGTGCGGATATAACTTGCTGAACAGACATCTTGTCTCATGCTCTGTGTCTTGCCATCGCATGTCGATAAATGTACACACAGTTCCGTGGCATTACATTAAATGTCTCTCTTGTCCTTTTCTTTCATTTCCCAATTTTTCAATTGACACCGAATATGGCATTAAGGCAGCAGCAAAAAAAAGTATCAAATTACAACAAAACACACAAAAATGCACGTTCGAAGATAACATCTCATATCGACGACGACAAAAAACGACCACTTCTTATTCTTGAACTGAACCCGATTTTTCATTTCACGGTCTCTCCACGACCAGAAGCACACAACATCGGACAACGTAAAAAAGAAAACCAGTAGCAATTTCACGATCGCTGATTACAATTTACTAACGTTTTTTTATTCATTCGTCGATTCCATTCTGAGCTAACACGTTGAAGTGTGTCGATATGACAACCGGCCAGATAAATTGATTTGATTTTTTGAAAACTTTGTTGCAATTGTTGTAAATTGGAATTGTATTACTCATTCGAATTAAATAAAGAAAGAAAGAGAGAAAGAAAGAGAGAAAGAAAGAAAGAAAGAATTAAATTGTATAATTGAAAGAACGAACGGCGCAACAAAAGAAAAAGCCGAATCGTTTGTGTATCGTTTTGGCCGATCGAATTTTGCTACGTTAGAATCGATTTCAACGTTCGTTTGTTCGTTGAAAAACGGTTTTATAAACAAACACCAAAGTCAAGCGAACACAAAAACAAACAGCACTTTCGGCATGCCATGATATTCAACACAATCAAACGTATTACTCTATTAATAAAGGATTATGTTTTTATTAAAATAACGCCGTTGTTCGAACTCTTGTTTGCTTAATGAGTATAACACACAGTTTTGGGATGTATTTGTGCCAATCGAGTTCAATTTTGCCAGTGTTGAATTCACAGTTGTATCGAGTCATTTTACCCCGTTGTGTTTGTCACACAGAAAGAATTTTACTCACAGATTAAAATAATCATCAGAGGTGTAGGTGCATTTTTTTCCAAAAAATCATCAACATTTCGTCGTCAGACATTGAAATTTTTCAGGGATAATGCTAAAAAATATGCATTACGGGGATTTGGGCATTTTAATTATAGTAAATATACACTAGTTACTGTTTTCCGTAACTAAAAGTGCATTTGCTGTAAATCAGGTGTCCAAAACCAAGTGTTGCATATTTTGTTAGAATTATCTCCGAAAAATAGACAAAAATACATGTTCTCTGAAAATGTCAATGTCAACGAAATTTTGATAGTTTTTAGGCTGTGATAAAAAAATGTAATCAAAATTTGAATTTTACACCTCTAATAATCGTGCAAAACCAGTGAATTTTCGAAGATCTGAAAACTGTGTTGCAATTGTTGTAAATTGGAATTGTATTGTCATTCGAATAAAATTGTATTGAAATGAAATAATAAAGTGAAACGATGGAGGCAATAGATATTGCACCTTTGGAAAACCTGGAAGAGCCCTTGTTAGAGAACGTTAATTCAGTTGGATCAAGTGTTTCTAGAGAAGTGAGCCTTTTCTCAAGTATCTTAAGTCTTACGACGATACCATATGCGATTTGTCATAATACACTCAACATTCAAATCATTTTGACTACATTGGCTTTTGTGTTATTAATCAATAAAAATAAAAATAAAAAAAACATAACGAAACATCAAACATGATTAAAACGGTTAATAAAAATTGTAATCGAAAAATAAAAATAAAAAAATTTTAAAAAAGAAGCTGGCTTGCATATTTTCTTCGATGAAACGGAGATAAAGATGCAGACTGATTTGCATGTATGATGTTGATCTCTGGCGGAACATTCGCATAGGTCATGTCGCATTCATGTTATGAACATTTTCAAACAAAAGACCACTCAAACAAAATGGAACGCGTCAATAATATAACGTTGAAATTAAAATATATCTCGTAGAATAGCTAATCCGTGAGACTTATGCGTGTCTATCGTCATCATTTGAATAGAAAATCGATTAGATTTTATTGAGATGAGAAGCAAACCAATCATCATTGTAATTGGCTTGATGTTCTTTTCTTCCATTTCGACAGCCATTATTTTATTGATATTGATTGATTAAATCCTTTACTCTAATTTGCACATTTCAACTAATAAAAATAGCTCCAATTTTTACAACACACATATTTCACACATCTTGATACAAATATGTCTAATTTATGTGTACACTAAGTGCTCATTTTGTACTTGCTACTTACGCACGCGTACTCTCATTCAATATATGAGAAAAATGTGCACATAAAACACAAATGAAACAAGACGCATTTGGTTTATTTGGATTCGATACTAACATGCATGTATAACGTATTTTTGAAAATTATGTTAATATTATATTAATAATCTTATAGTTCACTTGCGCAACGTGTGAAAGAAGCTTCACACGGAAAGAACATCTCAAAAGACATCTAGAAACTCACAAAAAGTTTCGTGAAAAAATTGTCTGTCCTATTTGCGGTGAACATTTCACGCAGAAATTCAATTTGCGTGAACATTTCCTCAAAAAACACCCAGACAATGAATTCAAAGAAGGAGAAAAACTACAAATTCAAACTCCAAGCACAAACATTCGCTGCCATATTTGTGACAAAAGTTTCAAAAAAAAAACATAACTTGAAAAATCACCTCAATATTCATCTTGGTATACTCGATCAAAAGGCGCAGTGTAACATCTGTACAAAATGGTTTTCGTCAGCCACTAATATGCGCAAACATATGAGAAACCAACATAATATTCAGCCATCATCAACAATAGTAAATAGTACAAACACTGTGAATGAAGAAAAAAGTCATCCAGATCCCAAGTTCGAAAATGTTGTGAAGGTTAGTTTCCAACAATTTTTACTATTTTATGATGCATTTCAGTTATGCTTTCATAATCGGTTCGATTGTTTATTTGAACATAGTTTGAAATGAATTGAACTAAAATAAAATGATGTCAAGTTGAATGTGACGTCACAAATATGTACATATTTGATATATCATTTCTATTGTCTGATTAAGAAAATGGGCCTTACGGAACAAATAAATGGAAATGGCACAAATATCAAAAGTACTGCAGATACCGTAGATATTCAGCCTTCATCAACAATGGTGGTAGATAACACAGTCAATAGTAAAAACACTGTGAATGAAGAAACAAGTTGTTCAGATTCCAAGCGCGCAAATGTTGCAAAGGTTAGTTTTGAACAATTATTACCATTTGATGATGCTTTTCCAAAAGCATAATCGGTTTTGATTGTTCTTTTGATTGTTTATGTAAAGCTGATTAAGAAATTTCATGATAATTTTTAATGAAAGATTGGTATTGAGTTATATTTTGTTCGTCTCAAGAGCACGGATTTTCTGTTTTTCACAGATAAATGAAAATGTAACGAATGCTAACAATGATGCAGACACCATGGAAAGCACTGAAGAAAAGATTTATTTCTTCAAGAACTTGGGATTGGGAAAAAGATTACGACAATCACAGCGAAAGCGAAAGGTTTTCATCTAGTTTTTCCTTAATGCTGAGCAAATATACAATAATGAACAAATCCCTTCGGTATAACGTCTTGAAACAATTTTCAATTTAATACAGGCTACCCAGCTCACCTTCATGGAGTCTAAATAAAAAAAAAATAAAACTAAAACGAAGACATTATTTTATGAAATGAAAGATTCGAAAAATACAAAACTGGCCAGGTAAATGTATATATCTGAAATGATGACAACTGAATCAAACGAAAAAAATTATCTTCAGGTCAAAAATACATGGGAAAGGTTTGTTTACAACCCGTGATATTAAGAAAGGACAGATGATCATAGAATACACAGGTGAAATAATCTCGAAAGATGAAATGGATCTGCGATCAAGTCAGTACGAAAAAGAGGTGAGTACATAGCGTATACTTACATGCTCAATGAGAGCTAAACAACGGTCTAAGTTCTTGAATAAATCGCTTCTACTGAAATAAAAACGATGATCTTTTGATCGAATTTTCATAGAATCTTGGCGACTATATCTTTCGCGTTAATAAGGATCGTTTTATTGATGCAACGAAAAGCGGAAGTAATGCTCGGTTTATCAACCACTCGTGTGAGCCGAACTGCTATGCTCGTTTCATTAAAATTGATGATATAACCCACATAGTTATATGCGCTAAGCAAATTTTGAAAAAAATGAAGAGGTACGCACACATGTTTTTTAAATCGAATAATTGATACCCAATAAACCACATGTAATGCATTATTTGCGGAAAATGTCTTCTTTTCATTTAATTCAAAATGTACTCCATTATGTGGACATATTTCCTAAATATTCATATATATGACCATTTTACGCAAATGTGCACAAAATTCCTGCACAAAAGACGCATTTGGTCCATTGGGTAACATTTCTAGATTCATTATTAATGTTATATATGTTCTGTGCAAAATTGCAGCTGTCATTCTCGTATAAATTCGATGTTGAACAAGAGGAATCAGCCAAAATCAAGTGCGATTGCAAGGCACAAAAGTGCCAAAAATGGATGAACTGAAAGTATTCAACACTGTGCTGAAGAAATGCAATTATGCTTAGACAATTTCTAATAGAAATAATGGATTTAATTTTGGCCTCGAAATTGTATAAACACTTATGATTGTACATAACACTACTCTTTATCGATATATTATGTTATCATTTTTATGCTAAGGATTAAACGAGAAATCTCTTTGACCATGATTCGACGCTTTGCTTGTACCTATTAATAGCGTATGTATTAGTGTACAATTGCACTTCTTACAGCACAATTGCCGACATCACTTCCGCTTAGATTTAAGCCAGCCGTTCCATGGGTAGTGGTAAGTATCCAAAGAACCCAATGTAACGCACATTGTGCAAAATAATGTCTTATCTTTTTGTAACGCACTTCGTGCAACATTATGTGCACATTTTGTACTTTCAAAGTGAGACATCATATTTTTTCACTCTCTCGTTTTATTTCACTTCTCAGCAATAACATACAAATGTTGTTTTGCGGCATAAAAAACGCATTCTTCTTTAAGTTGAGATATTTTGACATAGATCATTAGACATTCATACCTTCAATATTTGTTTTCACAAATAAAACAAAATAAGTTATTTTCACGTTATTTTACTTTGAATTGCTGAAAATTAACTTGAAAACATACACTGTACGCTGTGTAAGGTGAGTGCTGCCACCTGTTGAAAATTGTTATCAACATGTACTTAGATTCAAACGTCAAGTAGCAGTAATTTTCTCCAGCTACTTTATATTTAATAATTATATTTATTGAACTTAACAAAGAACTGATTGATAGTCATTTTCATACATCATCATATACATATAATGATCGGTCATTGATACATAAGATTGGTTTTCGTATGGAACATATATGAATGGCTGAGAATAAAAATGAGCTTAGCAAAAAGAGATATGGAAAAGCGTATCACGATTTTTTGTTATATTAAAAGTGAAACATAAATTTTGATTACTTGAAAGCGCATTTCAAAATATCTGTTGACTAGAGAAATTATGTTTCACTTTAAAATCGGATGGAATTCATCATACACAGATTCCATCCGATTTTAAAGTGAAACAGAATTTCTCTAGTCAACAGATATTTTGAAATGCGCTTTCAAGTAATCAAAATTTATGTTTCACTTTTAATATAACAAAAAATCGTGATACGCTTTTCCATATCTTGTTTTGCTAAGTTCATTTTTATTCTCAGCCACTCATATGATTAAATTTTTTTTGTCTTTTTCATTAGCTTTAGGGTCACAAGTAGTATTTGGTGGTCATCTGGGGAATACATCTCGTGCTTGTTACCGGCATGATATTTTCCAGAAGCGAAATGACGTAAATGGGCTCTAAGACCACGATAAGTAAAGTTTTTGTAGCAAATCGGACACAAAATGTTTTTTTGTGGATTTTGTAGACAAAATTCTTGGTGGTCGCTCCATGTGCTCTTTTTGCTTGTTACAAATTTGCAGTTTGCGCATTTATGTAATACCTTTTGGTTCAATGCTGGTTTATCCAAGCAAGCGTATGAATGGATATTTCGCACGTATTCCTTCGAAACAGTCACGTCATTGATTTTTGCACTTTCTTGAACATCACTGTTTCCTTCGGTTTGAATGCCAGTTTCCACAGTACTCACATTTGAAGTGCTTACAAATGCTTTTCCCAATCCATCAATGGCTTCTTTTTGGCGACAAATTTTATCAATTGCTTTGGGAATCTTCTTCTTTCTTTAGTTCCACCTCTCTCTTCAGTCGAGCGACTTCATTTTCACTTTTTTGCAGTTTACGTTTGAACTTATCACATATTTAAGCGTGGCCCCGTTGATGATCATTAAATTCATGTTTTAACTCATTAAACTTTGCTGCGTAATGTTTCATCCATTGACACTGCTGTTCTATGGTACACATCTTTTTGTTCGAACATCAATTTGTTTCTTCGTATGTTTGGTTGTTTGTTTGGCTGTTATAAAGCCACCACTAAAATTAATTTCTATAGCGTACCATGTACAAATATGTTCTCACTCAATGATTCGATGTCAAAATCACAATGACAGATCATCTATAAACAGTTGTATATTTTACGTTTACATACGTATACAAAGCTATACAAATGAATGTTTTTAGGTTACACTTTAGCCGAAACAGGCAGTCAGAACTGAAGGTAACAACACAAATCAGTCGTAATGTCGTTATTAAAGAATATTGAATTTTTTTCAAATCGTTTAACGATCTTTAATCGTGAACGATTATATATTTTTAATTTCCTAGGTGAACGATCTGAGCTGAAATCGTTGACGATCACAATCGTCACCCTAGGAAATTGCGCCTTTACTACGTAAATATCACAGGTTACTATGATTGAATTGCAATTACTTCTAGGGAAACTATGTTTCACAACACCAATCTCAAGCGATTCATTGTGTTTATTGGATACTGTAGTATTCTGCCATCGGGCAATACTCAGCAATGTGTTTGACATATTGACAAGTGTTTGAATAAAAGTCAGTTTATATTGAGACACCAAGCGGTGAACATCATTCGTTAGTTATTAATTTTTTATACATATATCTGAGCTTCTACATTGGCGACAAAGAGCTAGAACCCTAAAATAAAAAAAAAAACACACAAATAAAATTATTCCTTAAAAAAATGGGGAAAACAGAAAAGGAAGATGGAAACAAATGGTAAGAAATAAATAATAAAGTGAATTACTGGGAACAGATTGTGAACGACAAACGAAACACAGTGAAACATCATATTTCTTGTCGGTGCGTGTTTCACTGGTTGTGCGTGTACCTGCAGAAAGTTAACTGAGTAATTAAAAAAACACTTGTGTTACTGTTGACGAACTAAATTGGAGTAACAATATTTTATTCAAATTTCTTACTAAATAAACAATTCTTTTTGTTATGACATTATGCAATCGATTATGTTGAACATGAACTGTCATCATTTTTAACACTCCCTCTTTCAACTAACTGAAACTAACTCACTTACAAAAAAACTTGTTGTTAGATTTTTTTTCCACTCGGCTTATTCGTATTCCGTTTTGTGAAGTCGTCGATCATCGTGCTGGTCCGTTGTACTTATTTCATTAAACTAATTCTGTTCGGTTGTTTGGATTGATCATCAAGCGCCTAGTCTTATCGTATCTCCTCTTCACCGAACAGTGGTAACATCTGACTGATATATTATGAACTCTATTGCTCGAAGTACCAGCAAAAAAGGATATCAAAGTCACCAACAATGCATTCTGTTGATTGTTCTCCAGTAAAGCCAAGTGTACAATTGTACATTGTTGTAAATTTCCCCCTTGCTGTCTGTATTATTGCTGTCCTTTAAAACACTATTTCCATTTAGTTTAAAGAGAAAATGGGATGTGACTCCCGTCACCACTGCGGTTCCAGCCATGTATGCCAAAGGAAGAATAAATGCCATTTTTCTGTTATTAAATTTCTACTTAATTTGATAGATACACTGAGTAAACTGAATTTACTGGCAATATCAAAATGTTTACAGAGAGTTACTTTCGTGTGGACAGTTACAACAAGAATGACAATTTCATGAGTCCTAATTTCCGTACTTATAGTCAAAATTTGCTTAACACATCAATATATTTTTTATGCAAAACATGAAAAAAACTCACGTAAAAAATAAGTACAAAGACCAAAAGAATAAAGTTGTAAAAGTGCAATAGTATCATTTTTTTAATTCCTGTCAATTCCCTAAGATATTCAAAGCGTTCCCTGGGCAATGACTTTGAAAAAATATCTGCTATCACTTCACTCGTACGAACATGATTAAGAATGAATACATTTTTTGCATAGTTCTCACGAATGAAGTGATAACGGATATCTATAGGATATAATACGATATAAAATTTAAGTGATAACGGTTCATGAAAAAATTTGGTGTTTTCAACGCCCCCGAAATTAATTCATTTAAAAGTCTTTTTAAACATATTAATTCTCTTACAGCCTCCGAGCTGGCGATATATTCAGCTTCCATGGTAGATATGGAAACAGATTTTTGCCTTTCGCTACTCCACGAAAGCACTCCCTCTCCAAGTTTGAAAGTGTAGCCGGATGTTGACCGGCGTGTTTCTATATCGCCCGCATGATCCGCATCGCTGTACCCAATTATTTCCGGCGTATTTGTGGATGAATAGACAATGCCGAAATCAATGGTTCCCTTTAAGTATTTCAAAATGCTGTGCAGTAGTTGGATTTTCCGAGTAGCGACTCGCCAATGAAATTGCATGTGTGATATCCGGACGTGTTCCTAAAGAAAGATACATTAGGCTGCCTACAGCTTCACGGTATGGATACCTGCATGGTTCTGAGTCCACGAATCCATGCAACACCTGGTTTGAATCACTCGGTGTTGCCACTGCATTACAACCTTCCATGTTGAAACGATTCAACACACGCTTTGCATAAGAAAATTGATGTACAAAGATTGAACCATCTGGAGGCCAAGAAAACATCTTCATATATTTTATTTCGAAATGTGTTTTCAAATATTCAATTGCCTCCTCAGCAAATTGGTCGTCGTCACCTACCTTCACTTATTCAAAAAGTGTATGCATTGAAAAAATGGTGAAAATATGCATTTTATGTGTATTTTCCCCCATATTTACATGCATAATGTATGCATTTTGTCACCTTTGACACTATGCATGATTTGTGCTCATTGGGCTCTCACTAGCACTGAATGAAGCTCTGGTCTGCTTTCCCTCTACGCAAGTCACACACTTAAAATTTGATGGATTCATATTTGAATTTAATAACAAATTGAGCTGTGCAACACTGGCATGTCCTAAACGCCTATGCCATAAAACAAAAGAGTCCCCATTCCACGACACAGAAAATGCATTTTCACTGTTTATAACATCTAATTTGAACATACTATTTACCACGCTTCCCGTAGCAATTACATTTTCGTTCTTGTCAAAAACTTTACAACCATGTTGTGTAAATAGCACCGAATTTCCTTTTTTTACGATTTGATAATCAGACAAAAGATTCTCACAAATATCTGGAATGTACAGTACCTCTATCAATGTTAATTCACCAACTTGTCCACCATTTTTAATCAATTGTTTCACTTGTCCAACAGAATTTATGGTCCGCGTCTCACTATTCGCAACTTTAACACCAACATTTTCTGGTTTTTTCTTGTTGGTTACCATCTTTTGTCATGTGGGCTGTGCAACCACTATCGAAAAACCAGTCGTAAGAATTTTCAGTTTTCTTTACCATCCAAGCACTATAAAGAACAAGATCACTTTTCACTTTGCTCTTATCTTTATCTGGGCACTTGTTACGATAATGATCTCCTCCACAATTGTAGCATTTCACCTTCTTTTTCTTGCCCCTTAACTTTATCTGATTAACCACAAGAGCAGCCAAATCAAAAATACGCATAAGTTTGTGCAATGCATTCATTTGTTGTTGAAACATATAGAAAACAACACAAATACTGAAAACCATCCCTCGACATCAACACCAAAACCACGTTTATCACCAATTTTTTCTGAACGTTTTTCCCCGATTGTTTTCAACTCAAATCCAACTACAATTTCAACTCCAATCTCAGCGCCAGTAGCACTTGTAGCACCATTTCCACAATCGACGATCTCCAGCTCTCTTAGCCTACAAATTCAGCAGCTAATAACCACCCTGCAGTCATTCAATAACACAATGGTAAGGTCGCATTGTATGATGCCAAACTTTCCACCAGCTCCGCCGCCACCGCCGCCAGTTCCAGCTACTCCACCTGTTCCACCGGCTCTCCCTGGCTCCCAATTGGTTTCTGGCTCTGCGCTTCAATCAACAATGTTGAGTGAAATTCAAAACTCAGCACGGTAAGCACATGCAATGAACATTGTATTTGAATTTACGAACTTACTTTTCATTATTATATTTCAGCTTCCTCAAAAACAAAATGAAGTATGGAGGAAATACCACCTAATAAACCATAGGATACCAATCACGATGAATATTCCTTGGTTCATTAGATAATAATTAATGAAAATAAATAAAAACCATACGTTTTTTCTGGTGTTCTCCGTCTATTTGATTAATCTATATATTAATACGCTAAGCACTTTTTTGTACTCCTTTTATAGTATGGTTAAACTCAACGCACGACGATGAAACTTATACCATTTGAAAGGTATTGTCAATAAGATGTGCCATCAGAAGAGATTACGTCAATCGGTCTACTACAAGTCCGTAAAAATTCGGATATGTACATGGGTGTTTTTCCCATATAAAATGCACAAAACAACAAAATACACGCTATACTTAGCCGTGTATATGCCCGTACACAACATAAGCGAACGATGTCTTAAGGGGATCAATCGGTTCGAATGGTGTTATGCCAAATGAAGGGAGTTTTGCGGGACTCAACTGGACCGGTCTGGGGGGGACTTCAAGTGGGGGTCAAAAGGGGGTCAAAAGGTTAAAGGGGAGGATGGAACTGCTATGAGGGTTCTTTGGGGGAGGACAATACGGGATTGATATTAATTCGGGTTTAGGGGGGACTCAACTGGACTGGGGGGTTTCAAGTGGTTTAAGGGGGGTCGGGTTAAGGGGGGGGGCAACTACTATGAGGGTTTTGGGGGGTGGGGGTAATACGGGATTGATATCGACGCAATGACAAATTATCTGTGCATTTTGATATGTATATAAAATACGTACTAAACAACAAGTCTGTGTAACACAAAACAAGTCAAAAGGCCAAACATTCAATAGAGTTGGGATCTTATTGAGGCAACAAGTTTTCACTCATGGTCAATTGAATGCATAAAAATAAAAGCACCGTCCCGAAGTAGTGACTGATGGGCAACGCAAGCAACATAACCATTCTCACATTGTGCCAAAAATGCCACTTTGTTGTACCACAAGAGGCACAAAACCAGCGCGGTTGCCAGCTCAAACTATAGCGCGGCGATCGGCGTTGCGAGCAACGTCGGGAGGGTGAATAAAAGAACATACGCATCACAAAAATGTGTTAGAGAATTTGCATATTTAGCAAAGAGAAATGGTTTTGTTTCGCTTTGGTCCGATTTTTTTATTAGTTCTGCTTATACGCACTAGAAAATAGAGTTGTACTTTTATTCTCATACATTCAATTGTATGTCGCTGCAAGTAGAGTTAGATCTTTCGATGGATTGAGATTCTATATTGTAGATCGAAGTGAACAAGGGCATTTAGCAAATTATGACAGAGTTTCTCAGAGAGAAAAAGAATTTACTTCAACCGATAAATATGTTACTAAGTAAAATGGTCGAATTTCGACCACTGGGCGATACTAGTATATTATTAATATATGTTCTTCGGGTTTGTTTTAAGTGTTTTATTCTTCTATAATAGGTATATTGACCATCTAATAACTAATACAATTGATATACCACCTAGAGATACTGACCACTTGATTTTATTGGCCATATGATTTTACTGGCCACCTATTGTTATTCGCTATAATTTATCAAGTGGCCCAAAGTGACTTCATCATTCATTCATTTTATTTATTTTATACGTAGTATTCATTTTACATTGATGAACGTTGCGTACGCTTCATCACATTTTTGTGAAAATTAACAGCATTTTCGTTGCAAACGATTGTTAAACATTCCAAAACATTTTACGGAAACGTGAAAAGTGTTTTCGTGTATAAATAATAGTATACATTTAACAAAATGTTATCACATTTACAGCCTACATCCGACAAAGGGGAAGAAGAGGAAGAAGAAGTACAGCAAAGTAACGTTTGAATGGATATCGACGCGCAAGAAAAAGCTAAACGTAAATCACCGCCAAATGAACGACCGACTCGCACACGGAAAATGTCATCCAGATATGGAAATTAGATTTAAAACTAAAAAAAAAAATGATAAAAAAAGAAAGTAAATGTAGTATTCTGCCATAGGGCAATACTCAGCAATGTGTCAATATGTCAAACAACTGTTTGAATAAAAGTCAGTTTATATTGAGACACCAAGCGGTGAACATCATTCGTTAGTTGTTAATTATTTATACATATATCGGAGCTTCTACAGATACTTCACGAAAATCATGTGCTATTGAAACGAAAAAGAGGCCATTCAAACGCGTAATTGTTTTATCTGATTCAGACGACGACTTCGAATTGAAACAGCACCTTTTAAGAAAAAAAGAAACCACATCCTTGAGACGGTAAGTTTGGAATGCATTAGAACATTAAATTTACTTTTTTTTTCTTATTCAGTCATCATCATTGAGCGATACGGAGCAGAGACCATCTTAAACTGCTGATGTGAAAGTAAGAATGTTTTTTAAAATAATTTTATATACGTTTTTATTTTGATTCTTTTATTTCTAGGATGAACCTGAAACAACAGAAAGTTGTGAAATTGCTCAAGTGAAGGTTTTTTTAAAAATATTATTATATACGCAATATGATTATTTTGTTTGATTTTTAGGTTGAGCATTATCTAATGACATGCGATTTTTTTTAGATACCGAAAATTCATCATGGATCGCAATTGGCCTGAGCCCGAACATTACCAGCGACAACGATTTTGACGCATTCACTCTTCAAATAATTATTCATAACAGCGTAGGCGAAGACGTGAATGTGTCTGACATCAACTTCAAGTCACATACGAATCGGCCAGCTTAATCAAAAAGCGTAACAAATTAGATGTAATAAGCGACTTCGGAATTGATCAGAACGTATTCATCTTGCACCTGAATATTTAAATAATGAAATTAAATATGTATGACGGGCTTGGCGGAATAATGTAACACAGCCTCCCACCTCCTGCTCGTACTAACAGTAATTTCCATAAGCGAAAGATTATTCCGCCAAGCCCTTCGTAATACTAGATTAGCAGTAGAAACCTAAGAAACGCAAATAATTTCAGACTGCCTGAATATAAAAATTAATTCCTTTTTATAGAAGTAGCATTTTTTATGAATGATTAAAATTATTTAACGAGCTACCAAATAAAATAAAACAAATACAAAATTTAGAAAAATTTAAAATACATTGCGAACATCACGTGAAACAAACAATACGAATAAGCTAAAAATAAAAATGTAAAATTGTACAAACACCCAACTAACAAATTAAGAGCTAACGCTACAAATAAATAAAAATAAATAATAAATTTTATCAAATATCTGAAATATGTTGGACATTTTTTATCAAAATCTCGTTTTCGCCGTTCATCGTCAGCACTTTTTGTTTTATATCACCGACACTTTTCATTCGAATCTTTTTACTGTTCGCTACTACGACGTCATTGTTAATTGTGTCACGCTTATTCAGCCAATTTTCATCATTTTTTGTCATATGGGCCCACCTGTCATTGACAGGCTGTCAATGAACCATTTTTCAGAAAGGTCGGCGAAAAAATGATGTAAACAAAACATGATCGTCTGATTTACTTTCACTTTGTTAAATTGTTTATTCTTGTGGCTGCCAGTGCCTCTCGTGCCCTTTTTGCCGATTCCTTGCGACCCATGTATGAGTATAGCTAGGTTCAACCATTAGCATTATCTCTGAGAGGGCTTTCGCGTGTTTTTGTATGATGGCCACATCTGAACCCGGAGCAGCAGTTGAAGTAGTACAAGATCAATAACACTGTTGTAGTTTTTGGTACCGATTTTTTTTTGATAAAGTATGGTAAATCATTTCCGACTGGAATTGGCCTTCTGAATCCAACGGTGGCGTCCAAAATGCTCTAGAACGTCAAATTGGCTGTTTCACAGCATTTGTTATTTGATGAGTCCAAACCGTAAAATCTTTTCTACAATTAAATATCTTTGAAAACCCAATAAGACATGCCTTGTTCTTTACTAGAGATAGTAATAAACAAATGAGCAAAAATCGTAATTTTTTACAGAATTTTCACGACATTTTTCAATAAAGAAATGTTTTTATCCATATAAAATATAATCAGTTTTACTGCCGAGATCTTTGTTTTCTTCAAAATAAAATATTATTTGTCGATGTAAGTCAAAGAAATGCATCGGAATGGGTGGGAGACTATTTCAACGGTGATATAAAATGTATGAAAAAAGCAAATTGTTGACATTTTTTCACCCCGAAAATTAACCCCAAGGGGTCAAAAATGACCCCAAATATCAAAATCGAATATTTCAAAAATTTGACGTCCTAGAGCATTTTGGACGCCACCAGAAGGCCAATTCCAATCGGAAAGGGTTTCCCATACTTTATTAAAAATTTTCGACTTGAACAGTGTAACCATTGATTGTGAGGTACGATTTGACGGTAATCTTCCAAGTTTCGAAATTTTCGCGTTACGCGTCGACGAAGTCTCTCTATGGAAGGTACTTAATCTTCAAAGAAAAAAACACGTTTAACAGAGATTCAACACAGCTATTTTCGCCCATAACCTATGATAAGCTAGAAATAAAACTACTCAGCGTTATGGCTAATGAACGACAAAATCTAAAAAAAAAAAATGAATGAAAAATGTCCGTCCGTCCTATCTCACCAAACACCTTGTCCGTTGTACACCTTTAATTCTAACTCTCACAATCATCAAACAAATCATATTGTTTTTATTCACTATTATAATTCAACGGACACAACACCATTGACCATACAATGAACTTATCAAGAATTTGACAGCAATGAAAACAGCAGTCCCCGCTTGTGATGCTGATGCTGAAGTAGATCCTGAGATTTCAATACCCAAAGCGACAGTTACTTCACTTCTCTTCAATGCAACTTTTGTCGCATCAGTTAAAACATTGCTCGAAATGCTCAATCCAGTGGCCGAACTGACAAATGTTTGTCAAAAAAGTTCCTCTTCTGTGGCTGATACAGCTGAACAATCGCTCAAATTGAATGACGAAGGACCAGTCGAATTGCACCTGTTTTTGGACTATCGGTTAAAGAAAAACAACGGTTTGAACATAGTGACAATGATGGCAAATTATTTCCATCCAGTTAATCGTGGAAAAAGACTGAATGAGGACCAAAAAAGCAGGTGAAAACTTACATTTTTGAACATTTGGAAGCCGAAGAACTTGAATCATGCCGACAATTTAATGAAGATGAAGGAATATTCGCCACATTGAATCGAAAAATATTACCGTCACCAAAAACATTCTGGCCTTACACATCTGAAATGGGTCACGAAAAATTAACTGCGATGGCAACGAAATTCTTGAAGATTCCTGCATCAACAGTAGACTCAAAACAGTAGACGATCGGCCTCAAATTTTGACCTGAGTCTCAGTTCACCATGGGAACAAATCTGCCTTGGCACTTTTTTGATTTGGATACTCGGCTCTGGTAACTCCAGTGCAAAATGGCGTCGTTGTCGGTGAAGTCTATACGTTAGCACGATAACTCTCGAACGGAGTCTCAAATCCTAAAGTGTCAAAAGCAAATTTGTTCAGAATTATTACCGGATGTTTCCTATTTAATTTGAGCCATATTGGTATAGCCGTTCCAGAGATATGTGCATTCAAGTGCACGTGAGTCGGGTTTTCAGTACATTTTTACACAAAAACTGATTTTCACATTTTTTACTCCCCTGGCCGCATATTTCAATGAAAATGCATGCAGTTTGCGTCATTTGAATGCTATTCAAGCTCGCTTGACGTTTTAAATATTCAAGAAGTGCATCAAATGCAGAGCTGTCGATTTTGCATTTTAATTACATTTGCGCAGTGCATAAAAACTATCTAAATTTCGTCGTGGGGACTTGAAATTTTCAGGGAAGTTGTATTTTTGGCTCTAGTTTTCGGAACTACCACAAAAAAATATGCATTGCGGGGTTTTGGATAGCTTAATTACAGAAAATACACGTTTAATTACGGTTTTCTGTTAACGACGTACCCAAATACCAGGGTTTGCAATTATGCAGTTTAAATATAAATCCAAAAATCAAATCAACTGATTTGATTTGGGTCCTTTGTAAATCATAGTCATTTTTTTGATTTGATTTTAAAATTTTCAGAATTTTAAATCTTCAAACCCTGCTAAATACAGTACATTGTATGACAAAATAATATTTTGCCCGTTTTCATGGCAGAACCAATACTTTCTCTCTTGACTGGTCCACATTTCAGAAAAACAGAAAAACCAAATTTCATATCAATGCGGAAAAGTCAGGATTACGAATGTAATTCAATTTATTTCTTCTATGATTTATCAGCATTAAGAGCCAATAAATTGAAATTGCGTCAAAAAACGAAAAAAACTATTTTTTTGCCATTACTTGATTTTGAGTTGATGAACCTGGTGCCTTGACCAAAGTTATGTATTTTTGCTCGGTCTACAATATTGCACAAGGCACCAAGTCGATATCTCCAATCGTTTTGGAGCTATAGTCGAAAAACCGATAAAAGATGGGGAAATTGTATGGGAGGGTACTCACTGATACAAATGGCACCCCTAAATGTTGTCCTATCGATCCAAAAATTTACCGACAGCCTCGTCTAGTCAAGAGGAAAAAAATGAGACCTTGGGAGCAAAGATCCGCTTACATGAATGTCATTTGGGCCAGTCTAATCAACAGCAATGTTGGAACGGCTTTTTTCTCACCGGTCTTATGTTCTAGAAACAGATACTTTCGACAGAAACATAAAAAAACTGGCTAACATTTATTTCACGCTGCGATCGACGGATGAAATTATTGATGACGACACCGAATCGGATTCAGAAATTGACGTTTAAAATTGAATGTACTTCATCAATACTATTATCAAATTGCAAGTAAAAATCGCAGCATTCTGAAATAAAAATCAAATTTCTATATCTAAAAAAAATACTTTGTAGTTCACACTTATTCTTCTTGAAATATTCAAACAATTTGCTCCAAAGAGTTTTCTACATGTAAAAAATGTCGAATACACGGATGAGTTATATAAAAACGTTGGCAGATCTTTGTGCATTCAATGAATGGAATATTTTTATCATACTGATGATCGATTCATATATATCACCCAGCATCTCGTCAGTCTGATGTGTTCCTATCAATCACAGGGTGAACTGCATGCGGACTGTCAATGGCTCTTGGAAGACAAGCAATGCATTCTCAACACAGCCCGAATATTAAACATGGCGGTTTTCGCAGCGGTAAAACATTAACCTTTAATATTCGGGCTGTGGTTCTCAACTTCTATCCATGGTTTTTGGGTCTTAGATTCAAAATATAGGTGTGCACGAACCGAACATGTTCGAGTTCGTTTGTGTTTGTTTGGATTTTGTCCGAACCGAACGAACATCGAGCATATCAATTAATCATCCGAACGAACACGAACAGTTCGGATTTGTTCGGATTTGTTCGGATTTGTTCGGATTTGTTCGGATTTGTTCGGATTTATCAATCAAATAAATAAACCAATGAGTTTTGACGATTCTATTTCTACTCTCAGATCATTTTAGAATTGTGTTTTACAAAAAAAGAAATACAACAAAAATACATTTGAAATTTGATTGTAAGATAAAATTTGATTCTAATTCTTTTAGGATGCTTAGAGAGCTTGGAGTGCCGTTTTCGATTTCCAATTTACGAATGCTTTTTACAAATTCATTGGGATTACGCATCTTAATGAGGCGAATCACCTCGTGTGCAGTTTCGAACGGAATGATTTGACGAATGTCAACAGATCCAGTATTATGACTACCGTAAAAGTAGCACTTCATCTTTTGGCCATTTTTGGTGAAACTTAGAACTTTTGCTAGCCATGCAACGTATCCCTTCATTCGAGCCAAAACAAAATCGTTGACGTTGAAAGAACGACCAGTCTTTTTGAATGTTTCAAAATTTTTTCGAAAAAATAACATCAATCAATTTCTGCACAGTTGGAACAGCGGCAGACTTTCCAACGCTCGTTTCACTTTTGTCGTCTGTTGGGGGCATTGTGAACGCAACATTTTTCACTTACATTCGTTATATTTCGATCGATTTACCTACAATTATATTCCTTATTAAGATTTTATTTCGAATATCAAAAATATTTCATTAAATTTGAAAAGTTGGATAAATTTTTCAACGACTTCTATCTTTCTCACGGTGCTTATCAATTTTTCACTTTCCTTTGTTGGTGTTTTTTTTATTGTACTTTATAAACTAAGTTTTTTCTGGTATGAGCCATTTCAGCAAAAATGTTTTCTTGTTACTTTAGAGTTTTTTCTTTATTTGCACGTTATTCCAAATAGCCAACTACTGTTTACTTGTTGCTCAAATGCCACACTAAAATCGACTGAGTCATGTAAAACGTTCGTCTATTGGCTTCAATGAGTGATTGATGCATAGGTTCTGACACTGCCGAATTAGGGGGGGGTCATGGCCGAAAATGATTCTAAATCGGTCTGCAAATCAATGTGAACAACTAAGAATTCGTTATCAGCTTTATTTGGATTTTTTCAATGTCATCGATTGTCAAAGATATCAATTTGATGGAAATTGGCTTAATTGGCAGGACATCTTTAAATTTCACATTTAATCCCTCTATCTTTCCATCACTTTTAAAATACGCGGTTACCATGGAAAAAAGAAACTTTCCGATTTGGATTATCAATAATGTTTCGGAAGTAGTCATATCAACTAGTGTTTTTTGCGTGGACAGTATATTCTAAGTATACTTACGTTTATTGTTTTGAGACACTTTCTTCTTTTTGCCTGGCATTTCTTAAAAATTAGGTTTTGAAGAGTTACTTCATAAGTTTGGCTGTACTGCCTTGATTGAGGTTATGATGAACAATGGTAAATGCTGAATCATTTGACTCAACTTGACATATACCGACACATGAAACATTTTGACAAATGATTTGTCAAATGTTACCAACATTATGTTCGAAATACTTAATTACGATGGTGAAATAAAATATTGTCAACGGTTCGAACAAAACCAAATGGAATCATATGCTGTCATTATGTGATGACTCATTACAAAATATTATATTGCTAATACTTATTTTATTACATTTGTGACATACGCTGCTAATCATGTCGGCAACACCGATTGTGGCGCCACTCCAGTATGTAAATTGGTAACTAGTCTAACTTGACACATGATGATGTCACTAGTGTTGATTGTTTATAAAAAGATATTCAATTTTGAGATGTCACATTGTACATTACCACATTTTTAAACGTCATGCCTCACTAGTTCTCATTTAACATACCGCGGTGGCGCCACCGCTCAGTTTGCCCAAAAATTTAGTATGGATATTTGTATACCATTAGCAAGGTATGATTTGTGATAATTGTTTGGATAAAGAATGATTTAACAGTGATTTATTTGATGAATTACATATTTATTTCTCTGTAAAAAGAATATTTTAAGTGCGTATTTTGAAAAAAAAAATTAAATTTGAAGAATCATGAATTATTTTACATCAAATTAAAATGCAATCTGAAATGATGTTGACGAGAAATGGACAAGCAACTATAGACTATTTAACAACTGGAGACGGTTAATTTCTTCCAAATTGGATATCACAAAAAACATAAATTGAATTACATTCGTAATCCTGACTTTTCCGCATTGATATGAAATTCGGGTTTTCTGAAATTTGGCCCAGTCAAGAAAGAAAGAAATGACTACTGCAATATGACTAATTTTCAACACAAAACAGCGTGCGACAAAATAAATTTTGTGATTTGAGACTACTTTCTTAAGGTAATTTCATATCAAACTTCGATTTTTCTAAGAATAATTTTCAAAACTGTTCATATTTCATGTATTTTTAACATGAAGATATATTTTGTGCATTGTTCGGATATGTACAATTTGTATTCTCCAAGAAAACTTGAATGAGGTAACAAAATACTTTTATTTCCACTGCCTACAACTGAACAAACTGAACAAAAACAAAAAGTCACAGTCAATCAGTTTTCATAGGAGAAAGTCGTCATTTGATTACGTATACACGATCAAAAGCCTAGCTATAGAAAGGGTCAACCAAATCAGGGACCTCGGCGGAATCATAGACCAAAAACTTACTTTTTTGAGCCACATTGAATATATAACAACAAGGGCAAAATCAAGACTGGCATGGGTGAGGCGATTTGCGAGAGAATCCGATGATCCATGGGTAATCAAAAAGCTGTTCATTACATTCGTAACACCAACTTTGGAATACGCTTCTCAAATATGGTCACCAACTACTATGAATCACATAAAAAGCATTGAATACATCCAAAAACAATTTTTGCTTTTCGTTTTAAGAAAATTTAATTGCCACCGTATGAACACCGACTATTATTGTTACATATGAATTCTTTAGAGGATAGGAGAACGATAGCTCAAATTATTTTTATTCATTCGTCAATTAATGGTGACACTTTTTGTCCATCTCTGCTTGCTAAAATAAACTTTAATATTCCTCAACGACGAACCAGAAATTATATATTATTAAGAATAAGTTTTATAAACGACCCAGTGAATTTAATGATAAAAATATATAATTCATATTCATTTCTATTTAATTTTAACCCAAGGCGATAATTTTGTAAAGAAAATGTTAAAAAACTATATGATCGTGATATAATTTTAGATACTTTATTTAAATAAACTACCTTGGGCAAAGTTATGCCATTAGTGCAGAACTAATAATATAATAATAATAAAACATCAAGAGGACTTCAATATCTTTCAAACAACGCAAACTGCACGCATTTTTATTAACAAATACGAAAATGCGATGGAGAGTCAAAAATGCGAAAATCAGTTTTTGCGTAAAAATGTACTGAAAACCGGACTCACTTGCACTTGAATGCACATATCTCTGGAACGGCTATATCAATATGGCTCAAATTCAATAGGAAACATCCGGTAATAATACTGAACAAATTCGCTTCTGTCACTTTGGGATTTGAGACTCGGTTCGAGAGTTATCGTGTTAACATACATACACTGACGACGACGACAACGACGACATTTTGCACTGGAGGTACCAGAACCGAGTAACCAAATCAAAAAAGTGTTAAGACAGATTTGTTCCCATGGTGAACTGAGACTCTGGTCAAAATTTGAGCCCGATCGGAGTTCATTTACTCAAGCTATGTGGAGTTGAATTTTTGAGCCAAAACCAATACTTTTCTGAACACATTTCATGTGCGGAAAAGTAAAAACGTAACAAACCTAATACTGGTTTTTTGGTGCACAATTTCATCTCAATACACGCTTTTTATGAAGTTTTCCATCGCCTGTGAGGTTTTGTACTCCTCAGATCTCAAGTTCAAAATTACGAAAGAATTGAGCCAGGCCGAGGAAGAAACGGCGAATAGTGAGAAGCCACCATACACCGATTCAATGAACTACATGTAGAGAAAAAAAAACCTAATTTGATCGTCAGCTGACGAAAAACATTTCACATTGACATTTCATATTCACATTTCAACATGGCGTCATTCCATTATTAGCGGCATTCACGTAGTTCCTAGAATCGGTGTTTGATGGCGCATTTGTGAAACGAGTAACATCGAATTGACATAATTTGTATGGAGATTTGACATTTCTTCCTAGTCCTGAATTGAGCCTTTGAGATGATGCTATTTCCAAGTGTACGGTTATGCGCTTCCAACGAACTTGTCGTTCGCATCATGGGCGTAGCCAGGGGGTGCAGGTAGCGGCAAGTGCCGCTACCTTAATACATTGTCCTCGATTTTTGCCAATTGTTCTCGATGTATTCAATCGGTCGGCAACACATAATCCGAAAATTCACGTATTCATAGTGTTTCGATCAAAAAGTGTATTAAAATTCATGCAAAAATCGAGGACAATAGGAAATGAGAAGTTTCTAAAATCGAATATAATTTTACATTACTTATTGTCCTCGATTTTGAATTAAAGATTTGTGAAAATCCAATAAAAATCGAGGATTACTATGGGCTCGGTTTTTGTGTAAAATGTACTGAAGACCCAACTCATGGGCACTTGAATGCACGCCGTTCTGGCGGCCATACCAATATGGCTCAAATTCAATAGGAAACATCCGGTAATAATACTGAACAAATTCGCTTTTGTCACTTTGGGATTTGAGACTCGGTTCGAGAGTTATTGTGTTAACGTACATACACAGACGACAACGACGACGACGCCATTTTGTACCGGAGGTACCAGAACCGAGTATCCAAATCAAAAAAGTGCTAAGACAGATTTGTTCCCATGGTGAACTGAGACTCTGGTCAAAATTTGAGCCTGATCGGAGGTCATTTACTCAAATGCGGTCGAGTTGAGTTTTCAAGGCAAAACCAATACTTTTCCTGTGCGGAAAAGTAATATAAGAAGTATGTCCTCGATTCATAACAGGAACGTACTCGATTTTTAGGAGAAATGTCCTCGATTTTGAACAGAAATTTGGTTTTGACGCTACCTATAAAAAAGCTGGCTACGCCCATGGTTCGCATGCAGGCACCACGAATCGAAATATTTTCGGGACCCTCCTGCAAAATAGATTAACCAAAAAACATTTTTTTTTGTTATGGCATTGAGCAACACTTAACGAATTTTTCATTTTTAAGTTTATAAATGCGACTTTTGCATGTACGAGAAAAATTGTAACCACATTTTAATACACCGTTATATTCAAACCAATGACCGTCTTCTGAACCATTTTTTCCTGTAACAATTTTGGTATTAATACGACGACCAGCCGTTAAAAGGGTATTAAGGGACCCGAAACGATCTTTTTTATATCCAAATGGATAACTAACATCGATATTTGAATTGTTATTTGAATCGTTCTGTTGTGAAACATATGCACTTTTTTGTGATAGTGATAGAGACGAACTCGGTGTCGTCGTGGCACGTTGTCGTCGTTAAAATCAAATACATCCACACTATACAGTAAATTAAACACAACGAATAGTCAAAAAATTGTCGTTTATACTGATAAACAGACTAAAAAAACTAAATACACTTTTTTTTTAAAACTAAACTCCAAGACGTGTTAAAGGTTTAACAAAAAAAGACTGTGACCAGAAGACACAATTTCGAAGTTTGTGCTGATAACTAAGCACCATTTCAAAACCCTGCTTCCCCCAGGTTCCAAGCACAAACTCAAAAAAGACGAATTTTAGTCCTTTCAGATTTTTGTCTGTCTCATACTTTGTTTATTTGCTTGACCAGTTCAATGAAAATATAGAATAGAAAAAAAAGAATCTCTTAGTTTAAAGGCCTCAGTACACTGTATGTATTTTGTATTTCATATAAAAGTATCTTTGTTGGCAATACTGTGCTGCGTTTGAAAACAACACATATCGATGTTTGTATTCGTTTGAATACAAAGGAATAGCAAGCATAGACGAAGCGCAACTGCAAGGAGCCGAGTAGCGAGCTGTGTGTGTTTTTATAAACACATAAATGTTCACCGCTGAGCTGATGATTCTATAGCATTCTATAGTTTGTTGATGCCATCTTACAGCGCAAACATCTGCTTGTTGTAACATGCATTTAGTGGCGAACTGTGTTTATGTGTGTACAAATATGCTCTTTTCGATTAAGAGTGTGTTTTATTCATCTGTATTATTCTTTATGTGTTGCCAACTTGACGCATTGGAATGCTTTATTTTGTTTTCTTGCGCGGATACTTTTATATGAAATATGTAATACAATGCACATATTGAAAAAAGTATGTGCATTGGAGTATGTGCATTGTGCATACATAAAAGACTGAAATTCAGTGGAAAAGTGCACATACAAAAAGTATGCTCGTACACAAATTCTGTAAGAGCTGTTTGTTTCTTTTTGGTGTGGTATTCATTTTTACAGTTTGTCGTTTTCTTGACTTGGTTTTCGTCGGAGCTACAGACGATTCGACAATTGATTTCGCATTAATATTGCGAGCCACCTCTTCAATGCACATTTTGAATAATTCTTCAAAGTTAGTGATGATCTCTATTAATAAAAGATCACCGGATTTTTCAACCTCACTTATTAAGCAGCCATTACGACTTTCTCAATCTTTAGCAGTTCCATAATAGACGTCATTACAATGAATGCGGTTTGACCATTAGCATTTTCGATGTGAAAGCACACATTACCTCCAAAGTTTCGTTTGGAAATATTCAATGGTGTCAGTGTCTGGATATTCAGTCGATCGTAAGCGCATGCAGTGCCTATATAGGCGTATTTGAACTCGTCAAACGCTCGAAACGATCTGCATAAATTCAAAAATCCATCGCAACCACCTAAAGTCATTGGCGAAAAGAGATTGATCTGGTACACCTCTAATCACTGTAAACTTTAAAAAATATCTGTCTATGGGTTGATCATCAGGTAGACAATATATAATTTCATGAAACATTGTATCACACAACTCTTTTATATGATGCAATTTTTTTTTTTAATAAATGTTGATTTACCACACGATGTTGGTCCCGCCAAAATCGCTGTGTATGGGTGACACCATTTAACAGTCATGTTAGCAAATTAATCTGGACTTTCGACCCATTGTGAAATGATTTCAATGGCTATTAAATTTCAAATTATTGTGAAATTAGAATTGCAGCGATAGCAAATCACGATTATTTGTGTACTGCTATTGTTACGGACTGGCAACACTGTTGCCATTCGTGTTTTTTTTATTTGATCGAATGTCAAAATGATTTCAGTTTAAGTTTGGATTTGTGTGAGGAAGGAAGTGTCGGGTTTTTTTGAGTGCGAATGCCTTTTTCCCGACTCTAAATAAATTATTGTGGTTTTTATTTATATAATTACTTTTCAGTGAATTGATTTTTAGTTTCATCCGAAACATTATGATCATTCGAACCAAAAATAAAAATTGATGACAAATGGATAGAATGCTGTTTGCGAAATAATTTGGAAAGAAATGCCGTGTGTGTGTATTGGTGCAGCATCGATGCCGACCGATAGCACACACAGCAACATGGAAAGAAAAAAGTATGCAAATGGAAAGAGGAAAGAGAATGTGAGAAAAGTGACACCGTAAGGTTTGTATTCAAGCGACATTCAAAGCGTGAACAAGTGTTTTTTCTCGTTGACCGGCTAAAACAAAGCGAATTTATATACAAATCTAAATTCAATTTTGAATATTTTTTGGCAATTAAACTCAAACAAATTTAAGAAGAGTTTACACCTCATTTATATAAAATAAAAGAAATCGTTTATTCAGAGAAATCAATTTGAGTAAATAACCGGGGCATAAAGTGGAAAGAATTACATTTTTATTTTGAGCGAATAAATGACGAAGAGCGAAATGAAACGACTGTATTCAATGAGCGATTAAATGCAACTGTACTTTATTCTAAATTGTATATGCGCTTTTATAGTATTTCAACACCTGCCCTCAATTTAGATATTATTAAATAACTATTGATTTTTGATAGTATGGTTTTTGACAATATGATTGTTGAACAATATTTTGGATTTTAGATTGAATTTGTAAAATAAAGATTTTTGGGCATTTGATAATTAACATAATGTAAAATTCTGTAAGATTTATGATCTGGTAAGTTTACAATTTTGATTGAAATTCTCGTTATGCGTTGTTGTTTCTGTTCATGGGTATTCCAGACTGGTTCTGCTCATATTTTCTTCGGATTCGTCTTGTATGGCACCGGTAGATGCATAGAATTATTTCTATTACTTTGACGTAACCAGATTACCTCCCTTGTTACTGTTGAAAGAGCAATATATTCCGCCTCAGTTGATGAGAGAGCGACAATATCTTGACGATGGCTGCACCAGCTGACCGCCGCGTTTGCCATTATTGTGACAAATCCACTACACGATCTGCGTTTATCTACCTCCGACGCCCAGTCCGCATCCGTGTAGGCGTGCAATTTTTGATTTCCAGTTTTTCGAAACTGTAGTTTGAGGTCAATTGTGCCCCTTAAATATCTCAGTATGCGTTTCGTTGCTTGCCAGTGGGCATTAGAGTGCTTACTGTTGAACCGGCTCACATCATTTACCGCGAAGGCGATGTCTGGGCGAGTTCCCTGCGTCAAATGTATGAGACTGCCGACGACTACTTGATAAGGGACTGTACCCGTAATATCATTGTCTTTGGTTACCATAGATGTGGACAATTTTATGCTGGTGTCCGCTGGAGTTCCGCTTGGATTGCAATCGACCATTCGAAATCGCTTTAGTACATCCGCGATGTAATTTGATTGATCAAGATCAATTCCATTTTGATGTTGTTTAATTCTCATTCCCAGACAGCTTCGAGCTAAACCAAGATCTTTCATGTGAAAATTTTCATTTAGAAACATTTTCAATTGATTCAGTCCTTCTGTATTCATATAAAAAATGAGAAAATCATCAACGGAAATAGCGACAATAATTTTTAAATCTTTAGACGACAAACTCGGTTCGTGCCATCACTGTAGTTTTCAGGCTGTGTCATGTACACCTCTTCTGTCAAATCACCCTGTAAGAAGGCAGTTACAGCATCCATTTGCGCGATTTTATAGTCATTTTTCACCGCAAGAGCAAGTAAAAATCGAATGGTAGTGTATCTTACCACTGGAGCAAAAGTCTCCTCGAAGTCAATACCTGGACGTTGACTGTAGCCCTTGGCCACCAACCGCGCCTTGTATTTTATGATATTACCACCTTCATCACGTTTGAGCTTGAAGACCCATTTATTTTTGACTGCTGAGCGACCCAGTGGTAATTGTGTTAGAGTAAATGTCCCATTTTCCGTCAGCGATTTCATTTCCTCATCCATTGCGTTCCTCCAGTGTGTTGATTCAGTGCTATTCATTGCTTTATTCACGGTTGATGGTTCTGTAAGTAAAGCAAAAAACTGAAATGTTCGTGGATTATTTGTGGTTTTAGATCGAGTAGTGACTGGTGAAGTTTGTTGACTGTTTTCACCGCGTCCATCAGGTGCATAATTTGGATCGACTGCCGTGATATTGCCCGGATTATGTTCGGCAATGCTTGTGTTGTCCGATGCTGATTCAAATGAATCATCGATGGTCACTATTTCGGGTGAATGTTCGCCATTTGTCGCATTGTCGATAGAAGATGATGATGCATTGTTTGATGTGCATGGTAGATTTGTTGGCTCATTGTTTGGTGCGATTTCATCCTCATCACTCGATGTGTCGTTGATTGATGTGATTTTCGTACCATTAGGTGCAGAGTTGTTCGACAAATCTGGATTTTTGTCTGAAAATGGCTCAAAAAATATGACATCATGGCTAATTGTTAACTCACGAGTTTGTTTGTTTATGCAGCGATAACCCTTCGAATCGGCATCATAGCCGACGAATATCATCTTTGTTGACTTTGGGTTCAGCTTACGTCTTCTATTTTTTGGGACTTGTACCATAACGGGACATCCGAATAATTTCATATCTGAAATATTAACCTTTTCGTTAAAGAAAATTTCATTAGGAGTTTTACCATGCACCGATGTGATTGTTCGATTCACTATGTAAGTGGCCATATTAAGGGATTCCGCCCAATAGCATTCGGGCAAATCCGCATCAAAACGTAGACAATCAGCCTTCTCCATCAAGGTTCGGTTCATACGTTCAGCTCTGCCATTTTGCTGTGGATTGTAGGCCGTTGTGAGCTGATGTTGAATTCCATTGTCATCGAGAAATTCTTTGAACTGGTTTGAACAAAATTCACCTCCGTTGTCGGTTCGCAAAATTTTGATTTCGCACTCAGTCAGCTTTTCTACAAATGCCTTAAATTGGAGAAACTTCTTGAAAACTTGATTTTTTTTCCTTGAGAAAATAAGTAAACACTTTTCTAGAGTGATCGTCAATGAATGTCAACGCGTATTTAGCATGTCCGATCGATTTTTTAGGCATCACCATTAAATCAGAATGAATTAATTCCAATGTTTTTGTTGCGCGTGAATCGCTTCTGGGAAACGGTTTTCTAGGTTGTTTGCCAAGTGCACACGTTTCACATTGCAGAAGTTTTGCATCGTCGTCTTTAAATTGCATTCCAAGTACACCACCGTTACGCATTTTTTTAAGTGATGAATAATTCAAATGACCGAGTCGACGGTGCCACAAATAGGCAGTACTTTCGCCCTTTGTTAACATGCAGGTTTCGGATTTCTGCAGTAATTTATATACACCGTCTACTGGTTTGCATTGAGCCCGAGGGGCAAATGACTACCAATACTACTAAACAAACGTCAAAAGTACCGGATAGTACTGAAACAGAATCTGCATCTACTGATGCGCAACTAGAAGGCATGCGAAACTGAATACATAGAGAGAATCGACAGAATCGCATCTCGCACATCGGTATGTGCAGATATTGATTCAGTACTTGTCGGTACTTTTGACGTTTGTTTAGTAGTATTGGTAGTTGTTCGCCCCTTGATTGAGCCACTATCTATATATATAAAAATCAATGTAAATCCGTGACGTTCGCCTACATCTCGAGAACGGCTGATCCGATCCAATCGGTCGAGTCGTTCCCAAGATATGCCACTTCAAAGATGACCCCTTCCAGTTCCATACAAATGCAAAAAAACAACAACAAATACACAAAAACGCATGGCGTGGTGTGTTTATACACTTACGTGATAAAATAAAAGAAAGAAAGAAAGTAAGAGAATGTTTGTTAGAATAAATGAAAAAGAAAAGAGCGAAGTGTATGAGTGCAATGAATTATTTTATGTTTTATTTTTTGTCGTTCGGTATGTACAAGTGCTGAGCGTACTTACTCTCTTTGCTTTCGGTCGAGACCTATTCGCCTAGTTTGCGTTCTCGACTTGTCGATAGTAGCACTTGGAGAAGAATGAGAGTTTGTATGCGCGCGGCTCGGCCTTTTATACCCGTCGGTGCGCGGGAAAAAGTCGAAATTTGCGCGCGCAAATAATGACATTTGTCATCGACTCTTTTTCGCCACCAACGAGTTTACAATAGAATGAATGTTTACATGTATGAATGATTGATTTGAATGTTAGAATAAGTGAATGCAAAATAATAAAATGAATGAAATGATGAAATGAATTAAGATAAAATGATAAAATGAGCGAATGAATTGAATTACTAAAATTAAATGAACCTAAGTTGAAACTAAAATCTCGTCGTGTTTCGGTTGATCCGGAACATCATCCCCCCCTCCAACCGAAGGTACGTTTGGCGTGACAAATGGGAGCTTACAAAGCTTAGCGATTGGTCTCTTGATCGTTGGAGGTTTTTGATTCACTTCCGGGTCTTTCCTCAGCTGTAAAGTTACCATTCGAATCAACCCATCTTTTCCGGGGTGGATCTCCAGAACGCGTGCCATTTGCCATTTTGCGGGTGGTATATTGTCTTCAATGATTACGACGAGATCATTTATCGATAACTCATCGCCAGGTTTATACCACTTCTTGCGTGGATGAAGTGTGTGTAAATATTCAATATAAAAGCGCTTCCAAAATGTTTGAACACCCTTTTGGATTGCTTGAAAACGATCAAGAGTGTTATCTTTCAAGTTGAGAAGGCTCGGCTCTGGAATTAAATTCAACGGCGACCCAATTAATAAATGACCGGCTGTTAGTGGATCTAAATGTGAGCATCGTACTCATTTCTTCAAAGGTGAGATTTGTGGAGACGTCGAGGCGACGTAAATGATGTTTAGTTAATTTAACGAAAGATTCCCACTGTCCTCCCCAATGTGGAGCGCTTGGTGGATTGAAGTGAAAGCGAATTTGATCGTTTGCAAATGCTCGCTGGATATCAATTGATGCTTGCGATTTAGCTTGTAAGAAGAGCAGCGGTAATTGATTGCTAGCACCTTGGAAATTTGTTCCATTGTCACAATAAATATCCGTTGGTAATCCTCTACGCGAAATAAAACGTCTAAAAGCCATTATAAATTGTTGAGTCGATAAACCACTGACCAGTTCAAGATGAGCGGCTTTCGAAATCATGCAAACGAATACGCAAATGTATCCGGGTGTTGAGATGGCGTTACGTCTATTTGAACTTTTAATGTGAATAGGGCCAGCGAAATCCAGACCACAATGTAAAAATGCCCTTGCTGGGGTTGTTTTCATATGAGGCAAAGGTGCCATCAATTGAGTTAGAGGCTTCGGTTTTTGGCGAAAACATGCCTTACATTTAAAAATGTGTGATTTGACCATATTTCGACCGTTCAGAATCCAAAATTCATTTCGAGTGTATGCTAATGTCAAATGAATTGAACCATGAATGGTACATGCGTGCGCATTTTTAATTATTAAGTGTGAAAAGTGACTTTTCGAGGGTAAAATCATTGGAAATTTTCTCAATTGTGGGAAATCGGCGTATTGTAACCGACCATGCACGGCCAAGATACCATTTTCATTTAATTGCGGGTTCAAATCTTTCAATGAGCTTTTATCTGAGATTGACTGTTGTGATTTAAGCTGCAGAAGCTCTTTATTAAAATAAAGGTTTTGAACATACTTTATCCAAAACAATTTGGCTCGGCCTAATTCGGCCACTGTGATGAAATCTTTTTCGTAAGTGAGCGTTTCTTTGCGTCGACTTTTATTTATAAATCGTAAAATTAATGACGTTATTCGTAACAAAGGAACTAGACATGAAAATTTAGTCAATACTTCAGATTCCATACTAGAAGTGCTGGTTTTTATCATATTGATTTGAATTTTTGTTGTTTTCTCTTCCAAATGTAAATTCGATGAAACGCGTACATCTAATTTTGGCCATTTTGACTCATCCAACAAAAGCCATTGCGGTCCATGAAACCAAAGTTCATTTTCAACCAACTCATTTGGAAATACGCCGCGTGACGCAATATCGGCCGGATTTTCATGAGTTCTGACGTGACGCCAGTGATTTACATCAAATAATTTTTGTATGGTGCTCACTCGATTTGCAACGTACGGTAACCAACGAGATGGGTGTGAGTCAAGCCAATTTAAAACAATGGACGAGTCGGTCCATAAATGCACCGATTGTTTTTTGACATTTATATTTTTCATTAGTCTGTCCATTAAATTTGCGAGCAAAACAGCACTACAAAGCTCCAATCGAGGAATCGTTTCTGACTCAATTGGTGCAACTTTGGTTTTCGCGCAAATTAACATCGACGTGATAATTCCGTTTATTTTTTGAATCAAATAAATAGCGCATGACATGGCTCGCTCTGAGCTGTCACAAAATCCGTGCAAGGACATTTCTGAATCTTTCTCAGTTTGGAACCATCTTTTTATTTTAATTTGTTCAATCAAAGCTAATCCGTTTTTATAAATATTCCATTCATTTTGAATGCTAGGGGAATTCAACAATTTAAATATCATCGCAAACTTTACGTATATATACAATTCTTACACTATTCAAACATATTTCAGTTTACTCAAATTATCTGTACATATTGACATATATCGTGTGAATTCAACATACAAATTCTGATCAATTTCTTAAATATGCGTAAATTTTTTGAGTACTGTCAGATATTTTAAGTACCTTAATACGAAAGCACACATCTGCATTACCGACCTACCGACCGACCTAGATTGTCTTTAGCATTTTCGTTGAATGTCAGTCGTTATGTGTTCGTCGCGGTCTTCATACATTTTATTTAATCGGTTAGAAAAATTTATTGAAAATAAATACCCTACATTTATTAAAAAAATTTTAGTGTGCTGTGGCTTCGAAAATGAAGCATCATTAAAAGTTTTAAATGAAAAGTGCATCGAAGACATTGAAAAAATTGTGAACGAAAAAACTGATTTATTAAAAGGTACCAGTTACTTGAAAGAAGATGGAACATTGATTTCGTCACCATTTAAATTTTTGATTGGACATAAGGTACTAATATTAAGTATAGCTCAAACAGTAAATGATTACACAAAAAGCCTTGCGACACAAAAACAAAAAAACAAAGAAAACAATGGTTTAACAAACGAAGAAGATGTGAAGAAATCACTGCTAAATAGATTTGAAAGTTACTCAAAAAAAAAGAAATTGAAGTTTTCGGTAGAATTGGAACATATAAAAAAACTTACTTTAACTGAAAATCGAGCAAAGGCTATTGTAAAGTGCGTTTATTGTGAAAAAAATCAGTCGTGCATATTTAATAACAGTTGGTGCATAAGTAATTATGTTAAACATATCGTTATCCACGAAACAAGTTCTAGTCTAGATTCAAGTGCGAACTCTAATACCACAATTAATGTACACCTAGATGTACATCGTGCTGATAAATCGAGTAGTGAATCTGTGTTGAGCACAGTTTTAAGGTAAACACGTGTTTGAAATTAATCTTTTAATAGTCTTATAATCATTTGTTTTTTTTCTGTGTAAGAAAACATAAAATGATTAAAGTAACATTATCGTCATATTTTTATTTTTATTTTCAGTATTGCTGATAATGCTCAAAACAGAATAGATCACGATGCTAAAATTTAGGTTCAATGTCAAACCTTTTATGAACCTAACCTCAAAAGAAGTTATAACCACAAACGCAAGCACAAACGGCTCCAAAACTATCTCCAACATGTATTTTGTCGTGTTCGTTTTACAAACGAAGAAAAATTTAGTCGTAGCTAATGACCAAATCTACGCTTATTGTTTAGAAAAATATGTGAACACAACACAGTCTACAGGACCAAACGACCAGAATACTACCCAAGATACGAATGAATAAAAAATCAAGTTAAGAATGAGTTAAAAAGACTGCTAACAATAAGACAAATTATAATAGAGCAAACTAATAAGATAAAATGTATTTGTGCCGAATTTTCGCTACATTTTTTGTGTTCAAAACTAAGTCTAACATCAAATTTATTGCTCTCTTCACATGCAATCGTTATCGTCCTAGCGTTTATTTTACAAGAATGGAATTAAAACAATCTAAAAAACAATGACAAGAAAGGAGTTAACTAGAAAATTAAAAATGAAATTAATCAATTGCTTTTGTAAAGCATTCAAAATTCATACTAAAATTCATATCATTCTCTGGAACCTGATAAATAATTTTAACTAGAATTTAAATATAAATTTGCCTTGCTCCGGTATTTAAGTCTAAGTCAAGTCGAAAATTCACTTTTATAGACAATTTATCAAGTACCTTTAGTAATCATGAATTTATTCTAGAATTTAATTGGTTAGTACAAAGAGTATTTTATAAAGCTGATTCGGTCATAATATGGATCAAAATCCTAGTCAAATTAGGCAATAGATTGATTGTTATGTTTTCGTTGACTCTTTAGTTGTAATTTGGGTGTTATTCACATCCACATCCACATCCACATCATTATTATTTGAACAAGAAACAAGAAATGTAGCAAAATTGTAAGAATATTATAAAAAATACAATTTGGAAATAAAATAAATTGACATAAATCGAAGAACATTATATTGAAAATATTAAGAAAAACAATTGGGAAATCCAAGGAAAATTCGATCTGTAACTGAAACATGTGAACGACAGACTCATTTATGAATACGTTATTTTTCTTTGGATTTTTGGCGAATTGATCTACTACTTTTCGCTTTTTGCTACCCAGTTCGTATGCTAGTTCATATTGCACTGACCAAATCATTCTCAAACGAGTTTTCAAACTGGCTGGTCGTATAGAGAGCAAATAAAATCTAAAATAAAACAGTTACTTTCCCATCGATAAGAAACTAGATAAGAAGCGATTTCAAACGATAATTTTGATCAACGATGATGAATTTTGGCGAAAGTGGCTCTCTAAATTCAAAAACAATTTTCGATCTTGGTCACAAAAAAGTGAGCGGGAAAGACAAGCAGATGATGGTTTTTGGTTTGGACAATCTGCCGGGCAATAAGCTGACCTGTATTGAGGAGCGAGATGCGTCAGTTTTTCTGGCCAACGATTTGAAGTTGCAAAATTACGGGCGCGTGATTGAAAACGACCAAACCCAACAACTCGTGTCCGATCCAGTGACAATGCAATTAATTTTGGTGAAAGAGGAATCTGTTTCCCGTTGGTTTCGATGTGCTTTTGTTGGGCGTTCGTACACCAGTCCTGACAAATTCGTTGTGCACGCAATCGATTACGGCATCTCATATTTGGCAGCTAAGGCGGATTTTCGGGTAAACCAATTATAAATCTAATTTTCTGGATAATTTTTAATTTAAAAGTGTTAGTCATTCCTAGAGTCATTTATTGTTGATTTTTTTCTCATATTCCTTACAGCGTTGGTCAGAGGAAATTGACTACGACATATATACGTTGACATGCGAAGTGAACGGTTTGAACGATGAAAAGAAGAGAGCAATGGGCCGGGCGATTATCAAGGCAAACACAATTGCTTATGATGAGGACCGAAAACTCCACGTGATGGGTGTGGATTTTGAATAAAAGAACAGTGCTGTGAACAGCAACTCCAAACATTATTTTTTCATTTTTCAATTCCAACTCATTCATTTATTTCAACTACAACAATCTACCTGCGGCATCATCACTTGAAAACCGTTAGCTGAACCGTTTCATATTAAATCTAAATATTGTACGCTAGATTGTATAACTAAAAAAACAAAAAAAACGATTGTTCAATTAAAGAAACAAAGGATCGATTGTACAACAAAGAAACAATGAAAAAATTGTTTAATTATTTCTGAACCTAGTTCTGAACGTAGTGATAATCCAAATGAAATATTGAAGTAAAATTATTGGAAAATACTAACGAAAATATGAAAATATTAAACATAGTATTAAACTTAGTGTTAAACGTTTTGATTTTGCCTTTTTGTTCTAGTTGTCAGATCTAGTGTCATATTTATTTGCTTCGCCTTCATGGCTGATTATCTGCTGCTGCTCTTTGCCAACTTCCATTGTAGTTGAATTTAAAAGCGGCAAATTATCAACCAATTGAAAATGAACCGGTGTGGGTGCTTGAATTGCTGTACTGTATTCGGACGATGATCTGCCGCTAGCTAGGCCGCTAGATATGCTGTCATCATGTTCTCCAAAAATTTTGCGTGAAATATCATCAGTTATGTTTCCCATTAGCTTTCCAATTGTTCTAGCAAACATTTTTTTTTATAACAAATCAGCTGTTTCTGTTGTTCATCGTTAGTTGCCTTAAGTTCCAAATTTTCACGCTCCATTTGGCTACATTGGATTTGTAGTTTATGGATTCGGTTTTGAATCTCATGACGCTCATGTACCAATGATTCAATTACTGCTTTCAAATTATTTTCGATTAGTGCCGCTACAGCTTTATATTCTTTCAAAACAGCTTCCAATTTTGATTGTTTATTGCCTTGCGACATGTTTGTCTTATTTTTCAAAACGATTGTTGAAATGAAATGGCCAGTGAAAACTCAAAATTTTGTAATCTAAATAGATTATGAACTAAAACTATCTAGTGATATGTTCGATTTTAATACGATGTGATCACGATGAGCTCTTCACTTAAAATGACCAACAAATAAAACCAATCGAAATAATGCTAGAAATAATGTAGTCCGCCTTGCACGTACACATGGACACACATTAGCAATACATATTTACAATTGCAATTACACGCACGGGCTAGCGCACAGAACGGTGAGTTGACATATTTGGCAAACCTAACCTAAAACCAGTGAACTTTAACCAATGGTTAAACTTTCAATGGTCAAACCATTGGTTAACCATTGAAATTTTAACCTTCGAAATTTTAACCTTCGAAAGTTTAACCTTCGAAAGTTTAACCTTCGAAAGTTTAACCTTTGAAAGTTTAACCATTGGTTAAAGTTCACTGGTTTCAGGTTAGGTTTGCCAAATATGTCAACTCACCGTTCTGTGCGCTAGCCCGTGCGTGTAATTGCAATTGTAAATATGTATTGCTAATGTGTGTCCATGTGTACGTGCAAGGCGGACTACATTATTTCTAGCATTATTTCGATTGGTTTTATTTGTTGGTCATTTTAAGTGAAGAGCTCATCGTGATCACATCGTATTAAAATCGAACATATCACTAGATAGTTTTAGTTCATAATCTATTTAGATTACAAAATTTTGAGTTTTCACTGGCCATTTCATTTCAACAATCGTTTTGAAAAATAAGACAAACATGTCGCAAGGCAATAAACAATCAAAATTGGAAGCTGTTTTGAAAGAATATAAAGCTGTAGCGGCACTAATCGAAAATAATTTGAAAGCAGTAATTGAATCATTGGTACATGAGCGTCATGAGATTCAAAACCGAATCCATAAACTACAAATCCAATGTAGCCAAATGGAGCGTGAAAATTTGGAACTTAAGGCAACTAACGATGAACAACAGAAACAGCTGATTTGTTATAAAAAAAAAATGTTTGCTAGAACAATTGGAAAGCTAATGGGAAACATAACTGATGATATTTCACGCCAAATTTTTGGAGAACATGATGACAGCATATCTAGCGGCCTAGCTAGCGGCAGATCATCGTCCGAATACAGTACAGCAATTCAAGCACCCACACCGGTTCATTTTCAATTGGTTGATAATTTGCCGCTTTTAAATTCAACTACAATGGAAGTTGGCAAAGAGCAGCAGCAGATAATCAGCCATGAAGGCGAAGCAAATAAATATGACACTAGATCTGACAACTAGAACAAAAAGGCAAAATCAAAACGTTTAACACTAAGTTTAATACTATGTTTAATATTTTCATATTTTCGTTAGTATTTTCCAATAATTTTACTTCAATATTTCATTTGGATTATCACTACGTTCAGAACTAGGTTCAGAAATAATTAAACAATTTTTTCATTGTTTCTTTGTTGTACAATCGATCCTTTGTTTCTTTAATTGAACAATCGTTTTTTTTGTTTTTTTAGTTATACAATCTAGCGTACAATATTTAGATTTAATATGAAACGGTTCAGCTAACGGTTTTCAAGTGATGATGCCGCAGGTAGATTGTTGTAGTTGAAATAAATGAATGAGTTGGAATTGAAAAATGAAAAAATAATGTTTGGAGTTGCTGTTCACAGCACTGTTCTTTTATTCAAAATCCACACCCATCACGTGGAGTTTTCGGTCCTCATCATAAGCAATTGTGTTTGCCTTGATAATCGCCCGGCCCATTGCTCTCTTCTTTTCATCGTTCAAACCGTTCACTTCGCATGTCAACGTATATATGTCGTAGTCAATTTCCTCTGACCAACGCTGTAAGGAATATGAGAAAAAAATCAACAATAAATGACTCTAGGAATGACTAACACTTTTAAATTAAAAATTATCCAGAAAATTAGATTTATAATTGGTTTACCCGAAAATCCGCCTTAGCTGCCAAATATGAGATGCCGTAATCGATTGCGTGCACAACGAATTTGTCAGGACTGGTGTACGAACGCCCAACAAAAGCACATCGAAACCAACGGGAAACAGATTCCTCTTTCACCAAAATTAATTGCATTGTCACTGGATCGGACACGAGTTGTTGGGTTTGGTCGTTTTCAATCACGCGCCCGTAATTTTGCAACTTCAAATCGTTGGCCAGAAAAACTGACGCATCTCGCTCCTCAATACAGGTCAGCTTATTGCCCGGCAGATTGTCCAAACCAAAAACCATCATCTGCTTGTCTTTCCCGCTCACTTTTTTGTGACCAAGATCGAAAATTGTTTTTGAATTTAGAGAGCCACTTTCGCCAAAATTCATCATCGTTGATCAAAATTATCGTTTGAAATCGCTTCTTATCTAGTTTCTTATCGATGGGAAAGTAACTGTTTTATTTTAGATTTTATTTGCTCTCTATACGACCAGCCAGTTTGAAAACTCGTTTGAGAATGATTTGGTCAGTGCAATATGAACTAGCATACGAACTGGGTAGCAAAAAGCGAAAAGTAGTAGATCAATTCGCCAAAAATCCAAAGAAAAATAACGTATTCATAAATGAGTCTGTCGTTCACATGTTTCAGTTACAGATCGAATTTTCCTTGGATTTCCCAATTGTTTTTCTTAATATTTTCAATATAATGTTCTTCGATTTATGTCAATTTATTTTATTTCCAAATTGTATTTTTTATAATATTCTTACAATTTTGCTACATTTCTTGTTTCTTGTTCAAATAATAATGATGTGGATGTGGATGTGGATGTGAATAACACCCAAATTACAACTAAAGAGTCAACGAAAACATAACAATCAATCTATTGCCTAATTTGACTAGGATTTTGATCCATATTATGACCGAATCAGCTTTATAAAATACTCTTTGTACTAACCAATTAAATTCTAGAATAAATTCATGATTGCTAAAGGTACTTGATAAATTGTCTATAAAAGTGAATTTTCGACTTGACTTAGACTTAAATACCGGAGCAAGGCAAATTTATATTTAAATTCTAGTTAAAATTATTTATCAGGTTCCAGAGAATGATATGAATTTTAGTATGAATTTTGAATGCTTTACAAAAGCAATTGATTAATTTCATTTTTAATTTTCTAGTTAACTCCTTTCTTGTCATTGTTTTTTAGATTGTTTTAATTCCATTCTTGTAAAATAAACGCTAGGACGATAACGATTGCATGTGAAGAGAGCAATAAATTTGATGTTAGACTTAGTTTTGAACACAAAAAATGTAGCGAAAATTCGGCACAAATACATTTTATCTTATTAGTTTGCTCTATTATAATTTGTCTTATTGTTAGCAGTCTTTTTAACTCATTCTTAACTTGATTTTTTATTCATTCGTATCTTGGGTAGTATTCTGGTCGTTTGGTCCTGTAGACTGTGTTGTGTTCACATATTTTTCTAAACAATAAGCGTAGATTTGGTCATTAGCTTTCTTAACTCGTTCTGCATTGTGTTTGGTTCTAATTCCCAATAAATCTGATAATATTTCAAATAAATAAAAAAAAAAATGAATAAATAATAAATAATGAATATATAAATTTTTCAAATGAAATAAAAAAAAACCAAAATTATACTGAAAGCCAAATTGATCATAAGAGACATACCAATCACAAAAGCCAATGCGTCACGGTTTTTTTCAAAATGTGGGAGATCTTCTGGTAGAACTAATGATAGGAAAATGGCCAAAGCGAATGGGAAATCTAAACCTTCTTGGCTTTCTAGTGGGCCTGAGTTCCATTCCATCAATTTTTTGAGAACATCTTGGTGTATTTCTAAAAGTCGATCACCGACCTTATAAATACGACCGTTTTTCTGTTTTGAATTTCGATTATAAAAATATATGTAACGTTTTATGATAAAAAATGTACTTAAAAAATCAAAAATGAAATCAACTAATTGTATTTAACAAATAATTTTTTGAATTTATTTATGTGAAATGACTCTTTTTACTTTGTCTTATTTCATCAATTAAGTTTTTTAATTCTAAATATTCACATGGTAGTGTGTAACATAGAGTATCGCGCTTTTTGGTAACAATAAGATCTTTTAATGTTCCGATATAGTTCTTTATGTTCGCAAATTTATTTTCTTGTACTGGACTGAGTGTCTTGTTTTCATCAAATATATACCAGTCTCCAATAACTTCAATATATGAACTACATTCCGTTTGGTTGTTTTTTTCTTGATTTTGGGTTGATGCATGATCAAATTTATATTGGCGGTATTTTTTCTGATTGCTAGTCTGTGATGCATTAACGTATTTAAAACCATATACAGCCCCAATTAAGTAACCATTATCAGCACTAGTATCAGTATCTAGATCAGAATTCCTCATCACAACCCAATCTCCAATTAGTATCTCTTCCATGTTGACCAAGTTTTTTTTATTGGTCCAATCATGTTTAAACCTCTTATTGTGATTTGCACTGGAGTTGCCTTGAACTCTTTTCAGTCTATCAGAACTCAGTTTCTCTGCAGTCTCTGACTGCATCCATATGAAAGTACTTTTTCGCACTTTTCTTGTTGATCCATCAGAATCAATAACTTTGACGTATTTTCGATCCATAGTTTCAACATTTCCAGGAGCATTTTCTTCTGGATCGGCTTCTCCGTCGAAATCACTCATATCGCTATCGCTACTATCTCCAATCAGATGTTCTTCGTTGAATCGTTCATTGCTGTTTTCACCGTGGAGCACACCCTCGAAATTCAGTATATCACTCTCAATGAAATCAATATCAAACTTTGCGGCTTTTTGTAAGGCATCTTGTAATGCATTTTTCATAGCATCCCTAATTTGTTCATCTGATGGTAAGACGCTTGGTAAGACTGATGACTTAGTTTCCAACTTCGACTGCATTCTCGGAAAAATAATTTCTTTGGTTGAGTAAGCTATTTTATTTGACATCTCAACGCGACTAATCATGTGAAGTAACTCATTTACAGTGAAATTTATCTTTGTATAATTCGCAGTACCCATTGAACGCATTTGGCGAAAAATATGCTCGCATGGTTGGCTGGCAAACATTTGCGGTAAAAATAGATTCTCTTTCTGAGAAAGACGTAATTTAACCATCAATTCAATCAGTGCGTGAGCATTGAGCTCGATGCAATAGTATGCATTGGGGGATATAAAATTCTCTTTGATTGAAAGACATTTGTTGAGCACAATTGATTTCCGCCAGCATCTTAGAAAATAAACCGCATTCCACAATTTGTAGACTCGATCAATGGGAGTCAAATCTTTGTTAACGAAGCTCGATGTAATCTGATCACACATTGTCAGGTAAATAACAGTCGCTTCAGAGTCAACAACTTCATTTTTGAGCGTTGTGAGCACTCGCGAATGCATTACTTTCTCTAGAGATGCATAATTTTGGCGGTCTTCTGGTACAATATCGGAACGAACTAGGCCATGCACTTCTTTGGGATGCTTCAATAACATTTTGATGTGTGCTATTGAGGCTGTTTTATTGCCAATTTTTAATGCCACTGATGAGTTAAGCAATCTATTTCTCATTTTTGTACCAATATGTACTGTATCTTGAACGCAAATGGTATTTCGATTGAATCGTTTAATGACATCAATATTGGGTGTCAGATCGAATTTAGCTTTCGTTTTCATTGCTTTCAGCAACCGAGGATCACCATCACTGGCCCAGCCAATTACATCGATGCCATGCCTATGGATCGTAATGAATAATGAATGAACATCAGTGTTTTTTTTTCGAAATTAAAATTTCTTGACCATCTGGACTTAATCTTGTTTCTCTCTATATTTCCCATTAATTTACATTAGAATTTTGACTCTCATAATTGCATATAAATTTTAAGAAAAAAGTCTAGAAAAAAAGTATACTAAATGTTACTATGTGCAGGTGCACCGTGCACTAGATCGCGCAACACCATATGTCACAATAGATGTCTCGTCACAAGAATTTGCAAAATTCAATGAACATTTTTCGTTCTCCTCAACTTTTGTTTCGTTTGAAACTGTAAACTGTTCTTTAATGAAAAAATTACTTCACCACAGCACTTATTAAAATTTGAATTTTTTTCTAGACTTTTTCTGTTTTTTTTTTTGCATTGGAAAACATTTGAAAATTAAAGTCTGGATTATTGAAAAATATACTTACTTTTTTAGTTGATATTCAGTATTTTTCCATCGGTTGAGCACATCAGTCGATTCAAATTTGTTATTTGTTCCATAAATTTGTAATATGAACGGCACAGCGTTACTTGTAAGGGGCTGTGCCACAACTATGTACACTAAAGTTGATTGTGGCAGTTTCATCAACTCCTTAATTCTTTCCGATGATTCAGCTGTGAAGGAATATTGCTTCGGCATCCCCATTTCGTCTAATGGCAAAACTAACCCAATGAGCTGATTTGTATGCGAATCAAAAACCAGTTTTGATACTACTCCAGACGCATCTTCTGATAAAAACACCTGTTTCGGGGAGTTTGTTCTCTCTAGATGTTTTAAAAGTTGTTCACACCTCAGTTGTCCTTCAAGGACTCGTTCTTTCTCACGTTGTATCCGGTTTACTAGAATAAAGTAATTATAAAATCAATAATATAATACGAAACAAGAGTTCCATATGTTGTGAAAGATAGCATGAATATAATTACAATTTGTTCCTGCTTTTGGGAGAGGCATGTTGGCAGACATCACTTCATAACATGCTTTTCCAGCCAATATGTAAACGTATATGCAAAAGTTAGTCAGCAGATCAGAGAACCGGTGTGCAGTTGGGAGTTTATTGTAGTTCGATATAGCACTCTTAATGATTTCACGTACGATTGGTGAAAAAGCAGGGTGATTTATTTGAAATGTTTGGCATGATTCCAGATTTGATGCAATTTTTAGCTGGTTTCGTGACCATTCCAAAATAAGAGCGCGATGTCCGGGTAATAGCTTGAACTTTTTTTGTTCTTCATACGTTCTCAAGTGGACACATTTATAACTTTGACTAAGATTTTGAATTAATTGCCGATCCACGAAGTTTTCCAACTCATCTAAACGCATGTCATTCAAACACTGTAAACTAATTTGGTTGTCATAACCACAACCGATTAGAATTTGTTTCATACATTCGCATCCAGCAAGGTTCGCCCAAAAATCAGACTGAAAAAGATCCATTTACGTTAAAATACAGCAAAATATTTTTAATTGTTAAAATACAGCAAAATATAAATTAATTGATACATACCATATTTAGAAATTTACTCAAATTTAATATTATAATTTAAAGGAGTATGAAGTTCCTGCGTTCTGTGTGTTTTCACTGATGAATGCTAAAATGCTAGTCAAAATGTCAATCAATCTAGTACGTCAAAACGTACGTATATGGGTGGGTAATGCAGATCAAATAATTCGTATAATATTGAAAATATCTTGTATTATTTATTTTATTGAGTGAAAACCACAAAATCAACTATTATTTCTATGTAATTTTGCATACTTTCACTTCAAGCTATAGTATGAAACCCCTAGTTTGAATGTTACTTGGCACAAAACTATCCCAATCCGTACCAGATTTCCAAACTTCTTGCATCATGATTTTTGATTTAATTGTAATTGGGCTCAATAGACCACACGGGTCATACAGCTTTGAAGCGTCCGATAATAATTGGCGTTTTGTTATGAAGTTTTTGGCATTCAATTTCGACAAATCTATTGTGAAGCTAAGTTCATCTGAGCTTGGCGTCCAAATGATACCAAGTGTTTTAATACTATCACTAGTATTTAACTCAAATGATGATTTAATTGCGCAATGCTCTGGTGGAATTTTTTCCAATACTTTTGGGTCATTTGATGCCCATTTTCTTAATAAAAAATTTCCCGATTTAAATAGTCCATCGAATTGTTCTTGCAGTTCAATTGCCGCTTCGGTTGAATGAGAGCCAGACAGACAATCATCCACGTAAAAATCGGTTCTTATCTTTTTCGCTGCTTCTGGGTATTTTTCCTTCTCTGATTCGGCGAGTTCAAAAGTGCATGCGATTGCCATATATGGAGCGGGCTTTGTACCAAATGTCACAGTATTTAGCTCATATGTTTTAATTTGTTCTTTTTCCGAAAATCTCCATAATATTTTCAGGAATTTTCGGTCTTCCGGGCGCATCATAACCATACGATACATTTTTTCTATATCGGCGTTAAGAGCGACTTTATTTATTCGCCAACGAATTAAAATGTCAAACAGATCTGGCTGTATGGTTGGACCATTCAAAAGGCGATCATTTAGAGAAAATCCGTTTGTAGATTTTGCGGAAGCATCGTAAACTGTACGTTGTTTTGTTGTAGTGCTACTTTCACGAACAACAGCGTGATGTGGTAGAAAATAACCGTCATTCGACATATTATTACACAACGACATATGACCTCGCTCTAAATAGCCGTTTATTTCTTCATGATAGCGATCGCGAAAAAGTGGATCTCTTTTTAATCTCTTTTCCAATTGAAAATAACGTCTGAGGGCCATATTTTTTGTATCGCCGAGAAATTTTTTATCGGTTGGATCCATATTGAACGGGAATGAAACCATGAAACTTCCGTTTGGAAGACGAGTGTGAGTGTTTTTGAAATGTTTAACGCACCGAGCGTTTTCTTCAGACATGATTGGTTTTAAATTTACTTCTTCATTTTCCCAGAACTTTCGCAATTCATGTGCGATTGAAAGTGAATGTATTCGAATGCCGAATGATTTTTTATTGGCTATTGCTCCAAAAACGAGCCATCCCAGACAAGAATTTTGCGCTACGGGTTCATATGGTGACCCTTTGCGAATGCCATCTTTTATTATTAATGCGTAAACATCGACACCGAACAGTAAATCGATTTGGTTTGGTTTTAAAAATTGAGGGTCAGCTAGTGACAGCCCATGTAAATGTTTCCAATTAAGTGTCTGAATATGAGTGTGATTTTGGGGGTTCATTATTGAACGTAAAACTAATGCGTTGAGTGTTATTTTGAATGAATTGTCGACCACGGATTCCACTTGTATTCGCACTGAATTTGAAGACTTTCCAAGTGGAGCGTTGTCGACACCTGTTAAAGGAATTTTTTCGTGCTGTCGGGGCAGACAAAGTAATTGTGCGGCTCGTTCCGAAATGACTGTCCCCTCTGAACCTTGATCAATAAAAACTCGTAATAAATGATTAGTTCCGAATCGATCTTTTACCTTTACAATTGCTGTTGCGAGTAGTTCGTTGCCTTGCTGTACCATGCCAATTATCTGATTGTTTGATGCACCTGCGCTATGTCCTGGACCATTTATTGTACTATCCTCATGTAATTTGGTATTGTGTGGCCCATTACATCTTCTACAGCGATATTTGGAGCGGCACGGCTCTTCGTGCTTGTGCAAACAAATCACACAAAGACTATTTTGATTCGCGAAACTTTTACGTTGTGTGACTGACCAATCACCGAATACTGGGCAAGTGAGGATCCAGTGCGTATCTGAGCATACCTCACATCTTTCATTCTTGTTATTAAATGTGTTTATATTTGCTGTGTTTCTTGGGTTTAAATTGTAGCTTTGATTTTGAGAATTTCCCGTTGCCATCATACGTGTATTTGACATATTTGGTTCGTTTATCATGAAATTTGCTGCGTTAGGATTTAAATCAACCATCGAAGGTCGTGTAAAACTAACGTCTAAAATGCGAAATTGGGTTTCAAGTAACTGCATCATGTGATTATATTTTGGAATATTTGTTGAGCCCTCAAGATATGATTCCCATTCTCTTCGGGTCACATTATCGAGCTTGGTTTGAATTACATATACAATGATTGCATCCCATTCATCTGTTGAGACGTTCATTGCTTCGATACATTGTATTGCTTCTTTTGTATTGTCGATTAAACGACGAATTTCGTCGGCAGATGTGCGTTTCATTGGCTCTTGGTTCATGAATGTGTTTAAACATGAATTAATTATTGCGCGTTTATTGTGAAATCTTTCTTTCAACATTTTCAATGC